>OU964966.1:9462897-9465397 GCA_918808275.2 Dolichovespula sylvestris
TGAGTCAGGTTGAGCTGTTAGTGATGGTGGTAGGTACTACTAGGCTAGACAGAGCGCGCGACACCGTTATTATCATATACTCGGTTATAATAGTCGTTAGTGCAAGCAAGTATGATGCATGTATGCATCTATGCATCTATGCATGCATGCGTGCGTCCCCATGTGTACGTACGTATGCATGTACGTTTCGTACGTATGTGTCACACGTACTGCAAGTATACGGAAACGCTATTGTCTCTTACTCGTCCGTCTGAACGATTATTAATCGATGACGCGTCGATTCGTGACGCCTGACCCAAATACAATTTCCTATAATTACGATAAAAGTTATTTGTCTCGTTAGAGGGAGGGAAAAAAAACCTCCTTCCGATTATATCCTTCTTAGTCTTTTTTTTTCTCTCTCTCTCTCTCTCTCTATCCTTCTCTCTCCTTCTTCCTATCTCTTTTCTTTTTTTTTTCTCATCCGATTTCAATCGGACGTATTAATTTACATATGAATTTATTATTTATTTTAGAACGCGATCGATGAAGAAGTTCCGTTCGAGAACGAGCGTTTCGGTTAGAAGCCGAAATATCGAATATTAAGGAAACAAGACCGATAATATCGGAAATTAATAATAATAATTATTATTTTATTCGTAAAAAAAAGATAAGATCATTGATATTTTTTGTTCGAGCGAGTTTCGCATCTCTAACGTTTATTAAGTCGTCAAAGAATAAGATAATGGAATCTTCCGATACATACACACACATATAATAGTGTTTCTTTCGACCGATATAATCGATCTATGTAGATCGACCACCATTACTCCTCGTAATTTTCACATTTACAACGAATCTCTTCTTCTGTAATGACCCCCCACCCCCCTCCCCTCGCCCCGCTGATCGAAGAAGATTTAGAAGAACAAACGAGGAGGGAAAAAAAATCAAATCAAATCAGATCGATAAATAAAAGCAAGAAGATAATTAATTCTCGACATCGCTCGCGCCTTTCGAGTTACGTTATCTAATTTAATATAACAAACGAATGAGCAAGCAAGCAACCAAGCGTCAACATCGTCATCGTCATCGTCATCGTCATCGTCCCCGGCCTTCTTCTTTCTCAAATTGGTTTCGCCTTTGGTTCAGAAAAAAAGAAAAAACTATTTCTCGGACTTGTCCGTTTCTAACTCTAAACGAGGATGACGACGACGACGACGACGATGACGACGAGTATGACGACGATGACGACGAGTATGACGACGAGTATGACGACGATGACGACGATGACGACGAGTATGACGACGAGTATGAAGTAAAAGCGAGGAAAAAAGGAGTAAAGCGAATGGTAAGAAAACCCGCGTCGTTCGTCCCAAGAATAGAAATAAGCTAAAGAAAGAGAGAAATAAATAAAGTAAGGAATGAAGGAAAGGTAAGAAAGTAGTAAAGAAAGAAAGAGTGAAAGAAAGAAAGAAAGAAAGAAAGAAAGAAAGAAGGAAGGAAGGAAGGCGAACTCGCATAACGCGCGTCCTCGGCGCTTTACGGCGTCCCTGAATATCCGGGCGAGTTCGCAATGCTACCCCCGTTTTCAGGGAGCCGAGTGGTACTCGGAGGTGCTCGTAAATTGGCGAGGAAACGGAGGGATGCTAGGAGAGACGTTCCTGGGTGGAGAAATTCTCTCTCTCTCTCTCTCTCTCTCTTTCTCCCTCTCCCTCCCTCTCACTCATTCTCATTCTCTCTTTCTCTCTCTCTCGCTCTCTTTCTTAAGGGGTAGAGAGAGAAGGATGAGAGAGATGGACCGAAAGAGGGGAGAGAGCTAGGTAGCTGCTAGTGAACGAGAAAGACGGAGATAGAGATAGAAAGGGAGCGAGAGAGGGGGAGGAGGGACGGGAGAGGGGGGGAGGGAGAAGTGAACGGAGAGAATGGCAAGTCGAGAGCAAAAGGAAGACGCGGTCGACCATCGATTTCTCGACCGGTATTACGCGCGCTCCCTCCCCTCTCTCCCTCCCCCTCCCCTCCCTCCCCCCATCGTCGTGGAAAAAAGTTGGTGCCGTTGTTGGACGTCCCAGGTAGTATAGTAATGCCTACGCTCGTTCGAAAAGAGAGACAGAGAGAGAGAGAGAGAGGGGGGGGCAGGCAGGGAAGGAAGAAAAAGAAGGGAAAAAAAAAAGAAGGACGAGAAAGAAGAAACGGTGAAAAGAGAAAGGAGCAAAAAAAAAAAAAAAGAAAAGAAAAAAAAAGAAACCTTCTTCTGCCTATACACTACCCAGTTTCTTTAGCCTCAGAGATATTTCATTCTTTTTTTTCTCTTCTCTTTTCATTTTGTTATTTTTTTTTTTTCTTTCCTTTCTTTTTTTAATTCTTTTCTTCCTTTCTCCTTCGAATATCCTCCAATAATCGGAGGTGGCCGGAGGGAGAGGGGAAACGCGATACTTTTCCATAAACACATTATGATTTCGTAAAAATCGTGAAAACAGTACCGATGTTAATTGTCTAAGATAAGGTATACATCGCCTATTTG
>OU964966.1:9467897-9489722 GCA_918808275.2 Dolichovespula sylvestris
GGATTATGAAGAGAAAAGAGAAACAGATAGAGAGATAGATAGATAGAGAGAGAGAGAGAGAGAGAGAGAGAGAAATAGAAGGGAGTTGGCAAGCACGCGTTGTCTCCGATCATAAACGATAGAACTCGTACAAACCAACGATTAGATATTTTTCTTACATCGAGATACGTAGATTTAAAAACGCCTCTCGGATGAGTTTGAGACTAGATATTTAAAGGATATATACACGAACAAAGAAAAGGGATTTTTAATTGTCAAGTGACGCAAAGTTTAAGTTATGAACTTAAAATATCCAACCATATATGTATGTATATATACATATATATATATATATGTTTTTTTTGTTCATTTATTTCTTTTCGTATTCAACGAAATGCAATATGTATACTCACAATTAATTACGAGGTCTCAACTCATAGTAGAAGCCGGCTCCACTGGGCTCCATCACACCTGCAATAGAAAATTACGATATAGAATTAATAATCATTTCTCTCTCTTCGGTATTCATTCGTCTCACGATTTTATTTTTACCGTATTTATTTATAATAAACGTCATTATATATATTATGAAAGAAAGAGAAAGGGAGAGTATGTGTGTGTGTGTGTGCGTGCGTGTGTGTGTGTGAGAGAGAGAGAGAGAGAGAGAGAGAGAGAGAGAAATGTCCTAAATCAAAATACGTTGGAAAATATCTCTCTTGAAAAATAGGAATAGGGACAGGCGTATCTCTCATTGTCTCTACGTCATCGACACGAGGCCGTACTTGCATTACGTAAATGCAATATATAGTATAACGCGTTGGAAACCGGTGAGATAATTTATATACGGTCGAATGGACTGGCTGCCTCGACACACACACACACACACACACAAAGAGAGAGAGAGAGAGAGAGAGGAAGAGGAAGAAGCTGCATCGAACGATAGAAAACGTACACCCAAAAGAGAAAGAGAACGAGAGAGAGAGAGCGAGAGCGAGAGCGAGAGAGACGGGAGAGTCTAGCGAAACGTTGATCGCCATCCATTAGTAATTAGCGGGTAATGGATATTACCCTCTTGTTAACGTTCGTATTCTAGAAACACTACTTACATCACAAAAATACGATCCCCGAACGGTCTACTTTCATACGAAAAAAAAAAAGAAAAAACAAAGAGAAAGAAAGAAAACCGAAAAAGGAGTTAAAACAAACGAAAAAAAAAAAAAGGAAGAAAGTTTTCCCTTTCTCGACGAACTTAGAAATCGTTTGGTTTAACGCTTGAAAAAGAAAAGGAAAGAAAGAAAAGAAATAAAAATCAAATTAAAATAAAAGAAAATGAAAAAATTGATACGAACGAACGAACGAACGAACAAACAAAATAGTTGTCAATAATTCTCGAGTAAACACGATCATGGTAATTCGAGTTGACGGATCCGAGATAGTTATAAGCAATATAATTCGGCCATTGACATACATTTTAGATGTATATATATATATATATATATATACATGCATACATACACATACACACACAAATATACACATTATGTTTTATGCGTGTAAAAGCGCATGAAACCCATATACGAATACCTAGGAGGTAAAAGAGGAGAAGAACAAACGGAATCGAACGGTTGCCTTCAATAAACAGCTCTTTTATTGGCGTTGGGCACATTACACGCCGCTGAATAGCTAATAAATACTTGATGAAGTTTAATACCCGATGATTTACGTCGGATACATTGTTCCCCGTACGTTTTTGGGAATACGCGTGAGCGTCAAAGGAGCTTCAATATATATCGTTTCGATTTTCCTACTGGTACTATTTAATTTCATCGATTTTACAGAGCTACCTTCGCGAAAGATAAAAAGAGAGTGTGTGTACGCAGGAATTTAAAGCATTAACAGGAGAGAGAGAGAGAGAGAGAGAGAGAGAGAGAGAGAGAGAGAGAGAGAGAGAGAGAGAGAGAGAAATAATCTATTTGAACGTACATACATAACGTACTATATACACTACGTACGAGTTTATCAGGTGTAACGCGTAGAGGAGCCGCCGCCGTCGCCACTGTAGATTTATCCGGTCTCGTTAATTATTTATTAATTAGTTCGTTCGATCTCTTAGCGGGCGGAAAACAATTAACCTTTGTCGGGCCCAAACTGGATTAAATATCCAACAACGATTGGTGATGGTGATGGTGGTGGTGTCAAGACAACGACGACTACTAACGACGACGAGTTCGCACGACCTCCGGCCGCCGATTATCCGAGTACGTTAATTCATTAATTAACGAGGGAGTCCTCCTCTTATCTGTCGACGCGAACCACTGATAACGGACCGAGAATCCCGACCTAGTCTAACTCCTGGAGGCCGTAGAAAGTTGAGTACGCGAGCGTGTACTGTATCTAACTATCTCTCTCTCTCTCTCCTCTCTCTTGCTCTATACTAGTATACTTTACCAACATACATACATACATACATATATATATATATATATATATATATATATATATATATATATATATACACATGCACAGTTTGTGTTTCCAAGCGGTGAGAGATAGAGATAGATAGATCGAGTGTGAGAGATTGAGAGAGAGAGAGAGAGAGAGAGACACGCAAGCGCTCAAACCATGCTACCGAGAGAATGTGTATCCATAATTCATGAATAACACGGCTATCGCATAGATTTGCCGATCGCTAGAGAGCTCCGCCGGCATGACGCTTTCAAATTGAAATATTCGACAATGTGGAAAAGATATAACGGGGATACGTGACATTTCCCTTTTTGGATCTTATATGTGTAGCTATGGAGAAGGGAAATGATTATTTTCTCTTACCCTTCCCTCTCCGCTCCACTACTCTCCCTTCTCCGTTCCTTTCCTTTTTTCCATCCCCCTTTTTTTTGTATTTTTTTTTTGTTTTTTTACTTTTCAAAGAAGACAAAATGGGAAACGAAAACAGTGAGAGACAGATAGAGAGAAAGAGAGAGACAGAGGGGGGTGTGGGAGAAAGGGACATGGCAAATCGTTTGCCCTTTACCATTTACTACCGTCATAAATCAAAAAACGTATATACGTTTTTATGTATGTTAATCGTAGGGAAAGACGCACACGAACGATATGTATGTAATGGCGTTGTTTGCCGAGTGAACGCACGCGCGCGTTCTCTTTTCGTTCGAATGAGAAAATGCAAAGGTAAAAATGAAAAAGAGAATGCAAAGACAAAAAGAATGATAAAGTGGAAAAGAAGCGATAGAGGAACGATAATAAAAATGAAATTATAATATATCCATCGAACGAGTCGAAAGATAAGTATTATTGTTTTGTCCTAAGAGAAAAACGTTTCTCGCAATGTGACGGGGATCGTCTCTTCCCCTCTTCCTCCTCCACCTCCTCCTCCTCCTCCTCCTTCATCTTCTCCTTTTATTCTCATTCGATATAAAAACGAGTGTCAATAAGTTGACCGTTAAGGCTATTCTTATTATTCGATCTAGATGATAAAAAAAGATATATATATATATATATATATATATATATATGTGTGTGTGTGTATGTATATTATAAATATTTATTTGTTCGTGTATTAACTATGATTCATAATCGTGAAATAATATACATGTATAAATACATACATACATACATACATACACACGTAGGCAGCGCGTGTATCTCCTCCTCCTCCTCCTCCACCACCTCATTATCATCATCGTATAAAAGAGAACATTCAAGACGTCGGAATCGATTAATTTTAAATTAAGTATAACGTCGAAGAAAAATCATATTTCTTCGGAGGAAAGAAATCATTCACTCTCTAACTGTGTCAAGGACAATTAAAAGGGGAAAAAAGAGAGAGAGAGAGAGAGAGAGAGAGAGAGAGAGAGAGAGAGAGAGAGAGAGAGAGAGAGAGAGAGAGAGAGAGAGAAAGAAAAAAAAAGAAAAATAGAACGAAAGAGAGAAAAAAAATAGAGAGAGAGAGAGAGAGAGAGAGAGAGAGAGACGGGTTCAACGTTCTCTTCGTGTGTATATAAATATGTATATTATATCGCACGCGAAAGAGAGAGAGAGAGAGAGAGAGAAAGCGAAAGAGAGAGAGAGAGAGAGAGAGAGAGAGAGAGAGAGGCTGAGTCATCGATATAACTTTACGCACGTAGTATATACGTGCTCGCTACTACTACAATTTCATTCATAAACGTAAAGGCACTTACAACACAATGAAACCAAGCACACGTACGTACATCTCTCCTCTCTCGTTCGCTTACGAGCACACAGATACACAAGCAGACAGATAGATAGACAGACAGCGCGCGCGCGCGCTTACACACACAAACGTACGGATACCACACACGTCCACGAGCGAAGCGTGGAAGGAAGAGAGAGAGAGAGAGAGAGAGAGAGAGAGAGAGAGAGAGAGAGAGAGAGAGAGAGATAAATACATACACAGAGTCGGTGCGGGAGTAAGAAAGAAGCGTGCGCGCTATTAAAGCGCCTCTGTATGTAAATGCGCACACGTGCGCTTCGAGCGGCGCACACGTTCAATATAATGTATATATACGTATACCATTTGCATATATGTATATTATATAAACGTAGGCAGCCAGTGTGTTTGTTTCTGTTATGTTGAAATTCGCACTTACCATCTCTTTCTCTCTTTCTCTCTGTCTCTCTCTCTCTCTCTCTCTGTCTCTCTTTTTTATTTTCTGAATGAAAGAAGAAAATACATATAATCCTCTATTTCATGTGCTCGTCGTTTAACGCACGTTTATTCACGCATACACACACACACACACACACACATACATACACGCATATGTATCTATCATTCGTGCCAGTTTCTTCTTATGTGGAAACTACGAGAGAGAGAGAGAGAGAAATACACCGACTAGACACGATAGTTGTAACGGTACATACATTATTCTCTCGTGAATACGATCTTACATATATATATATATATATATATATATATATATATATATATATTTATATACACATTTATGCCCATATATGTATGCATTTACGTATATATGTGTATATACAAAATGTATGTATATATATTTATGTATGTATTTATATGAGCGTTCGCGTGCACGTATATATATATATATATATATATATATATATATATATATATGAGATAGAGAAACATATACGTTTTACACGCGACCTTACTTCGTATATGTTACGGTATCTAGGTCAGTGTCTTCCTCGAGAATGGCTTTTCGAGGCCCGATTTGACATTCGAGCTCGATTCCCTTCGTTTCTCTACGTGTCGCGGCTTTTCGTTGTCAAGGTCTCTCCTCTTCCTCCTCCTCCTCCTCCTCCTAATCACTGTCATCCTCTGTGTCAAATGTATTTATAGTAGAGATAGAAAAAAAAAAAACGAAAAAAGATGGAAAGAAGAAAAAATAATAATAATTGTTGTCCGTCGCGTCTTTCTTTTTTTTCGAATCATTCGTTAAAAAAAAAAGAAAAGAAAAAGAAAATAAGGAAAGATCGGGGATAAAAAAAATATTCGCTTCGTTCGTTTGATCCCATGCTAATAAACAACGAAAAGAAAAAAAAGACTCATAAAAATTGTATATCTCCTTTTTCCTCTTCTTTATATATATATATATTCAAATTATTAGACAACGTGCAAACGAGATATTATAGTCGAGGAATATTCAATCGATTCGATTAATGACCCTAATAAAAAAAAAAAAAAAAAAAAAAAAAAAGAAGAAGAAATAGAATTACATCTTTATAATTATCTCTCTCCTCTTGCTGAAGTAGTATAAATTCAGTTTTTTTTTTTCTTTTCCCCGAGAATTATCTCGCCAATTAAAATAGTCACGATAAAGATAAGAATCTGTTATAAATTAAGTTAGAATGACGATGAGAAGAATCGGTTTAAGTGATATTCTCTCTCTCTCTCTCTCTCTCTCTCTCTCTCTCTCTCTCTCTCTCTCTCTCTTTCCTTCTATCTCTCCCTAACCCTATCATTCATTTTCTCTTTTTCTCGCGACCACGACCGCGAGCAATGTAGGTGAAGGCTAATGGCCGACCTCCAACTTTTAATCGACGATTTTCGCGAAACACTAACGGCTGGATAAGTTTTCTCTTATCGGTGGCTGTTCCTTTTTTACTCGAGAAGAAATGAGAGAAAGTGCTAGGCGAGTTTGCCTGCATCGGTGATTCTAATAAAATCACATTTTATTTCTTTCAAACTTGACGCAAACTCCAGAGAGAGAGAGAGAAGAGGGGGTGCGGGAACTTCAAATACTTCAAATTAATTCATTAATTACAATATAAAGATATCAATAATGATAATAAGGTTAAGAGAAAGATCAATTTCATCGATATGACCTTTCTTTTATCCCATTGATGCTTTTAATAAACAACATTTTTATCTTCGATCAGCTGATCCTTCTCCCTACGAGTAGAAGAACGAGTTATTTCAATCTGTTTGTTTCGTTCTTTTCTTTCTTTCTTTCTTTTTTTTTTTTTGTTCTAATTTAATTATCGATTATTAGAATAATATAATAGAGAGGAAAATGGTAATTAGCGTTCTTCTTTATATATATATATATATATATATATATATATATATATATATATATATATATATATATATACATATATATTTATATATAATTGGTATTTTAAATGAAAGACGTTATATTATCTTCGATCAGCCGATCTTTCCCTGTGTCAAATGAACGAACTGTTTTCATCACTCTCTCTCTCTCTCTCTCTCTCTCTCTCTCTCTCTCTCTTTGCGTGCGCACGTTTTTTTTTTCATGCAATGGAATTATCAATTCTCAAGATAATAACGAGAGAACAAAATCGACGAGTTTGCGATTAATTTTTAATTATTGTTTTAAACAGACGACTACGATCTTCGATCGGTTTATGTTTTTTTTTCTTTTTTTTTTTTTTTTCTTATAAGTTTATACGAAGACCCCCATAGTTTTGTGAGATAATGATAATAATTAATACACAACACGGTTGATACGTTCTTTTCTTTTTTCCTAATTAAACGGACGAATCGAACACGTTAGCACACAATGAAGGAGTTAAGGATCTTTTGAAAAATAAAAAAACAATAATAATCGGTATCGTAAAAGAATTTGGTTTCGTCAAATTCGACGAGATATGATTTTTGAAAATAAATCGAGAGACTTCGAATCGTTCGACCAACGCCACCATCACCACCACCACGATATGTTAATAATAATAATATGTTCCTCGTTGTAGAAAAATGTACAGAATGTTTCCGGCATTCATGCAATTATATAAATATTGAATTTATGAGACCATATATCATCATCATCATCATCATCATCGACGACGACGACGACGAGCAATAGAACCGTTTATCGGAGAATAAATTAAAACGTTCGTGCCAAGCGCGTGTTTTTTGCCCAACCAAAATTCTTTGATTCACCCTTCGTTTTTGTTCGATAACAGCGTGCGCGAGACCCACTCCTATAAAACCCTTCAAGCATTCATTTTCGACGCATGTAACAACAATGCGACAAACGAATCCTCCTCCTCCTCCTCGATGTTCGAACGGCAAACATGAATTTTATTTATTTGCATTATTATTTTTCTTTCTGTTTATTATTATTATCGCTATTTAATATTTTTTTTTTATTTTTATTACTACGCTCGCGAAAAAAGACCTGGAATCATCCAAGAATAGACGACGAGTTACGGATGAAAAAAAGAAAAAAAAATTTATTCGTCCTCGCTTATCCTCCTTTTTTTTCGTTATATTCGCTAAAAAAAAAAAAAAAGAAAGAAAGACAAAAAAAAGAAAAGAAAAAGAAGAGAACGCGAGAGATCCTAAGAGCGAGTCTTCTCGCACCTGCACGCTATAACGTTCCACTTCTCGGAGTCACACGGCCCAGATTTTCCTCCATTACGTTCGGCTCGGCACGGCTCCGAGATCTTTCGCGTTAAGAGAGACCTTCGCAGCTCGTCTTACATTTCGAAAACTTATGTAACACAGTAAAAAAAAAAAAAAAAAGAAAGAAAGAAAAATAGAGAAAAGAAAAGAAGAATGCTTTTCACCGGTGCATTAAATCAAACACAACTCGAAATAAAACGAACGAACGAACGAACGAACGAAAAAAAAATATTTCCAACGTTGTTACACTTCACATATTTGTGTACGTTCTCTATATATTAATGTATTATAATGTATAAGTACAATTATATTGCATATGCATACGATACATACATACATACATACATACATACATACATACATACATACATACATACATACACATATTAAATACGTATATCTCGGATTATATTATCTCTCCTCGTATATATACGTACGTACATACACTCCTTCTTCCTTCTACTTGCGCTTCCTAACACACACAACAAACCAACAACATAAAAAACACACACACACACACACACACACACACGCACACACATCGGCGGCGCGTTAAGCGAGCGCGCGATTCCGCAACTCTCCTCCCATTAGATTCAACTTAAACTCGACTCCAACATTTCAGACACACACGCGCTTACTATCTTCCTCTCCGAGATTCGCTATCTTCCTTCGACTTCCTCTTCTGGCCTTTCCCGACGACACATTCCACCACAACACGAAATCTAACTCGTACACACTAACACAGTTTAAACCATTCCCGTTTTATCCGCGTTATTTGCCCGTTACGATATTTCCTTTTATTTATTTTTTTTATTTTTTTTATTTTTTTTTATTTTTTTTTTTTATTCGTACCAACTACAGAAGAAAAATATTTTACATGAAGATGTATAAACCAAAGAATACGAGGAAGAAGAAGGATTAGAAACGTTTTGTTACGTTCGAAAGTTTTGTTGTCGTAAGATGGTTCTTTCCTTTTCTTTTTTTTTTTTTTCACGGACGGTCTTGATAAAGTAAAAATGTAAAATAATAATTAAACGCACACAAAAATCCGAACGATACAAATCGACCGAAAAATAACGATCGATAAGAAAGAATCTAGATGATTATCCATCATCTATCTCTATCTGAAGAAATATATATAAAACGGTACAATAAAGTAACTTTAAATAATCAAACGCACACGAAAATCCGAAAGATACAAATCGACCGAAAAATAACGATCGATGAAAAAGAATCTAGATGATTATCCATCATCTATCTATCTATCTATCTATCCGAAGAAATATATAACGGTACAAACACACTAACGTTAAGAATCTCACTCGGTCGTGTTGTTGTTCAGTGTAACTCTCTGTTCGGTTAGAAAACCGGAAACTCTCTCGGTTCCTGACGAGAGACGGCGCAGAAGACGAAACGAAATTGACGGAAGTTACGCAGCGAAAACGCGCTTCGCCTGCCGTCGCCCATAAATCAGACTTCTTCTTCTTCTACTACTTCTCTTTCCACGAGGCCTCTCTCTCTCTCTCTCTTTCCCTCCCTCCCTTCCACCCTCCCACCACCCTTTAACCATTTCCGTCCGCCCCTTCTTCTCTACTTCTAACAACTGTCCCCAGTTCAATGTGTGTCTCTCTCTTTCTTTCTACGTGTACGCGATTCTCCCTCTCCCTCGAGATCTCTCTCTCTCTCTCTCTCTTTTACACACCCCTTATTTCTATCTTACCCTCACCCTCATTTCTCCGTCTCTCAAATCCATGATGGCCCACATTGTGTGCCTGGTTACAACGATCGATTATATTCGTACGTTCAAAAAGATGGTGAGAAAAAGTAAATTTAAAAGAATAAATACAAAATCAATACAAAAATCAAATCGATCCTCGATACGAATCGAAAAGGTTTGTATTTTTACCTCTTAATGTCAATCGATCGACAAATCGGCAGCCCCCTCCCCCCACGTCAGTTGTTATATTTACGTCTCGAAACCATGAGTGTCGTCGATTAAACAAAATGTCGTTCGTAAAGCTACCTATGGGTGTCCTCTCTCATTCTCTCTCTCTCTCTCTCTCTCTCTCTCTCCCCATGGTGACGTATCACTCTTCGAACACATGACGAAGGGAAAGAAAGAGAATGAAAAAAGAAATAAATAAAAGATCCTATTCTTCTCCGCTGTTTAATGCGAGCGTTTTCTTTTCGTTTTGAAATAATATTCTGTTTTAAAGGAAGAGCGTTTATTCCTCGTTTTGAGATTTTGGTTTTGTTTAAAAAAATGTTCACATTTTGTCGAGAGAAGCTTTAAGACGGACGTTAAGAAGAGTTAAGACGCGTTTGTTTCCCTTTTTTCATATTTCACTAATAAACCTATATATTTTATCTTTACATCTTTCTAACTCAAAAAAACCTGATTAATTCTATCTTAATATAATTTATATATATATTATATATATATATTATGTATATATACTTTTTTGAAACTCGATTTTGCCCAGATCGACGACGTTTATAAACTTAAAGGAGCTAACGATATCCCATCGTGTATAATATACATATATATATATCCCCATCGACGAACGCCATATTCCCCGTCGATTTGCCACGGTCACACACAGCTGTCGGTTGGTCGATGGTAATGGTGGTGGTGTTGGTGTTTCTCTCTTCATTCCCATTCCTCTCGTCGACGTCGTCTTCGTCGTCTCGACCCGCAGCGAGCGATCGTGTTTCTTCGTGATTCGCCCATCCGATGATGCGGCGCACGCTCTTCCAAAGCTCTTAGACGCTTTTAACTATGTACTACTCTCTCTCTCTCTAACTATATATATATATATAATCCATACCACCGAATCGTCCTGATACGGACGACACTTTTAATGTTCAGATTAAAAACAAAAAAAAAATATATATATATATATATATATATTGTCGACTATATGAAAATTTTATTTAAAACGTTCAAGACTAGATGTCGATACGAGAGAGATGAAACGTAGAAAAATTCATCTTTTCTTTCTCTCACTCTATCTCTATCTCTGTCTGTTTCTGTCTCTCGCGAATTCGAAATAAATGACGATGGATGTAAAAAATATTTTATAAAATACACCCGTACACCAACCATTAAGTGAACGATATAGAATCTTCGATATGGTAGACGATCTTCTTCTTCTTTTTTTTTTTTTTCGTCGCGAGCATCGGATTGATTAAGAAAGAAAGAAAAATAAATAAATAAATAAATAAATAAATAAGAGATCTAAGGACAAACATTTTTCGCATCTTTCGTTAAAACCCTTCCTTCCCTTCGTTAACCTTCGATTTATATCCCGTACGTTTGAAAAATTATTTCCCCGGACATTACTTCATAATCCTGCGACAAAAGCGTTGTATTTAAAACACCATCTCGTTAACACCACCACCACCATCCACCCCATCATTGAATTCGTTTATTAACTTCATCTCTTCGTAAATCAATTTTATTTTCCCGAGTGGAAGAAGAAGAAAAAAAACAAGGAAAAGAGAAAAGGAAAACGGACGAGACTAGTGTAAATGTGATATTAATATAAGAAAGAGAGAGAGAGAGAGAGAGAGAGAGAGAGAGAGAGAGAGAGAGAAAAGTATAAAACAAAAAAAGAAGACGATAGACTTGTACTCTTGTCAAAAAAAAAAAAAAGAAAAAAAAAAAGAAAAAGAAAAGAAAGAAACATAAGAATAATAATCACCTATCGTAGAGAAGAAGAAAAGAGAGCGTAATGGAGAAACAAAAGAAGGAAAAGTAAAAAGAAAGAAAAAAAGAACGAACGAACGAACGAACGAACGAAAGAAAGAAAGAAAAGAAAAGAAAAGAAAAGAAGAGGAAAGAGAAAAAAAAATAGAAGTACGCAACGAACGACAATCGAAGGATGAAGAAGGGCGAATAACCGATGAACAAATTGGAAGGATATATATATATATATATAATAATTCACAGATTTATTCGTCCAGCTGATACTTGGACGCTGCCCCGGAGTATATATTATATATACATACATACATACATACATACATACATACATACATATATATCTCTCTCGACTTTCGTTGCGGCGGATCGATAACAGAAACCGGGGTGGGGCATTGTCGTATTCCCTCTGCCTTCCCCTTCTCTCTCTCTCTCTATCTATCTATCTAGCTCTACCCCTTAGCCACCAACCCCTCACCACACTTGGTCACCACCCTCGACGAGCATCCCTGACGCGATCGCGACGCTAAGGGCTCCGACGCTGCCCGCACGTGAATCCCTTCTCTTCCAATACCCCTCTACCCCCTTTTACCACCCTTCTACCAACCATTTCCTCTATCCTCAACCCTCTTCGCTGCACCGACCCCAACTCCTACCTCCACCACCACCTCACCCACTACAACAAACGTTCTCCTTCTCGTTGTCGTCAATGTTATCCTGCAACGTTGGTAGTTAAATTCGTGTGAGTGCTCGTTCTATACAAACGTTTCTATAAACGGGGTGTACGGGAGGGGTAGTAGGGAGGGGTGGGTGGCAGGGGTTGAAATGACCAACGTTAAACGGAATTAAACTTGTTACTCTCTTCTTCTCCTCCCTCTCTTTCTTTCTCTCTCTCTTTCTCTCTCTCTCTCTCTCTCTGTCTGTCTGTCTGTCTGTCTGTCCGCCTGTCTACCTTTTTCTAAAGTTTACGAAGTAATTAAGAACCCTTAAAAGTAACGAGTTAATATAAAGGTGGTAATAAAATAATATCATTTATAATTGAGTATTATTATTATTATTATTATATTAATAAAACTTTGATTCTTTAACGCAATGAAAATGTAATATACTTGAACAATTGCTATCGCCACGATATTACTCTCTCTCTCTCTCTCTCTCTCTCTCTCTCCCCCTTGTCTTTCTTTAAAGTTAACAAAGCTATTAAGAATTTTATAAGAGTCAATAAGGTATAAGATATAAAAAAAAAAATAAAAAATAAAAAAAGGAAAAATAATACAAAATTTATATAATTGTGTATCATTATATTATAATGAAACTTTAATTCTCTGACAGACACACAATGAAAACGTTAAATACTCGAAATTTCTATCATTTTATATTATTCTCCTCCTCCCCCCCCCCCCAATACTCTCTCTCTCTCTTTCATTCTCTCTGTCACCATCTGTCCTCATTTGTCTTTTCCCAAAGTTTACGAAGTAATTAAGAAGAATTTTATAAATATATATATATATAAGATCCAATAAAGAATATAATGAAATATAATTTATAATTTGAGGTGGTTATTATTAACGTATCGATACAAATTTTTATCAGCTAATTCAATGATAATGTTAAATAATTGTAATTGGTGGTATAGACTCGATATTTAAACTTCCTCGGTGGTATCTCTATAATTATTATACAACACGTCGCGATTTCATATTTCTTTAATAACGATAATGACCTAGGGAACAAATTTTTCCTAAACACAATCAACGAGTGAGATATATATATATATATATATATATATATATATATATATTATTTATTCGGACAATGCATTTCGTTGACGCGTAGCATTTGAAACGAATATGACACATACAGTGAGAGAGAGAAAGAGAGAATGCCGGTAATGGTCTAATTATTTTTCGTTCGGAAACCGACAACCAGAAAACGACGATAGAGACTCCTCTCTCTCTCTCTCTCTCTCTCTCTCGCGCGCGCGCGTAACGTTTAAGCTCTTTTTTTTTTTTTTTTAATCATATACATAAATAATATTCGCGATAAGTTTAATTTATCGGAAAAATTATCGTAGAAAAATGGATATAGACCTTTCGAAATTACTCGCTCGCTGGAGGTATATAACTAAATTCGTAATCGATGAGAAAAGAGGAGAAAGAGAGACAGAGAGAGAGAGAGAGAGAGAGAGAAGTCGTTATAATAAATATTATCAACGTTCGATGGATCGATTCGCACGGAAACGTATGCAATTAGACGTCGTAAATAACGCGTCGCGAACGTGTTTCTCGAACGCATTGACGAGACGGAAATAAAAAAAAAAAAAAGAAAAAAAAAAAAGAAGAAAAAAGAAAACGTAGCCATTGTAAAGAAGTAATCGTGCGATTGTCCTCTCCACCACTGACGCAATACTAATTAAGTAATATGTGTATTAAACGTGTCTTCTTGTTTCTGTGATCGACTCGAAATAAAATAAAAAAATGAAAAAAAAAAAAAAAAAAAAGAAAAAAAGTAAAGAAGAAAGATCCGTCGCAGTTTCAATAATCGAGTCGAAGTCTCGACTTCGATATTCTTCGCGAGGATCGTCAAACGTTATTTGTTTAAACGATGACAATCTATATGGAGTGCGACTTTAGGAGACAAGGGACAAAGGGATAGAAATATAAAATGATTATTTCTTTGAGATTATCCGAGATACTCAGATTTTCTCTGTTGATATCTCGATATAAATTATATCGGTGTTACACACACACACACACATATATATATATATAGAAACGTATTATGATATATCGATATATAAGTCGACCCTTTTTTCTCGCTCCTCAAAGTTACTCATCTTCTCGCGATTTCTTTTCGACGATAAATACATACGTACGTACGTACACACGTACACACCAACATGCACGCGTTTACCCATCTATCTATAACGGATCTCTTGAAATTTCCTGGCTCTTGTCCAATCAGAGTACTCCGACTTTCATCGTTTTCCTTGTCATAACACATTTTGCCAGGTTTTTCTTCATCGACTATAGTCGGTGGGTTGGTTTGTTGATTGTGTGTTACATACGAACACACTCATCCGAAATTCTATTGCGATTTCGCGTCGACGTAACTCCAACGATTAAGAGGAATATATAACGTATAATAATAATAATAATAATAATAATAATAATAATAATAATAATAACGTCCACCACGATTTATATTTTCTAATTCGAATTGTGCTTTATTATATTAAATCGATTATTTCGATCGGTATGAAAAAATAATCATTTTTGCTGCGACGTAATAATCGTAAGGTCTAAAAGAAAAAGGACGAATGAATGAAAGGGTGTGTGTGTGTGTGTGTGTGTGTGTGTGTGTGTGTGTGTGTGTGTGTGTGTGTGTGTGTGTGTGTGTGTGTGTGTGTGTGTGTGTGTGTGTGTGTAAATAACGAAAAGGATAAAGTCGGTTTACGCCCGGATTGGCGGCTCTTTTCGAACGTACCAACGACCGCAGACACACTTTCGTGTGTACGATATGAAACTCTCTACCTATAGTTTTTGGGCCGCGTCCGCAGACTATGATTTTTCCTATCGAATCGTGTTTTCAAAGACCGCAAGTCCGAATCACCGAATAGGTGTATGTATACGACGCATGCATATACATATACGTATACATATATTTATATATATATATATATATATATATATATATATATATACGTATACATATATTTATATATATATATATATATATATATATATACACACGCACACATACATATTTCTCAACCGTATGTAGTTTAGGTACTATATACGTACGTACATAGAGACGTATCCAGAAAGGGGTAGGTTCGATCAGGCCGCAAAAACGGACGCAGGAAAAACCACAGATATCCATTCCGTAGAGGTTCTCCTCTACGCGAAAGTGCAAAACGCCATGGACGAGGTGGAGGTGGGAGGTGAGGGGGGGTGGGAGGGGTGGGTATGGTACTTAATTAAAACGAACGTAAACGAGCACGCGAATCGCCCATGGTGGGTGGTGGTGGGGTGATTCGTTCCACCGATACGATTTTATTGCCCGGTCGCCGTTCTTCGTTTCCTTCTTCTCCTCCTCCCTAACCTCCCGCCCCCCCTCCCCTCGCCATTTCGAACCGCTATCTCGGAACTTCCGTGTTCGATGATACGCGAAAACACATCTTAGATCGGATACGATAGTTCGATATTTATATCGTTGCTCCTTTCGAACGAGAAAACAAGAAAAACGAGACGAAAAAAAAATTGAACGAGAAATAAAGGAAGAAAATAAGATGGGATATAATAAATAAAAAAGGCGATGAGACGATCGAAACAATTCGATAGATCGATCGATCCGACCCGATCGATCGATCGATCGATCATCGGATCGGACACTCATTTTTTCCTCTCTCTCTCTCTCTCTCTCTCTCTCTCTCTTTTTTGTGTCCTTTTTTTTCTCTTAAACCTTCGAACGTCACTCGTCAATTTCCGTAGAATAACTTTAAGTCGAGACATTCGTAAGAAGAAGATAAAGAAAAAAAAAAAAAAAAAAGAAAAAGAAAAAGAAAAAGGAAGAAGGAGAAGGAGAAGAAGATGGGGATGGAGAAAGAGAAGGAGAAGATAAAAATCAAAGATAGCTGTCAACGTGGCTCGTACGGACGTTAACGTCGATAAGTTTAAAGAAGCCACCGTCGTCGTCGTCGTCGTCATCGTCGTCGTCGTCGTCGTCGTCGTCGTCGTCGTCGACGTCCTAGTAGTCGTAGTAGTCGTAGTAGTAGTAGTAGTAGTCGACGTCGTTGACGTAGCACTTTTAAACCGTATATCGATCATCAGCCTCGCATCCTCTCTCTCTCTCTCTCTCTCTCTCTCTCTCTCTCTCTCTCTCTCTCTCTATCGAGCGAAAGTTATTATTAACGAAAGACTGCGCCGTCGTCCGACTTCTATTCGGAGTTCGTTCCATTCGAACACAATTTTAATACGTTTTTCCGTAGGCAACGAAGACAGGAAAAAAGAAAAAAAAAAAAAAGAAAGAAAGAAAGAAAGAAAGAAAGAAAGAAGAGGATAAAGAAGAAAATAGAAAGAAAATAACTGATACGACAACGTGGGGAAGGTGGGGAGCGGGGTCGAAAAAAAAAATCGATAAAAGAAGAAAGTTCGATGAAAGAGACTGGCGCGCGGCGTATATCCTGTGTCCACTCGTTATTTAACATTTAAACGTGATGGATGAAGGATATATATATATATATATATAAAAAGAAGAATTGAAAAGAAAAAGACAGAAAAAAGAGAGAGAGAGAGAGAGAGAGAGAGAGAATGAATATCAAATAAGAAAAGACCATTACGATGTCTTTCTTTTTCCTCGCGAGTCACCTTAGGAGGCAGTTCTCGTATTCCGGAAGGGGAACGGACGCAAAGTCGAATCGATTTTAATCCTTTAGAAAGAAAGAGAGAGAGAGAGAGAGAGAGAGAGAGAGAGTTCGTAGGGGTGCGCGGGGAAAAGGGGGTGGGTGGGTCGCGTTCATTCGTCCTTCCTCTTTCTCTTTCTTCGCTCGTTTTCTTTCTACTAATACTATTACTATTACTGCTAGTACCATTCCTACTACCAGCGGTTAACAGTACGTAGGTAGGTAGGTAGGTAGGTAGGTAGGTAGGTAGGTAGGTAGGTAGATAGGTAGGTAGGTAGGTACGCGTACCGGTTCGTTGGTTGGTTGGCAGTTAGCAAAGCGGCAGAACACTCGTATAAAGTGTAGTCGTCGTCGTCGTCGTCGTCGTAGTCTACAGACGGAAAAGGAACCGGCAGTTAATCGTGCGTTAGAGAGGACGACTTATACCGGGTGGTGACGTTTGAACTAACTACGCTCTATTAAGCTTAAAAAAAAAAAAAAGAAAAAAAAAACAAGCGAAACGATATATATGTATATATATATATATATATATATATATATATATATATATATATATATATATATATTTGAAAAACGAAATCATCGAACGTTCGCGCGAGTACTCTTTCTTTCTTTTTTTTCTTTTTTTTTTTTTTGATTTCGGAACGCCCTGTAGAAAACTACAAAACGTTACCATTAAATAATTCGTATTATGTTATATAATGATCGGATGTACATAAAGTAAACTAAATTGTTAACAATGCTTATCGTTCGTTAGAGATAAGACGAGTTAACAGTAAAATATCATACTTTCCAGTCTCACCCAATATATACATACATACATACATACATACATACATACATACATAAATATATATATATACACTCGTATAAGCGTAACGTATCCGCTTACGCGTCGTGCGTGTCCATTTCTTTCTCTTTCTCTCTCTTTTTAACTCATTCTTACTCTTTTCCTCTTTCATCGTTTCCATATCACTCTCTCTCCCTCTCTCTCTTTCTGCTTCTCTCTTACACTGATCGCGATTTTCTCGTTCTCTCTCCTCCTCCTCTACCACACGTCGTACGTGTACTCGTAGTCGTCAGAGGACGTACGCACGCGCACAAACGAAGAGTCACAAAGCTGTGTGTAGAACGAACGATATCTCTCTCCTGCACACCGTGAGCCAGCCAGCCAAGCCCAGCGTCCAAGGTGCGTCACGCTCGGAAATATGCGTGCCTGCCTGCCTGCCTGCTTTTGCTTGCTCCCTGCCTGCCTCCTCTGCCTGGCTTGCTTTGCTTGCTCGTTCGCTTGCTTGCTTGCTTGCTTGCTTGCTTGCTTGCCTGCCTGTTCGTTTGCTTACTTGTCCTGCCTGCCTGCCTGCTTGCTTTTGCCTGCTTGCCTGCCTGCCTGCCTGCCTTTTCCGCCTCACCCTCCAAGTTGAACTGCAGTTGCATCGATGCAGCAGCAGGACACACATATGAACGTAAACTTTCAATGTGTCCCGAGTTTGCGATCGCATAAAGACTCGCCGCACGAGTCCTCTATTTCTCTCTCTCTCTGTCTGTCTCTCTCTCTCTCTCTCTCTCGTTGTACGTGTTTATGAGTGTGTGTGTGTGTGTGTATTAAGAATACACAACGAACAGCAGGACGATAGAACGAACGGAGTTGGTAAGAAGACTACGGACTCTCCGTAGTATGTCTATCCCTTCTTTCTTAACGTCTTACGATCGCTAAAAATACATGCTTTCATTGATCTTGATATCTCCGAAAGAGAGAGAGAGAGAGAGAGAGAGAGAGAGAGAAGTAAACTCTTATCTCGATATCCCCTCACCCCACTCCACCCCACCACACCCCACGAGATACTTCTTCCATATCATTTATGTATCGAGATAACGGTAAGAATTATTCGTTTTTAATTCGATTTTTATTTTCTTAGAAAAAAAAAAAAAAAAAAAAAAAACGAGAAAGAAAAAATAAAATAAAACAATACTATAAGTTTCTAGAAATATATACCTCGTGGTAGGTTATATTTGTGTGAGGTTCATTCGTACGATAAATATAAATATGATCGATAAGTGTCATAAGAAATATATTTGAAATCGTCGGATAAGTAACGATAGCGTATGCGCGTACGAGGATGAAAAGAAAGACAAACAAAAAAATAAATAAATAAATAAACAAACAAACAAACAAGAAAGTCAAGAAAAAGAAAAGTAGAAAAGTAAATTCTCGCTTCGTATTATTGCGAAGAGATAAAACACTCGTGTTATCTTTCTAACGCGACGGATAATAGAGGGAGGAGAGGGGCGCGCGCGAGAGAGAGAGAGAGAGAGAGAGAGGGAGAGGAAAGAGAGGGGAGAGGGAGGAAGTATGAGGGGAAAAATCGAAGAGAAAAAGACAAATCACGAGGGAATCTAACGATCTCGATTAATGTCGATAATCGCTAACGAAGAACGCGAGAAAGACGGCGTGGCCCGGCGAGATCGATTTAAAGGTCCAGAGCGCGAGGAGCGAAGCAGAGATTTTCCACAAAGATGTGACTATGACTATGACTATAACTGACTATGACTACGACTATGTGTGACTAAAAAGAAGACGACGAAGAAGACGACGAAAACGACGAAGACGACGAAGACGACGATGTGGAAGACGAGAAGAAAAAGGAGGAAAAAGAAGAGGATGAGGGAGGAGGAGGAGGAGGAGGAGGAGGATGAGGAAGAGGGCATAACGAGGAGAGAGGAAGATCTCGGCTCGCGTCCAACGCACACGCGTGCACGAACGAGGTACTCGCGTGACGCAAACGGCGGCCTCTGAGCTTCTCTTCTGGCCGGTGCGCGACGAGAGGACGGACGCGATCTCGTTGCTTGCTAAAGAGAGAGAAAGAGAGAGAGAGAGAGAGAGAGAGAGAGAGAGAGAGAGAGAGAGAGAGAGAGAGGAGAACGTCGATACTCTCTTTCCATCGACGTATTAGTCGGCTCGACATCGTCGACTAACTATCCCGACGTGCCATCGAATATCCCTCTTTCCACTTCCCCCCTCTACTTCACCCTCTTGCTCTTTCTCCAGGGCTGCTGCGAGAGAAAGAGAAAGAGACAAAGATATATAGAAAGAGAGAGATGGTTTGTGTGTGTGTGTATGCGCGCGCGCGTGTGCACCTTCCTTCGTTCGAAAAGCCGACCGCCGATCCGGATCGCAGTCTCTCTCTCTCTCGCTCTCTATCTTTCTCTGTGGAGAATACGAAGCAAGGATACGGTGGAAGGTAAAGGGAAAGAGACAGAGAGAGGAGAGAGAGCCCCGGACATAGAGGGAGATAGATAGAGAGAGAGAGAGAGAGAGAGAGAGAGACACGGAGGAGAGATCGATCGTGTAGAGGCGGCCAGAGAGTCGCGAGAGTTCCTCGTTTTCGTCACAGTTTCCATGCCGCCGCTGCTGCGAGAGACGCTTTTGGAAAGGCTTCTCTAATGGCGCTCGACGTGATCTCCCTCGGTTCGAAATTCTTTAGAGATGGGACAATGAAAGGGAGAGAGAGAGAGAGAGAGAGAGAGAGAGAGAAGGGGACGACATAGGGGTTATGCTTGTAGAGGATCGTTATGTATGTTCCAGGATCTTGTCGAGAGAATGAAACGTTTCTTGCGTACTTTTTCGTGTCAATTAATATATGTTAATGTAAATATATATATATATATATATATATATATATATATATATATATATATGTGCGCGTGCGTGCGTGTGAGTTAAATATTATATATATATATATATTGTCTTCTATACGATCAATGAAATTATCAATTGCATAGTTTAGTAATAAAGTAAACATTTCATTTATATATATATATATATATATACATTATACAGATAAAAATATGTCATCTAATGATTAACAAATGAGAATACATACATACATACATTCATACATACATACATATATACCGGTGAAAAGTGAAAATGAATAAAAATGATATAGTTAAATTCGCATCATATTTTTCTCTCCCTTCTTTACTTTCAATCCACTCATTGAGATCTATCTCCGTCTGTCTATCCGTCCATCCATCCATCCATCCATCCATCTATTTACGTATTCCATTTATTTATTAATTTTTTTCCTTCTGTTCATTCGGATAAACAGACGGTCGTTTGGAACGGGTAAAATTTTTCCTACGACCTTCCGTGACAAAACCGTGTTCGGTTAAATCGATCGAAAACTGTCACATCCGATAAAGTATAAACGTCCGAAACGTGTGTACACCACCCCCCCCCACACTCACCCACCCCCACTCGCGCGAATAGTAGGTGTCCCATGGCAGGTGTCGTACTACCGACGAATTAATTAATGGCCAGGGCAACTGTAATTTAGTTTAATTAGTCCGAACGTGCGTTATGCGCGGCGCTGTAGGGGCAGGGAGAGGGGCTAAAAAAAGAAGGAGAAAAAAATACACACACACACACACATATATATATTTATATATACAGGCGGATCTTCCAGCGAGCGATCAACGCTTGTCTCTCTCATACTCTCTCTCTCTCTTTTTGATTGTGAGAGATGGACGCACGTGGTTGGTTATCGTTATATCAATCTAACCATGCATGCATGTATGTATGCATGCTTGCATGAACGCATCTACGTACGTGCATACGTACAGGGATTTGTGCAAACCTTTTGTTATTTTGTTTTTATTCGACCGCTGACTGTGAAACACGAAGCTCTCTCGTACGCGCGTTTTGGTTACCTACTACTATGTACCTACCTACCTACCCCCTTCTACCTACCTACCTACCTACCTACCTACCTACCTACCTAACTCTACCTATGTGCGGGAGCACGATCGAATAATTACAATGTTCGTATGCTTTCTTTCTTGCATTCTCGTTGCGTCGGT
>OU964966.1:9507722-9515222 GCA_918808275.2 Dolichovespula sylvestris
GGTCTCTCTCTTTCTCTCTCTCTCTCTCTCATTCTCTCTCTCTCTCTCTCTCTGTCTGTATCTCCCTCTCTCTCTCTCTCTCTCTCTCCATCTCTCTTTTTCACTACGGTACTTATTCTCTCTCGCTTCATCCTCAACCACACGATGATTCTCACCACGAAAGAAAAAGAGAGAGAGAGAGAGAGAGAGAGAGAGAGAGAGTCCTCTTCTTCCCTCTAAGAATCTATTCTTCGAAAGGTAAAGATCTTAAATTCTTCGACTCGGAATTGAACTTCCACATTAATTATTCGCTTTACGCGTCAGAGTGTATATATATATATATATATATATATATATATATATATATATATATATATATAATTCGTCGCCTTAAATGGTTTTTCATCGATCGTCGGTCGCGATTAAAGTTAAGTTGTCACGTCGTCGTCGTCGTCGTCGTCGTTAAGCTTCGTTTCGTTTCGTTCGTTTCCGTCGATCAAATAAATAAATAAATTCATTCATTAATTGAAACTCCCGTTCGTTTATCATCACGTTGACGATTTTTATTTTCATCGGAGTTTCCTTTTTTTCGGGGCTAGAGGGCTGGGAAGTTGGGGTGGGGGGAGTAGTTTGATAACAATCATTTTTACGAGTAAAATTACGAGAGAACGATTTTGTGTGTTACGAATTGAAAAAAAAATATGTCCAACGTTACGGTATTTCAACCGTAACATATATATATATATGTGTGTGTGTGTGTGTGTAGATACCTATCTATCTTTTTCATATTCATCGTTTCAATTCCATCACTTTCGATATATTACTTATATATACATATATATAGACATACACGTATATATATATATATATATATATATATATATACATATTCCGTTCAGACCGGACACCCTCCTTATTTTGTTTTATTTTAAATTCAGAATGCGAAAACGTAGGTAGGAAGCACGGTAAACGGTCGTTACGCTCTCGTTACGGAATTATGATCCTTCGTAAAGTTCGCGTTTAACGTATCCATCTTCGCCGCCGAGATTTCGTGGGAAGGAGAAAAAGCAGAAGAAGAAGAAGAAGAAGAAGAAGAAATAGAAAAAGAAAAGAAAAAAAAATCTAATTTACGTACACACATACCTGTGCTCTCACGGCGATCCAAGGGCTTTCAGCTCGCATGCCTCACATCGATGAGGGATCGAAGTTCGACGAGCCGGGTGGAGTGGGGCGGGTGGGCGGGCAGGGGTCGAGGGGGACGTTTTCTTCGATCCTAAAACCTTGGACGTAAATCCTAAAAGGGAGAAAAAAAAAAGACAAAAACTAGAGTCAGATGGAAACGTTTTTCTCTTGGGGAATCTTACTGTAGAAATCGTGTCCCTTTTTCTTTTTTCTTTTTTCTTTTCTTTTCCCATTTCTCTCTCTCTCTCTCTCTCTCTCTCTCTCCTCGTTCCTATCGATATTCATTCTTTTCTCTTTTTTATCTACCATTTTTTTCCTCTGTCCCCTCGCCACCACCCCTACACTCCCCTACACTTCTACCCTCCCCTCCCCCTATCCCCTTCACGCAATAGCACGAGCGTAAAAATATTCGTTTAAAATCTCTAATCGAGAGTCTCCTCGAAGCGCGTTACCAAGAGATCATCGCTTTTCGCGTGCCTGTAAAATTTTTTTTATTTATCGTTTCCACGACCTTCCCTTATCTCGCCATACGAGCTCGTAAATCGTTCGAACTAATAATTGAAAATTACGGTCGAAGAGTACATACGATAAGATAATATAAATACAATGTGCGTGCGTGCGTGCGTGCGTGTGTGTGTGTGTACCATAGGGATAATGATGATGATAATGACGCTTAGTACTTAAGAAAAGAAAAAAAAAAAAAAAGGAATTGTCTCGCCGAATGAGAATGAGTAACAGAGTGAGTCATTCAATTCGAGAACAAACAAACAAACAAACAAACAAACAAACAACGAACGAACGAAGGAATAAGAAGGAGAGAAGGAGAACAAAAAAGGGAGAGAGATAGAGAGAAGAGAGAGAGAGAGAGAGAGAGAGAGAGAGAGAGAGAGAAATAATTCGTTAATTAATTAAAGGCAAGTAGACACGATTTTATTTCGCGATATAATAATATTGTCGCGTGTATCGTTTCGACGTTGTCCTTCTGTTTTCTTTTTTTATTTTTTATCCAACGATAAAAAGCTTGATTAGACTCGATTAAAATTTGTTATGAGAGGATCGATGAATGGTAGGTAGTTAGCAGAGATGCGTATAAGCGCGTGTCCTCAGTCGCATCGTTCTCGTTCTTGGAGGGTGCCTTACCAGAATGCACGCAGAGAGTATATATCCGCTTATTTATAGATTTAACGAGAATGTTACGTCTCTCTCTCTCTCTCTCTCTCTCTCTCTCTCTTTCTCCCTCCCTCTCCCTCTCTCGCTGCGACTTTACACGCTTCTTTTACGTTACGTCGAAGACAACGGGCATGGCCGAGTAGTATAACAGCCTAGTTCGAATTTATCAAACGATTCTTCTTTCTCTCTCTCTCTCTTTTTGTATCCTCTTCCTACGTATTTCTTTCTCCTAATAGCCACTTTAACGAATATATATATGTATATGTGTGTGTGTGTATACATATATAATCGATATTAATAACCGTCGCACAAAATGTAACCATTTATATCTTGTCGTACGTGCGAACGACTCTTTATTAATATTTTTATTATCATTTTTACATTATGTTTCCTCTAGAACACGAGTATTTCTCGTCAATTCGTTCTCGCAAAAATAAAAAGAAAAAAGGGAAAAAAATGAAAAAAAAATTATATATATATATATATATATATATATATATATATACACACACACACGCATACATCTTCGTATCCAAGGAATGGAAGGAAGTAAATGTGTTTTTTTCATTTCTCTTGGCGTTGAATCGACCAAAAAAAGAAGAAAAAAAGAAAAAAAAAAGAGAAAGAAAATAAAAGTGAGAGAGAGAGAGAGAGAGAGAGGAGGGGAGAGAGAAAACGAAGAAAGAAAGGTACAAGGAAGTGAAGGGAGGAAAAAAAAGGAGAAAAAAAAAGAAAAGAAAAAAAAAGAGAGAAAAAAAGAGAGAAAAGGAGAGAGAGAGAGAGAGAGAGAGAGGGGAAAAAAAAGGAAAAGGAAAAGAATATATGCGGTCGACGGGGAAAACTGTCGGCCATGCGTTTATCTCTCGAGCAGAGATAATGGAGCGGGCGTTTTAACGACCATCGGTGAAACGGTCGAATATTTGGGTCAGTGGATACGCCGTGCATAATATAGGGGTCGCGTTCGTTTTTAACGAACGAACGAACGAACGAACGAACGAACGGGAGTAAGGTAAGGGTAGAAAACGTTGGACGTATCTAAAAAAGAAAATTTCACCGTGCTCATCTTTTCTCTGTTATTTTCGAGAGAACAAACAACCCACCGACTCGAACTACTACTACTACTACTACTAGCAATATTCGAATAGTAGTAGTAGTAATCGAATCGTAGTAGTCGTAGTAGTCGAGTTAGTCGTCATCGTTCGTCGGCATCGGTGGCATTCGTATCGCGTATTTTCTTCGGGAGTGTGGACGCGCGGACGAGGCGCGAATTTTAAAATTCCGATACACCACCGGTGGCAACGGGAAGGGTAAAAAGAATTTCTTCAAACGAATTGTAAACTGCGACACGAAGCGCATATTTCGGACGGTCGTACTTGATATTTTAACCGTGAATACTATGCGTTATAAATATTTCGTCGGATGACCGTACATACATACACACACACACATATATGTATGTATGTATGTATGTATGTATATATATCGTTCGTATCATCTGGATTTTCGATGATATTTTAATTGACCGGGCCTTGGGTATGGGGAGAAGGAGGAGGAAACAGAAAAAAAAAGAATAATAAAGAAAAAAAATAAAGAAGAAAGAAATTATAGAATTATATATATATATATATATATATATATATATATATATATATATTTATATATATATAAAAAGAGAGAAATTGCAAAATGAAAATAAATGCGATGAAAATGTGAACTCCTTGAAAAGTTAATAAAGTAGTAGCCGTTAAAGGTGTCGCGAGGTGCTATTCTTTTTAAACGAGCCCCGATTAATCCTTTCAGAAACCAGACGGTTCTCACATAAAGTATACATTTTTCTTCATTAGATATATATAACATATATATATTTATATATATATATATACACACACACACACACACACACACACTCTTGCTTTTCTGTCGTCTTATCTACATTTTAATGTCACAATAAATATCAAACCGTCCGTCTCCGTAGTTGAATTTTCTTTTATTCTACAAAAGTATGTAATGACAAACAAACAAACAAAAAAAAAATATATATATATATATATAGTGACCAAAAAAAAAAGAGTACGAGAATAGTTTCGAAACGTTCAGATTTTTAATGGACGTTTGCGTCTCTTCCATTTCGTATGGCCGACCGATCGCGGACGGACGTTATAGCTCGAGCTAGGTGGCACTTCGTAAGCTGGAACGTTAAGACTCGGAATCGTTCTCGTTGACGTCATCCCGATGATTTACTCCTTCTTCTTCTCTTCGTACGTACATACGTACGTACGTAATGTACATACATATATACGTACATACATACATACATACATACCTAAAAGAGTAGCTCGGACATGGACGTGCTGTTCACGGAGTGTAACGCCCACGTAAAGTCAACGTAAACCTCTCGCAAAATCCGTCCATCGCGATCGCGTTTCACGCGTCCTCGGTTTCGCGCGAAGTCAAAAGCGTGCGGGCTAATACGTATACAACTACGTACGTATGTATGTATATATGTATGTATGTATGTATGTATGTATGTATTTCTATGTATATACGGATGTACGTGTGCGATGCCAGTTCGCCGTTGTTCGACGTATGACGTCCGGGAAAACACGACGGGGGAAAAGGCAAAGTGGAGAAAGGGAAAAAGAAAAATAACGCCCCAAAAAAGAGAGACGAAACCAAAAACAAAGAAAGAAAGAAAGAAAGAAAGAAAGAAAGGAAAAGAAAAAAGAGCCCCTAACGAACTTTATGGGAGCACAATTTTTTTTTATGCATGCGTAGGTGCGAAAGTGTCGTCGACGGTCAAACATAAAGTGTTTTGAAATCGATTTGGGAAACGAAAATTTCATGTTCCAACATTTCAAAGATTCTTTCTCTCTCTCTTTTTGACTCTTTGCGAGACTAAACGAAGCTTGTAATTATCCCGTTTAAAACACATTTTCTTTTCCTTTTCTTCTTTTTCTTCTTTTTATAATATATAAACATAAAAGAACTTAGTTTTCACATATAAAATTTTTTTCTCTACCGACGAAACGATGTGCTTTTCTGAACATTGTAAAGAAAGAAAAAAAAAAAGAAGAAAAAAAATATGCATTAAAACGTTAGGGGGTTGGTATAAGACGGAAATATCTGATATATAATTATCTCTATGTCTCTTTGTCTCCGAGTGTGTGTATATATATATATATATATATATATATATATATATATATATATATATATATATATATATATACACGTCCGAGGAAAAGGAATCTTTGAAAAATCGTTGACACGAGAACAAAATAAAAAGGATGGAATAAATTGCGTCAGGTTGGTCCGCGAGAACCCGTGGGGCTAAAACTACCCTCGGCATACGCCCTTTTGTTCTCCGATCCGAGAAAAGCGAAGAGATCGTGACGTCAGGCGCCACTTTCGTCCTCTCTCTCTCTCTCTCTCTCTCTCTCTCTCTCTCTCTTTCTCGATGGCCGCCATCGCAATCTTTCTCCTTTTCTCTCTCTCTCTCTCTCTCTCGCGAGAATCGATCGCCGATCCGTAAAGGATTCGCAGGTGCGCGAAACGAGGACGAACGTAAAGTTACCCTCGAAGCAACCCTTAGAAATGATCATTCGTGTCGACGTTTAACGTACAAAATGTATTGAATGCGTACGTGACGTTCGTAACAAGTGTTAACGCGCGCGCGCGCGCGCGCGTGTGTATGTGCGTGGGTGAGTGAGTCGCGTATACCGTGTGTACAAATGCGTTCACGATAAAATATACACCAGATGAAGCATAAAGATCATTAACCGGAGCCGATAAAAAAAAAAAAAAAGGAAAAATAAGAGAAAGAAAAAGAAATTTTCGCGGTGCGTTCGACATCGAGCGAACATTCTTTCGTTTGGCGGCTCGTCGAAAAAAAAAAAAAACGAAAAAGAACAGAATGAAGAAACGAAATTTAAAAAGGAAATAAAAATAATAAGAAAGAAAACGACGAACAAACGAAAGGAAAAAAAAAAGAAGCAAGGAAAAATGAAGAACCAAGGTAAACGGCGGCACGTACGAAACGTTGATTTGGGAATCCAAAATTACGCATCAACGCGTACGGAGGAGGAAGTAAGGGGGACGTATGTATATAATATTATGAATAAGGAAAAGATATACATGTACATATACATATACATAAACATATACATATATATATAGGTGTATATGTATGTACCTATATCCGAGGCTTATCACGAAATTGGAGTCACGAATCTGAAAATAAAGATAAGAAGGAGGATGAGAAGGAGGAGGATGAGAAGTAGGAGGGAGGAGGAGGAGGAGGAGACGATGGAAGAACGTCGAGTCTCTAAATAGTATACGCGTGCTCGCGAGAGCTATACGCGCACGATCGGACAAAAGATTATCGCGAGAGAAAGAGAGAGAGAGAGAGAGAGAGAGATTGGAGGCGATGGATGAGGAGGAGGAAGAGGAGGAGGAGGGGGAGGTAGAGGCAGGCTCTCTGGCGTGTCGCGGCAGTGTGCGAGTTGCGCTCAGCTTGCCCAAAGGGGATGACGACGTCGAGGACGAGGAGAAGCGGAGAAAAGGACCGACCGACCGAACGAACGAACGAACGAACGAACGAACGAATGAACGAACGAACGAACGAAGGGAAGAAGAGGTTGGAAGGGAAGGGAAGGGAAGGGAAGGGAAACGGGAGAAGCGAAGGGCGGTAATGGAGGGTGGTGTGGATCGGTGCGGGAACGGAACGGAGCCTCGCTCGCTTTCGTGGCTCGGTGGGTGGACCGACCTACCAGTGAAGAGAGAAGAGAGAAGAGTAGAGAGAGAGAGAGAGAGAGAGAGAGACGGAGAGAGAGAGAGAGAGAGAGAGAGAGAGGGTTTCGGGGTGGGGTTGGTTTAGCGGACGACTCGATGCCGAAGGGAGAAAGGAGCGAGGGGTGTGTACGTGTATATGTCGTGTATGTATGCGCGCGCGAGACTGTGAGTGAGTGAGTGAGAGAGACAGATAGATAGAGATAGAGAGAGAGAGAGAGAGAGAGAGAGAGAGAGAGAGAGAGAGAGAGAGGAGAAAACCGGGGGCCACGGTTCGAGTTTGTGAGCACGCGCTACCACTCTTCGAGGCTAGAGTTCCTATCTCCTCGTCTCTGCCTCCAACCACCCCTCCCCCCTCCCTCTCCACTACTCTCTTTCTAT
>OU964966.1:9520222-9525222 GCA_918808275.2 Dolichovespula sylvestris
TTTCCTACGTCGAGATAATCGTTTTTCGTGTTCGATAAACGGCACGGAAGGGCAAAACTTGAATACCGAATTTATATTTCAAATTTCTCAACGAGAAGGTCTGGTTCGTTTTTCTTTTTTTTTCTTTTTTTTTTTTATTTTTATTTTTTCTTTGACCGAAAGATTTTTGTTTTAGTTTTAGCAATCCCGTTAGATACGTACGAACTCTTACCTGACTCGTAGGGTTACGTAAGAAGATATGAAGTCTCGGAAAAATGAGAGATTTGATTTGATTTTATTATTTTTTTTTTTTTTTTTAGAGAGAGAGAGAGAGAGAGAGAATTGACATTTAACGAGACCTAAAGGAATTGTCGATCGACAAATTCTTTTTTTTACACGTCTCTCGTATAAACGACAATTCCTCGACAATTCGATTTTTTAAAAGGCTCGTTTGTAATCGCACGTACTCGTACGTCGCAGTTTAAAAGACGCAACGACGACACGTCCCAGACGAATTTCTTTTTTTCTTTTTCTCTTTTTTTTTTTTAACGAAACGACAATGAAATTTGTCTTGAAAAAAATTTCTAAGAGAAATGAAAAAAAAAAGGAAAGAGAGAGAGAGAAAAGACGAAGGAGGAAAGGAAAAAGGGGAGATCGTTCTCGTCGAGGCGCGCGTATTAAAAATTGATTCTATTATTTCAAGCGCTAAACATCGCAATATCAATTTGTTGGAGAAAACGAGCGGCGGTCGTCTGATCGATCGATCGATCGATTCAATCGATTCCATTCGACTCGTTCGATCGAATCGACGTCTAACAAACGTTATTAAGATTTTTCCAAGATCATTCAATTATCCATGATAAGAAAAGAGAGACTATGACGGAGATAAACGGGGACGGAGAAAACGAGACAGGGACAGACAGACAGACAGAAAGAGAGAGAGAGAGAGAGAGTCAGAGAGATAAAAAAAGAGAGTATAAAAAAAAAAAAAAGAAAAAGAAGTCGGAAGTCGGTGGTACGCTGGCACGCTCCCATGAAGTCAAAGTCGACCTTAAGAGTTTGCCCTCCTCTCTCGTGCCGCATCGTCGCGTCTGCGTAATGGTGGATGCCGAGTAATCAAGGAAAAATTACTACAATTCCGTGGCCCTGACGCGTCTCGAAGTCGCTCGTTCGAAGACCGTTTCTCGTTCTCGTTCACGTCCTCGTCGTCTTCGTCGTCTTTGTCGTTCTTCGTCTTTGGCCGACGTCTCGCGTTTCGAGTCTTTCGAGTAGTTGCAACGTTCGACCAAACGGAACGCTCCTTTTCGTGTTACCACCGACCACCATATTAACAACGTTCCTTTACTTTCGAAGACAACATTTTCCTACTTGAACGTTGTGTCAATTATAAATTATTATTCGTTGCACCACTAAATAAATATATATATATATATATATATATATATATATATATATATATCGAATATCGATGTCTCGTTTCTTTTTTTTTTCTTTTTGCGAACGAATTATTTTTTCGTTTCTATTCAGGCAAGAGGGAGAGGAAATTACATGACGTAGATATATATATATATATACATATATATATATATGTAAGAATGAAATTTAACATATGTATATGTGTACGTTTAAACATTAATCATCTCTCGCTGATACGAATGGGGAGAATTAATTTTGTAGAACGGAAAGAAAAGAAATAATAATAATAATAATAATAATAATAATAATAATAATAGAAATACTACTAAAATTAATACAATAGAATTTTTCAACGTCACTACGACGGGACTAATTATTGCAAGGATTCAAAAAAAAAAAAAAAAAGAAAAAGAAAGAAAGAAAATGTGAAACTTTTTTTTAATATATCGAAATGTTGAAAAAGAAAAAGAAATAGAATACTCTCAAAGGCAAGGTATTTCTAACGCCGTTCTAATCGCATGCTCGTCGCGTAGGAGTGGAATAGCTGGAGAAATAATTGAAACTACAAACGAACGAGAAAGAGTGAGAGAAGGTTAGTCGAAAAATAAATGAGAAAGAAGGAAAGGCGACATTTTGTTCCAACAACGACGACGACGAAGAAGAAGAAGAAGAAGAAGAAGAAGAAGAAGAAAAAGAAGAACACACGCTTCTAATTTCACTTCGGTCGTCGTAGTCGATCGCGACACGGTCTTCTACTATACTACTACTATTACTACTACTAGCAGGGGAGGACTAGAAGAGATCGTTGCGGCTAACCGCGAACGATGCAAATCTCAGTGTTTGCACCAATGACGTCTTCCTCCTCCGTCGTCTCCTTCCCCTTCCCCTTCACCCTCCCTCATTTCCACGTCCAACGTTTTCTTTGATTTTTCCTAACGATCCACAACGAGAGATTTCTTTTTATCTTTCTTCCTTTCTTTATTTTTTTATTTATTTATTTTTCCTTTCCTTTTTATACCGATAATAACTAAATCATATACCTCGTCTCTCTCTCTCTCTCTCTCTCTCTCTCTCTCTCTCTCTCTCTCTTTCTCTCTTTCCCGTTATCGTACTATTAAAAATTCTATATAACTTGAAACGTTACTTTGCATACAAGCGATATCAAAATTGTATCGTCGTACGGATATCACATCGAATCTTATTTATTCGCTTATTATTTATTTTCTTTTTTTTTTTTTATTTGTTTGTTCGTCCGTCCGTCCGTTCGTCCGTTCGTTCGTTAGTTTGTTTATCCGTTTATTTCGAAGGATGGATAAAAAGAATTTTGTTTTGTGCGCTCGTTGTAATCGATGAAATACGCGAAAAGAATGTACGGAGGTTCTTCCTGTAAGGACGAAAGCAGCCGAGTCACGCAAAATTCATTGCGGTTTCTCTCTCTCTCTCTCTCTCTCTCTCTCTCTCTCTCTCTCTCTCTCTCTCTCTCTCTCTCTCTCTCTCTCTCTGTCAGGCGAGAGAACGTCCGAGAGAAGAACAAGAAGTAGCGAGCGTCGATCGTCCATCGACCGAGACGAGAAAGAGAGAGAGAGAGAGAGAGAGAGAGAAAAGAGGTTGTTGTCGGAGGGTGAGGGGAGAGGGAGGATGGAGGGAGAAAAGGAGAGAGAGAGAGAGAGAGAGAAAAGAAAAAGAGGAAAGCGTTAACCGCCAACGTTTGTCGTCTGATCGTCATGGAAAACGTACTTGCCCGACGGATGCATCTACGAAGGAAGAAAACGGAGATAACATTGACAACGGTGGAGTTAATGCAAAACCTTTTGAGTAATATCATTTCCTATTCCTCTTTATCTTTCTCTTTTTCTTTCTTTTACTCGCTATTCGCTATTTGCCGTTTTCTAGGATAGCGTTAGAATATGGAAAAAGATATATATATATATATATATATATATATATATATATATATATATATGATACTTTGCAGTAATGGCTGGCGTTTGTCACGTTTATAATATATCACCGTCGTATATTCCCACGCATAATCTCTCGACTTCTCGATCGTTCGAACGATCGAGAAGTCGAGAGACAGACGCTCGTAGAAAAAACGATCGGTCTAACGAACCTTCGCATACGCACAAAATTAGAATTAACGAATTCGCGCTAAAGCTTAAATGGAAAAGGTCGAAACGAAGAAAAATAGAAGCGATAGTAGCAGCGGTAATAGTTAGGAGTAACTGAAATGGGGAAGAGAATATCTGTATTATTTGTCAAGTAACTCTACGGAGATCATTATCTCTCAAAGGTAGAGATGAAAGGGAGGTATAAAGGAAAGGAAAAATGGGGGCGGGCGGGGGGAAGAAGAAAAAAAAAAAAAACAGGTAAAAAAACATGGAAAAGAAGAGAGACAGAGAAAAGGGGGACAGAAACAAAGAACGAAGAAGGAAAAAAAAGGAAAGAAAAAAAAAAAGAAGAAAGAAAGAAAGAAAGGAAGAAAGATGGAACGTTTGAAAAGTGCCCCCGGAAGACATATCCCACTAACTCCCTCTCACTCTCTCTCTCTCTCTCTCTCTCTCTCTCTCTCTCTCTCTCATCTATCTCTATCTCTGCGATGGCAAATTCCGATCGAAAATGGAATCCCTTTGGAAAGCATTGCGTCCGTCCGTTTTTCCGTTTTTCCGTCCGTCTTTCCGTCCTTCGTACGTTACGTTCCGCATGGAAAAAGTCGAGGCTGTGGATCGAAGCGTGCCGCGAATCGGAGCGATATCTTACCGGGAGAGCCGGCGTGTGCACTTCTCCTCCACCTCCTCCTCCACTACCACCACCTCCACCACCTCCTCCTCCTCCTCCTCCTCCTTTTCTATCCCTTATTCACGGAGGCCCCCAACACCGTTATATACCATCGGAAAGGCTATATCGGTATCCGAGTGCGCGTTCAAACTGGAGATCAATAAAGCACTCCTTTATAGACTTCGCTACGCTCGTCGTACGAGCTCGGCCAACTCCCTGCCCCCCTTTTTCCCACCTCCCACTTCCCGCAACCCTCGCCACCATCGCTGCCACCGCCGCACAACTCTCCCCTCCCCACCCCTCTTACTCTCCTCATCCTCCTTCTCCACCACCTCCTTCTACCAACCCGCTTGTTCTCGCCCTTACAGAGAGAACGAGAGAGAGAGAGAGAGAGAGAGAGAGAGAGAGAGAGAGAGAGAGAGAAGCTCGTACACGTTCACTTACACACGCGCGCGCACGGAGAAACAGAGAGAACGAGAGAGAGAACGAGAGAGAGAGAGAGAGAATTGGTCTCTGTCTGAAAACGCCAAACCCATCTCCTCTACTCCTCTCTCTTTCTCTCTCTCTCTATCGTCACCGTACCATCTCTTCTATCTTCGTTTCTATCTACCCGTTTATCTATCTATCTATCTATCTATCTATCTATCTATCCATCCATCTGTCTATCTATCCTTCTCGTCGTTCCTTCTTCGCGGTAACAACCCCTCATCTCTATCGTTCAAAACTCACGGCGAGTACACGTGCGCGCGTAATAGTGTATGCGAGCATGCATACGTGTGTGCATACATATATATATATATATACATACATACATACATACATACGTG
>OU964966.1:9530222-9535222 GCA_918808275.2 Dolichovespula sylvestris
CACGTGCCTTTCCCTTCAATATCTTTTGTCATTTCCATCCTCTTTTCTTCTTAATTGCGATTTTATGAATGAGAGAAATAGAGAAGAAAAAAAGGGTGGGTGGGAGGGAGAGAGAGAGAGAGCGAGCATATTGTGTGTGCGTATTTATCGGGGAAAAAAGAAAGATAAGAAAAAAAAACTGAAAGATACTTTATATACCCCCGGTGTGATGATGATGATGATGATGATGATGATGATGATGATGATGGTATATTATTAAATGAATGGATCGTATAGTTATTTTATTATTATTATTATTATTTTCCTTTTTGAAGGAGCGAATAAAATTTTCAATACATGCACGTGTTTTACGGTCATATAAAATTTCTATTGACGCTGTCTTTCTTATTTTTTTAATCGATCGAATTTTGATAGTAACAATTATTATTGTTATAATTACTATTATTATTATTATTATTATTATTATTATTATTAATAAAATCGAACGATCTATTTTCGTTTATTAAACTAATTAAAATCAATAAAGGATAATGTGTTCTCTCTCTTCTTTCTCTCTCACTCTCTTCGATATAAAAAAATCGATGATAATTACAATATTATATAATTATTTTAATATCGTTACAATGTAACACGATCATTTTGAAATTACACGATCTCATCCAACGTCTACTCTTTTCTCACTTAAACGCGCGCGCGCGTGTGTATATATATATATATATATATATTTGTATGTATGTACTTGTATAAAAGAGAAGAGAAAAAAAAATCTTTCAAACGAACCCAAGAAAAGAAACGAATCGTAATATATGAATGCGCATGAACACACGTTTCATGACTCTATCCCTAGATTCACTCACGAGTCAACGTAGTCAACGTAGTCAACGTAGTCGTCAACGTAGTCGTCAACGTAGTCGTAGTCATGGTCGTCATCGTTATGTAGTCTCGTCGTATCGTTTACACCGGTGCCTCGGAGCAACTTTTATCACGATCGACCACATTGTATGCAGAAATAACGCGAAAGGAAGTCAAGCTAGAAACCGAGTTGTTGATAATCGCCATCACCCAACGAACTGAACTCGATCCTAATATAATAAAAGATCGTACGAGATCCCTCAAGAAGAAAGAGTTAAAAATCAAACTAACGATCGCTCTCGATCGCTCGATCTGTCGATCGTGAAAGGATCGAAGGATCGATCGAAACAAAGGTTAACGAATCTTTTGAAAGTTCGTCCACGATTTTTTTCACTGTACGTGTGCGTACATTAAACACACACATATATATATATAGGGTGTTTCACTACTAAAGGAGACCACCTATAATTTATTATATATATATATATATACATATATAATCTATTCAATAACATACCTCTTTTTAAGTTATTCGAAGTATCAACATAAAAAAAAAAAAGCAAACAAAGAAAATAATTTAGGCGGCCTCCTTTAACTAAAACACCCTGTATATACATGGATTGTACGACGAATGATGCAATTGATGTCAAGAGAATGAATTCTGCGTCATTGACGTTACGGAAAGTCCGAAGGAAATCGACCAAGGGCCTTCGATCGTCAAACGAAGATCTTAAACGAGTATTCTCTCTAGAGAAACGTATGTATAATTATCCTGTCTATCTATCTATCTATCTATCTATCTATCTATCTATCTATCTATCTCCCTCCTGTATATTACAATACATTTTATCTCTATTTCAAAATAAATAATATCAACGATCGATCGAAAGATTTTTTTCTCGATCGTTTGACCGTTTTCAACGTAAGTACGTAAGTACTAAAAGCGCGGAATTGCGAACAAACGTTATTATATTCATTGCTATGGTAAAAATTACAATTATTTATTCTTCTTCTTCTCTTTTCTTTTCTTTCGCGTTCACAGTCGTCGTCCAAACATCGTATCTCTCTTATCCATCGTATATAAACACACACACGCGTTGCTTGTGTGGAAAGTAAGTATATTTTTGTTTCTTCCTCTCTTTTTCCACTTCTTTTTTTTTTCTTTTTTAAATTAAACTTACTTCCCCTTAACCTGTGTCATTAAAAAAAAAAAAAAAAAAAAAGAAATAAAAATAAAAAAACCACGCTGCTCGTTATTGTTTCTCAATTACCGGCGAGCGGGCACCCACCACCGGTAGCATACAACGCAACAACAAATTAACGCGCGTCGTAGGCAATTAAATCAATACGCGTGCCGTATGTATATTATTAAACGAGAGTCGACGGGAGAGAGTTCAATTATTATTACTCGTAATCATTTTTTCGACGATACGATTCGGGAACAATGAAGCCCATTTCCCCCTACCCGTTTCACGTCCCCAAGAAAAACAGAAAGAAAGAAAGAAAGAAAGAAAGAAAGAAAGAAATGTAAAAAAAAAAAAAGAAATGAAATTGAAAGAAAACAAAACGAGTAATTAATACAACGAGATGGCATTTAAGGGAGAAAACGAATAGCAATAACAACACCGTAGGACGATGGCGTTTTCCTCTCACCCACGATCGAGTAATAGTCGTGTGCCGTCGTTGCTATTGTTACTGCTACTGCCCGTAAAGCACGTACCCCATAACAACGCAACATAACGTAACATAACATAACATAACATAACATAACATAACATAACATAACATAACATAACATAACATAACATAACATAACATAGCGTAGCACAGCATAGCAGCATAGCACAGCATACGTAGGAAACGTCAGCGCTCGTACTTGCGTGAATCATCCTCGACGATCGTGAATCACGTTACCCTTCGTCGTAACGGACACCACACGGTATAACGCTTTCCACCATAGAGAGAGGCAAGCAGGCAGCCTAGAGCCTCGTACGATTCGACCCGAGGACAGATGCGAACGAACGAACGAACGAACGACGACAAAGACGAAAAAAAAAAAAAAATTCATTAGGAAGTCACAGACGCCGTCTGTATGTCTCTCTGTCCTCTGCTCTCTCTCTCTCTCTCTCTCTCTGTCTCTCTCTGTGTGTGTGTGTGTGTGTGTATACGTGTGCGTAGAACTCAACGAGAACGAGTTTCCAATACACGAACGGTGTCTGTTTGTCTCTGTCCGATTTAGATTTCAATGATTTCACGATCTAAAACAACAACCATTCGGAATGAATCGTTTATAACGCTCGAAACCTTATCATCGACCATGTTGTTCCTCCGTTTTATATTTATATATTCATTTTTTCTTTTATTTGGTTTCTAAGATTTTTTTTTTTTTTCTTTTTTAAGTGCATCGAGTTTTAACTCTCTTATTACGCGCGAAGTTGGGAATGATATTTGTCGTATTTCGAATTAATGATGGTATACGATATATAATATATATGTTTGATATAATAAATATAAATAAACGGTAGTATATAAACGTGTGGTACGTGTACAATACTAATATTTACAATGTACATATACTCGCAATTCTACGTATCACATATATATATATATATATATATATATATATATATATATATATATATATATATTATTTCAATGGACTATAGTTTTCTATTACTTATTTATTTTTATTATACTTAAGTATACTACATATATCGCATACTATATTTATTTAAAATACTAGAAAAAAATGTATACATTTTGGTATCATAAAAATAAATATATAGTAATATACTGTAATAGATTAAAATACCATACGCATATATATATATATATATATATATATATATATATACACACACATATACACACCGAGAAAAAAAAGTATCAATGTACAAACGGACGAAAAACAAACCAGAACGAAAAAAAAAACCATATAACTATATGGAAAATATTTAGGAGAGATCAAAAAGGTACAATTTTTCCATTAAATTCCTACGGAAACGATGAGCCGGGGCGCTTCATCGATGAAAGATTAAAACAATAAATTTCCAGTCGGCCGCGTGTCAATACGGTTATCGATTTTAATCGAAAACGCGTGTACGAGCAAGCGCATCTAACAATAAGCGTGTGCGTATGCATACATATTTACGAGTAACAATGAGAATGACAGACGGAGGGAGAGGGAGAGAGACGGAGGGGAAGAGAGAGAGAGAGAGAAAGAGAGAAATGACTGGAGAATAGCCAGGTTTTTCTCACACATACACACATGCATACATGCATACATATACATATATACACATACATGCATACCTACATACATACATACATACATACATACATACATACATACATACATACATACATACATACATACATACATACATACATACATACATACATACATACATACATACATACATACATACATACATACATACATACATACATACAAATACATGCATGCATATATACGTGCATGTAATGCATGCATGCATGGATGGATGCATGCATACATACATATCTAACTTAAGTCATACCGATACGCAAACGAACGGTATAAAAGCATTTCTCGTCGTTCAACTTTCAAAAGGGGACGAGAGAGAGAGAGAGAGAGAGAAAACGAGTCGTGGAATTTGATTTGTGGTGGTCCAAAACTTGCGTAAAAAAAAAAAAAAAAAAAAGAACAGAAAAAGATTTTGGGCAAGGGAAGGGGTAGAGAGACATCGTCGAAAACCTTCGTGAACTTTAATAAACACGGCGAATTAATATTACAACGAACTTTTCAAAAATAACTTCTTTCGTATACTTTTCGATTCGTGAAGTACGACGATCGTAGTAGTACAGGTAACGGAAGGGGTGTGGGGGGAAGGGAGTTGATCGGTCCCAGGTACGTCGAATGATTTCAATAATTTTTACGATCGACGCTAATTTTTAACGAATTTTAGCAATAATTATTAATTAATTTCTCGTGACTCGCCTCCACGATAACTTTTCTCTTTTTTAAAGATCGATTTCTTTATTTCCAATTGTAAATTACCACTAAAAGAAAAAAAAAATAATAATAATAATAATAATAATAATAATAAAAGAAAAAAAGAAACATAAACCCAATCGAACTTGCTAACGATCCAAAGAAGAACGAAAGA
>OU964966.1:9545222-9550222 GCA_918808275.2 Dolichovespula sylvestris
ACCTATACATACACGTTTACGTTCGTGCGTGCGCGCGTTAGGTACGTCTTCTCTCTCCCTCTCTCTTAAGAGAGAGAGAGAGAAAGAAATTTTGGGTTGGGATGGATAAATTGCACCGGATCAAGGGCAACTCACGTTCTCGGTTAGCAATTTGCAAAATCATGAGATAGAGAGAGATAGTGTATGTGTGTGTGTGGGTGTGTGTGTGTGTGTGTGAGCTCACCTTGAACCGAACCCCGAAAATTCGACGACACTTTGTATGACGTCGTCCCGAATATGCCAAACTATCCTCGCGACGCGAGTGTCGCGATTTTGCCGACCCGAATCAATCGTTTCTAGTTTTTGAAAATACGAGCCGATCGATGTTATCGCCATTCCCGATCCGTTATCGTCACTGGAGGATGAAGTCGTTAACCCAGTTAACGAAAGCGCGACTATACATAGATTACCAAACGCTACGTATGTACCTACGACGTACGTACCTCAACACACATAGGGTGAACGCGCGAAACGGGCCGACTTTCGATCCGATCGAACGAAAAGATTTATTGCTTCGTTTAACTCAAGATCGTTTTCCTCATTTTCAATATTATTTTACTCGCATTGGTCTCTATCGGCGATTAGTCCGACGATATAACGATGATGATGATGATTATAATAATAATTGTTATTATTAATATCCGTCGTGATATACTGATCAGAGATTATTAAATATGTCTAATGAAGAAGAAAAAAAAAAAGGAAATAAAGATATAAATCGTGGTAATCGTGTCGGACGAGCGAGAGACCTCCTCGTATGATGTACATTCTGATCGATGATCCGTCGATCACTATAGAATCATCTCTCTCTTTTTTTTTTTCTTTTATTTCTTTCTCCATTCAAACAATAGAAATGTTTTCGATAGATCGATATTTGAAATTTTCATCCACGCCCAATACCCTATTCCCGGGACCGTCGTAATGGAACAACGAGTTTTACAAATTCGTATGAAATTTCGGATTTGCGGTATGAATGAAAATAAATTGTATCTTAATCGCGAGAGATTGAGAGATAGAGAGAGAGAGAGAGAGAGAGAGAGAGAGAGAGAGAGAGAGAGAGAGAGACCGATAAGAATTTCTGGTATTCCGTTAAAGAGTTTCCAAGAGAAATCCCGGTACCTGCTTTAATACTCGTAAATCTTGTCGATCTAAGCAACGAAACGAGCGAGTGGACATTTTCTCAGCAAACCAGACGGCGAATCACCGTCCAAGATGCAATTAGAAACGACCTCGACAGCTTCGAAATTCTTAGCTCATGATTCTCTCTCTCTCTCTCTCTCTCTCTCCTCTCTCTCCTTAAAACGAAGACTATAAACGTATATAAACGGACACGGACCAGGCGTCCAAGTAATTAGCGAGAAACGTAACGAACTCTCGCGATAAAAAAGATACTCGGTGCGCACGGGGAAACCGTACGATTAAATCGAGAAAATGGGATATCGTCGATCGATAAGAGAATCGATTGAATGAATGAATGAACGAATTTAAATCTCGACAGAAGCTTTTTTCGTATTTCTATCGTCGAATTCGTAATTCCCTGGAGGAACGACGAAAAACGGGCATTGCGTGCGTGCGTACTATTATAATACGATGAATAAAAAGTAGAGAAAAAGAGGAGAGGGAAAGAGAAAAAGAGGGGGGGAATATGGAAAATAAAATCGAACGGGGAAAGAGAACGGCAAGTAAAACAGGATCGAAACGGATCAATCGATCGATCGATCGATCGATCGATCGGTCGATACCGATCGATTCGAAAACGACACTCACTTTCGAAGTAGAAATGATCTCTCGAATAAAACGAAAAAATCCTAAAACTACGGCGAGGTATTCGTTAAATGGAAGAACTTGAGTCGAGTCGAGCTCGAGCCGAGGGAAAACGCTAAGGGAAAAAAATTATAATAGGGTGGAGGGTAGTTGGGTGGGTGTGTGGGTGGATGGATGGATGGATGGATGAGTGGCGGAGGTAGGAGGAAAAGAGAGGAGGGGTACGACGAAGTAGGGACGTTGGGAGGGGGAGAGAGAGAGAGAGAGAGAGAGAGAGAGAGAGAGAGAGAGAGAGGGTGGGACAATTGTGGTGGAAAGGTAAAAACCGGGATATTGGTCCAACTTAGCGAGATGGAGGGATTGTAGGAAACCATTTCAATGGCCGATACGTCATAATTAATGCTACCGCGTACTACCAATGCCTATTGGTCTTTCTTCACGTGCCTACAGGAAACGCGGTAGGTATATAAAGCGCGTGGGAAAGCGCGTATACCGATCGAAGGTGGAAAAAAAAAAAAACAGAGAACGAGCAAAAAAAAAAAAAGGGAAAAGAAGAAAGGAAAGAGGAAAGAAGAAAAAAAAAGGGAGAAGAGAGGGGGAGGGTGGTGGAGAAGAAGAAAAAGTCTTGTTCAATTCCTACGCCTGGGTAGGTAGCTCTACGTACTTTCATTTTTCGTTATTTCCGATTTTCACGGACGACGGGAGAGGGAGGGAAGGAGGGAGAGAGGGTGAGAGAGAGAGAGAGAGAGAGAAAGAGAGAGATGAGATACAGAGGGACAACGAGTGAAATTTTGAAAACGAATCGATCGGAAATAAATATTCGTTCTTTCCGTGAGCGAAATTGTTAATACGCGGTACAAATTTAAATATTAAATCAAGATGCATAAACGTATATTATATATATATATATATATATATATATATATATAAAATTGTTTTTTCTTGATGCACCGATTAAAATCGTATCTATCGTTCGGATCGGCAAAGCGTCCTCGTGCTCCACCTCCTCCACCACATCCTCATCCTCATCCTCATCCTATCGTTTTTCGAGAGAGGATCTTACGATGGCTGGCTGCAAAGTCACTCCCCCCGCCCCCTCTCACTCCTGGTCGAGATCTGTTTTTCGAAGGTAGCTGAGAAGAAGAAAGACGTGGAGGGAAGAAGGCCAGTCAGCCAGTCACCCAGTCAACCAGTCAACCAGTCAACCAGTCAACCAGCCAGCCAACCAGCCAGGAACACCGTCGCGACGCACACGCGCGAGATGCGTCCGGAGTATCATTCTCTCTCTCTCTCTCTCTCCCTCTCCCTCTCCCTCTCTCCCTGTCTCTCTTTCGTTCTTTCTCTCTCTCTCTCTCTCTCTCTCTCACTCTCTCTGTTAGACGAGAACACGTAGACACAAAGTGAGCCGGTCGTGTACAGCCCTACCATATACAAGTCTCCCACGAACACTCGCGCGAGAGTTTCAGAAGGCACCTTAGGCGTTACCCAGCCGTCCCTCTTATATGGAATCGCGTGCGAGCAGGTAAGCCTGAAAAATGGTTGGAGGAAAAGGAGGAGGAGGAGGAGGAGGAGGAGGAGAAGGAGGTGGTGGAAGACTGAAGAAGAAGAGGGAGGAGGAAAGGGGATATAGGAGGGGGCGGTGGAGGAGTAGGCTGCTGCCGTTGCTGTCGCTGCCGGCTAAGGAATTGAAAAGAGAAAGAAAACGACGACCGAGTCGTACGCGTCGTGCCGAGGAATAATCGTTCCTTTAAACGCAACCGAGTTCGAACGTTTCATAGTTCTCTCTCTTTCTTTCCCTCCCTCCCTCTCTCTCTCTCTCTCTCTCTCTCTCTCTCTTTTTCTCTATATATATATTCACTTTTTCCTGTGCCCTTTTCCGAACTCTTATTAACTCCTATTTTAATCCTATGCAAGAAAAATAAAAAGAGAGGGGGGGGGGAAGAAAAAGAATTTTATTTTCCACCAATCGTATGCGCATCGAACAAGATTGGTGTGTGTGTGTATATATATATATATATATATATATATATATATATATATATACACACAGCAATTATATAATATATACACACACACCAATGTTTATCTACCCGTTTACGATACCTACTTATGCGATATATATGCGCTTTGTCTATTAAGATTATTTATCAGCGGTCAGTTCTTTTTTCTTCCATTCATTTTCTCTCCATTCATTTCGTTGGGTTTCAAAAATTTCGCAATACGACGTACGTAATTCATTCTAATAATATTTAAGCGTTCCGAACGAACGAACGAACGAACGAACAAACGAATGAATATATATTCTAAAATACAAGATATATATATATATATATATATATATATATATATATATATATATATATTATCGATCAAAGATCCGTTTGTCCTCTTATATTTCGTGCTCTCTTTTTTTTTCCTCTGAATGAACTCTACTCCATGTGCATCGACGTACGGAGAGCAATATCGAAAGAGAGAGAGAGAGAGAGAGACAGGCTATCGTAAAGAGTAATTTGAAAATCAATTGGGTCAGGGTCGAGAACAAATGGATACACCACATATAGTTGGCATTAATTACTATGCTCCTGATTTCAAGCTTTCACCGAAGTATTATCGTCGTCGAAGTTTTATCGGTATATCGAAGGATGCGTTAAGCTTTGATAAATCATTATAGACGCATGACCGAAGAAAAAAAAAAAGAAAAGGAAAAAGAAAAAGGATAGAAAATATTGTACCCGATTAAAAAATTTTTTTTCCGTTCATCCTAGTCGCAGATAACATATTCGATAAGGAGGTGGTGACGGGAGGGATGGGGAGAGGGGCGCAAAAAAAAAAAAGAAATAATATCTAGACGTCGTTACGTGTCTATCTAACAAGATTTAACGACATCGTTAAGACATTAACATCAGATTTCGATTCATAATACATGTCTCTCTCTGTGTGTGTGTGTGTGTTTTTGTATGTATATATATATGAGAAACGTGCAAGTATCTCGAGATAAAATTGAACTCGTATTAATTGCGCGAATTCTTTAATCAACGCGTCAATAATCCTTACCAATGATATAAACATGATGTAATGGAAGATTAAAGAATAAATTTTGCTTCGATTTTATTCTTAACTATAACTATAACGGCAATGACAACGACGACATTTGCTGAATGTAGTAAACTTTAAATGACCTGTATGTATAGTCTACT
>OU964966.1:9555222-9560222 GCA_918808275.2 Dolichovespula sylvestris
TATATATATATATATATGTATGTATATGTATGTAAGTCGTAGGACGATTTATTTTTCACGTTCGTTCGAAGGAAAGTCTAAGGGATTTCGAAAGGAGAACGTTTTCCCCGGTCTAATTAATTACTCTATTTTTTTTTTTTTTTTTTTGACATTTAACATAGTGATAAACTTTATTTGAATTACGTTCAATGGTTTATAATATGTTAATAAATCGTCGAATTCTTCTCTCCAACCCAATATATATACATATATATATATATATGACAGAGGATGCACGTTCGTTGAAATGCGTGCAACTAATGCGTCCTTCCAAGAATTCCCTTTCACGAATTTATAGAGCGCGCTAAATACGACGGAACGGGAAGCTCAAAGAGATTTGTCGGTCGCAGAGAAGAACTTTAATTTCGTTAATACCGAACGAATGTTCGTTCGTTCGTTCGTTCGTTCGTTCGTTCGTTCGTTCGTTCGTTCGTTCGTCGTACAAAAAGCATGAATCTTTCGGGATCCTTTTACCGAACGAAATGCATTTGCGTATGAAATACGACCAAACGCTTTTCCTGCGATAATGATATTTCTCCTCTTCTTTATCTTTCTCTTTTCATTTCTTTTTCTATCCCTCGTCAAATGTTTTTCTTTTCTTTTATTTATTTTTCTCCTCAAGGACGACAACGAAGCATCTATCGCAACCGACGACGTTTGCATTCGAAAAGAGTGAGAGATAGAGAAAAAGAGAGAGAGAGAGAGAGGGAGAGAGAGAGAGAGAGAAATAGATAATTAAGTAAGAAACACGTGGGGAGAGAGGGCAAAATAAAAGCTACGCGTGCGCACGCACTAGAGAGATAAACAACGAAGAACGACGGTCAAGGGTCACGCATCATGCCAATAGGAAATTTCTCTTGCACGGAAAGCTTTTTTATTCTTGCTCGGCCACTCATTAATCGCCATTTAGACGGTCATTAAAGCGTGTAAAACGGATAAGGGAAAGGCACGATAACGAGGCTGCTCCGATAATATCAATAATAGTAAAGTCGATATCGCGTTGCATAAGAAGAAGAGGGACAAAGAGTAAAAGAGAGAGACAGAGTGAGAGAAAAAATAAGAGACAAAGTGTGAGAGAGAGAGAGAGAGAGAGAGTCAGATATTTTTGGGCTTTTTCAAAGATCGAAGGTACAACGTACCTTTACCGAAGGGGTAAAACGATATCGGGGAAATTTTCCGAGGCTCGCTCACGTCGAAGTTGACGCTAACTCAACCGAGAGAGAGAGAGAGAGAGAGAGAGAGAGAGAGAGAGAGAGAGAGAGAGAGAGAGAGAGAGAGAGAGAGAGAGAACGTAAAGCGGTAGTATTATCGACGTAACGCGACGTCGCCGTCGCCGTCGTCGGCGTCGTCTCCGTCTAGTTTCGTTTCGTGCAAGCCGAGGCCTTGCCTCCTCTCCTCCGGTGTCGTTGGTTCGCGCTAGTTGTGTCAGCCATGACGGTGTGCGTTCGTTCGGTCTCTCTTGTGATTAGTCACGTTTCGATTTCGTAAGAGCCATCGATCGTCGCGCGAGCGAGCGCTCTCTGCGTGCCTTGAAAACGCATCGAACGTCGTCGCGTCAAGTCGCGTCAAGTCTCCTCTATCTATCTCTCTCTCTCTCTCTTTCTCTCACACACACACGTTCTCTCTTTCTCTCTCTTTCTGTCGACCCGACTACTATATACTTCTCTCCAGACCCAACGCTATAACGCGATTGCTATCTAATTTCAAATTCGATTCGTTCGAGAACAGATAGACGAATGGACGAATGGACGTGCGTACAGACAAATAGAAAGAGAGAGAAAGAGAGGTAGGTAGGGAGAGAGAGAGAGAGAGAGAGAGAGAGAGAGAGAGAGAGAGAGAGAGAGAGAGAGAGAGAGAGAGAGAGAAAGTTCGAAATATATTCAAATGTACATATATCCCGGTGATATAAGTAAACACACGTATCTTCTGTTACACCGTCAAAAACAAACGTTCCTTTTACAAGAAAGAAGGAAAGATATATATATATATATATATATATATATATATAGAGAGAGAGAGAGAGAGAGGGGGAGAGAGAAATAAACTTTCACTAAGATTATCTTATACCTACGTAGATTGTGTACGATGATACTAATCGAGATAAGAAGTTACGTTCGAGAGAAAGAAGAAATAGATGACGAGGAGAGAGAAGAATGAAAAAAAGAAAAGAAATGGAAAAAAGTAAAGTAAAGGAGAGAGAAGAAAGGAAGGAAGGAACAAAAAATTAGATCTTTTCACAATCGTCATACTTTGCTTACTTTATATATATATATATATATATATATCGTAGAAAACTTGGCTAGCCGAAGTCATAGAGAGATTGTAAGAAAAAAAGAAAGAGAGAAATTACAACGACAATAATAACAATAATAACAATAATAATAATAATAATAATAATAATAATAATAATAATAACGATAATAATAAGAAGAAAAAGGAAAAAAAAAAAAGAAGAATCGCTTGTATAGAGGTACTCTCGAGAAAACGTAGGCGTTAAAGGTCCTCCCAACGCGTTATCGTGACCCTCTTCTCTCTCTCTCTCTCTCTCGCTCTTTATAAACGCCCCCGCATCTCGTACGTCGATAAACGAGATGGACAGATAGAGAAAGAGAAAGAGAGAGAGAGAGAGGGGGGGAGAAAAAAGGAGGTAATCGAAATAAAATTTCCTTCGTCGTCTTCTTCGATACCTTTTTTTACGCGATAATATGCATTATTCTAATGACATTACCGTTCTATATTTCCCTTTCCCGTCCATTACATAGAACATATATATATTCTCTCTCTTTCCCTTTCCCTTTTCATTTCATTTCCTTATTAAAATAAATTCGATATTAATTCGCAACTTTATACTCGTCCGTAATTATACAATAATATATATCGCTCGACTTTTAAACCAATTTTACCAATCATAATAATACACTTTTCGATTGGTCGCACTATTCTAACCTCGGTCTTTTTATTTTCATGTTCATTTTTTATTTGTATTTTTTTCTTTTTACTTTCTTTCTTTCTTTCTTTCTTTCTTTCTTTCTTCCTCCTTCCCTTCGCTACTCGCAAAACGGTTGGAACGTCTTCTCTCGTCTCGTCTCGTCTCGTCTCGTCTCGTCTCGTTTCTTTCTTTCACACAGAGACACGCACACACACCGATACGGTTGCATGCACACGCACGCACGCACGCACGCACGCACGCACGTATACGTACTCGTACACGCACACACATCGATTTAGGTCGTTAACGGTAAAACGGCGCGGTAGGTTCGCGCTCGCGAAATCGAACAAGACTCCCGTTACACGCTACTCGCGATTTTACCGCTTTATCGAGCCTCCCTCCTCTCCCCCTCACCCCCCCTGCCCCAACACCTTGGCTGTTAAAATTATTAAAAAGCGTCCTTGCCGCGAAAGTATCGTCGGATTATTAACGATACTCTCTATACCCTATATATATGTACACGCACACACACACACACACACACATATATATATATATATATTACGTACAGGATAATATAGTTTAAAGAGAACACTTGGTTCGATGTTTCCGTTTGTTTCTTTTTTTTTTTTTTTGAAACATTTTTTGAGTTGGGACTAATCGTTCGATCAAATCTTTACGACGCTTCTTTTTTTCTTTTAATCTCTCGTCCAATACTCCTCGTTCAGATATATATATATATATATATATATTTTTTTTCTTTTTAATAATTTATATTTACCATCGATGGTTTTCTATCATACGATCCTCTAAACGTAATATACGTTTCCCTTAAATCCACCACGACACGCTCAGAATCGCATGATCCCAAATTTATTCCTAACGATCGCGTAGTTCAATGTTTACGTATCGAAAGTTTGTAAAGAAAACAAGGAGAAAAGATGATGATGATGATAATGATGATGATGATGATGATGATGAATGATGGATTATAGTGTCAAGTATGAAATTCGACTTTTAATAATCTATCCTTAAGAGAAATAGTTGGTACGGTCAATCGTAAGATATATATATATATATATCGTCATACGATCCTATCATTTTTTTTTTTTTTTCTTAAAAAATTTCTTTTTTTTTTTTTTTTAAAGCTCTCCATCAATTCGTACGCCGTTGTAGAATTACAGCGTTACATTTCCAATGGTTGGTTTAATATTTATGCTTGTTACGTTTCAGTCGACCTGTCCCGCATATTATTATCATTATTATTATTACCATCATTATCGTTGTTGTTGTTCTTGTCGTTATTATTATTGCTATTATATTATTAATAAGCGTCTCGGTTAAACCCGAGCCAGGCGCGTAACAGTGACTTAAAAATTCGTAAGTAAACAAAAAAAAACATATATATATATATATATATAGACATATAAAAAATTAAACGAACGAACGAACGAACGATACATTGACGGAACGAGTCGCGATTTAAATATTAAAATTCGATATTAATAATGTATCATTAATAAATTTATTAATTTCTTTCATAAATCAAGAAGATTTCGGTACGATCATTTATGAGAGACGTTCGTACGCGATTCACCGTCGATTATCCACTTTTAAATAGCTACGATGAGCAGCGTGTCTCTCTCGTCGTAGAAATAATTCGCGATGTTAATTACGCTCTCTCGAACGATTAGTACGACGCGTTAATTTCAAATTGTGTGTGTGTGTGTGTGTGTGTGTGTATAGAATCAAAGAGAAAAAAAAATGAAAAAAAAAATATAAATAAATAAATAAAAGATAAAAAACAATGAATGAAGCATTAAAGGGTTAAGTATGAAATCAAGAGAGTAATTCCACGAGGCGAAAACTTTCGTATGTCAGATACCTCGATAATTTCGATTCCGAACGCAACCTCGTTCTCTCTCTCTCTCTCTCTTTCTATATATCTATCTATCTATCTATCCATCTATCTCTTTCTTTCTCGAGTCGTTACGTAAATAATCACATAATACGAAACGTTAAAAGCGAGAAA
>OU964966.1:9562722-9577722 GCA_918808275.2 Dolichovespula sylvestris
AGAGAGAGAAACTACGTACGTACATAAGTACGTATCACGCACGATCGTTAACGAAACGAATTATCGACGACATAAATACATACATACATACATACATACATATATATATATATATATATATATATATATATATACGTACGTTAAGTATACAAGTACGAAGGTAGTCGATATCGATAGAGAATAAGAAGAAGAAATCTCGTCTGTAAGAAACGTTGCTTTAGAGTGAACAAAAACAAAAAAAGATAACAAAGAAAGAAAAAGAATAGAGAGAGAGAGAGAGAGAGAGAATAAAAAGTACGAAAGGACGACGCGTCACGTCGGTGCGCGCGTTCCGCTCGTCGACGATCCTAATCGTCCTTAAGGACCGATCTTATTACCACTTCGAAATGAAAGGAAAGGAAAGGAAAGGAAGCTTTCGCGTTGCGGCCGTTCCACGTCCTCGTTTTCCCGTTAAGATATTTAACGACAACGTTCTCTTACATGAAAAGAGAGAAACGAATCATCGTCATCGTCATGCTCCTCGTCATTATCGTCAATTGTCAATCGTCAATCAGTCTCTCTCTTACTCACTCACTCACTCTCTCAATCTATCTATCTAAATATTTCCAACTTCGAATCGTCTTCGAAACAGGCGCCAAAACAAAAGTCCGTAACCGACGCGACCATCATCGTTAAAAAAGAAAATAAAATTACGAATTTGGCGCGTCTTTTGAACGCGCGTACGAGACGGACGGACGGACAAAAAATGGGAAAGAGAGGAAAGGCGAGATACACAGAGGGGGGAGAGAGAGAGAGAGAGAGAGAGAGAGAGAGAGAGAGAGAGAGAGAGAGAGAGAGAGAGAGACAGGGTGGAAGGTTTGGTAAGTACGTGCGAGCTCCTAAAAAAAAGGGCCATCGATCGAGCGACGACGACGACGACGACGACGACGACGACAACGTCGGGCGACGAGTTCTCGGAAAAATGTCGCAGAAGGACGGAAGAAGAAGAAGGAGGAGGAGAAGAAGGAAGAGGAGAGGAGAGGAGAGGAGGGCGAGGGGAATTCGGGGGAGAGGAGGAGAGGGGAAGTAAGTCGCGCGCGAATCGGTTCGCGCCGAAGCGTTCGTACGTTCTCGCTGGTACTCTTTCTCTCTCTCTCTCTCTCTCTCTCTTTGTCCGTCTCTCTGTGGGTACACTGTGTACGAGCCATTTATATTGTTGTCTCGCTTACCTAACCAAAAGGAAATATCCCGCGTCGTTGGACGACGCGACGACGAGAGGCCTGGCCGCTGCCTCCTCCTCCTCCTCCTCCTCCTCCTCCTCCACCTTCTTCTTCTCCTCCTCGGCTTCTTGCTCGCTCTTTCGCTCGCTCGCTCGCTTGGCCTGCCTGACTGCTCGTTCGCTCGTTCGTTCTTTCGTTAGCTCGCTCGCCTGCTACGATGCCTAGGAGATCGGAGCAAGGCCTTCCAAGTCGCACTTTCGTGAGAGAGGGACGCGCACAGGTAGAGAGACAACACGTTCGTTCGTTCGTTCGTTCGTTCGTTCGTTCTCTCTTTCTCTCACGCACACACTATCCTCTTCTCTGATCCTCTTCTTCTCTCTCGTTCTCCTTTTCTCACACCGACGACGTTACACTGCCGTCGTGCCTATGCCTGTGTGCCCGTGCCTTAGCCGCTGCTGCCGTTCTTCTTCTTCTTCCTCCTCCTCCTCCTCCTCCTCCTCTTCTTCCTCCTCCCTTCCCTTCCCTTGGTTCTCTCCCTTGCTCGTGTCTCGCAAGCAGGCTATCCGTCTTTCTCTATCTTCTTCTTCTTCTTCTTCGTCTCACTCACTCACTTACTCACTCACTCTCGGTCGGTCTTTCTCGGTCTCTCTCGTTCTCTCTCTCTCTCTCTCTCTCTCTCTCACACCGTCGGTCCTCTCCCCTCGCGCGAGAGTCGAGCCCCGGCACGACGCGTCTCGACGGTGGCGTCGTCCCGAGGAGGATACGAACGGTCGCGGAGAGCGTGGAGAGGAGAGGAGTGGAGAGAGGAGAGGGGGGGGGGCGGGGTGAAAAGGCGGTGGCGAGGGGAGGCGAGGAAACGAGCGACGGGGGTACACCCGTCGCAGCAACTGCCACCAGAGCCGATGCCGTTTGCTAATCGTACTTCTATTACTCCGCGATATACCTCTTTTCCTTCGTTCCTTCCCCCCTACCTTCTCCCCCTCTCTCTTCGTCTTTCTTCTTTCTTCTTCCTCCTTCTCCCTTCTTCGAGTTTTTCTTATTACGTATATGTTATTAGGATATATATATATATATATCCTTATCCGATATATTATACCGAGGGATAGAAGACACTTCTTTTTCCTTCGAAAATATAACTCTATCTTTACTTTTCCTCCTATTTTCTCTATACTCCCCTCTTTTTTCTTTCTTTCTTTCTATCTCTATCTATCTATCTATCTATCTATCTATCTATCTCTTTCTCGTCGTAGCACTTGTTTACACTCGGAATCAAAAGCGCGTTATTATTCCATCATCCACCACTGTTACTATTACTATTATTATTACTACTACTGTTACTACTGTTGGAACAACAACACAACAACAACAACTACTACTACTACTTCTTCTTCTTCCAGCCAGTACCAACCAACCGACCGACCGACCGATCAGCCAACCAACCACACCACCACCACCACCACCATCACCACCACCAGGGCACGAAGAACTCTGACGCTCGACACCGTTAACTCGTTCGCTCGTTCGCTCGCGAAAAAAGTATCCGCGCGTCTTTCCTCGCCGATTATATTCCCTTCCTCGATATCTTTCCCCCCTCTCTCTCTCTCTCTCTCACACACACACGCACACACACACCACACACGCACGCACTCTCTAGTTATCTCTATCTAATACTTATCTATCTCTTGTCCGTCTATAAAATCGCTAATAACCCGATCTTCCTCACTCCGCCACCAGACTAGCACCGTGCGTCTCGTTTGTCGAATTCCTCAACGTCGTTTATCGTTCGCGCGAATACAAACTCGGTAGGACGTATATAGTCAGGGACGACACGACGCACAGAAAGAGAGAGATCGCGAGATGATCGTTTGCACACGAAATAATTGGTCTTCTTTTCTTCTCTCTCTCTCTCTCTCTCTCTTTCTCTATCTATCCGTCTTCCTCTTTCTTTCTCTCTTGTTGAAAGTCGTAGCGCGTCCCTGTCTCTATCTCTTTCTCCTTCCTTCCTTTCTTCTTTCTCCCTTTCTCTCTCTCTCTCACTCTATCTCACTCTGTCTGTCTCTCACTTTGTCTCTTTCTCTCTCTCTCTCTCTCTCTCTCACTCTGTCTCTGTCTCTCTCTTTCTCTCTGTCTCGACACGCACGTCCGTACGTCGCGGGCGCCGATGGCGGAATGAACCGGTGGCGCCGCGAAACCCGACGACTGCGCCCTCGTCGGACACTACACGCAAATACGCCGTTACTACTAACACATCAAGGATACCATCGTATAACCTCTACTACTATATCTTTCTCTCTCGCTCTCGGTTCTATAACGTGGGCGCTTCTTCGAGGGAGAGTGGCGCGCACGACATCGACGCTGCACTGATCTCTAGCGATCTTGTGTGATGCTCTCTCTCTCTCTCTCTCTCTCTCTCTCTCCCTCTCTCTCTCTCTCTCTCTCTATCTACGTACGTACATATATATGTATCTGTGTACAATGCGAGTGTAGCAAAGCGCCGCGCGCGCAGACGAAAAGAGAGAGAGAGAGAGAGAGAGAGAGAGAGAGAGAGAGAGAGAGAGAGAGAGAGAAGAGGATCGCGCACCGGCGGCTACACTCCGCCGAATCTATAATGGATATTCGCACCGACGGACCACCTGGCCCGCCTCTCCCCCCACCAACGCAACACACACCATCTAACGGGTGTCTACCGATTTACACTCGCGATCGTGTCAGGGCCGGACCCGTCAACCGAGGGCCCCGCGCGCGCGCCTTTCCTTTTTCTCTATTTTCTTTTCCATTGAATATTTTCTCCAAATTTTTTTTATCCCTCAATAAAAATCGATGCGAGATGTCAAATTGATTTCTTTCTCCTTTTCTCTTTTGTTTTCACGAATAACGACGATTGGGCGAATGAAACGTTATTTCGAACGATAGATTATATTTGTAATAAACTCAGCCTTCTCTCTCTGTCTCTCTATCTATCTATCTATCTATCTATTTATCAATCTATCTCTCTATTTCTATCTATCTCTCTCTCTCTCTCTCTTTCTCGATTGGCATTATACGTTCGTTAACATTTTTCGATAGATATTACTTTCGAAAGTTTTTCGTCTGTCCTCCCCCCCCCCCCCCATCGTCGACGCGTGAATAATTAGGTCAACGTTAATTGGCGCGGTTAACTAACGACCAACGCTCGATACTTCCCGACACAAAGCACGGATATTAAGCGAGCTAGAACCTGGCCCCAACGCTTTGATTATTACGTACGACGGCGAACGATAACCCGTAATTTTGCCGATTAGTTAATCAGTAAAATTAACCCGGAAGCGAGTCGTTTGTTCGACCAGAGAAGAAGAAGAGAAAAAAACGAAACACACACACACACACACACGAAAAAAAAGGAGCATAAACAAAAAACAAAAAAGAAAAGAAAAGATACAAAACAAAAAGGAATTGAGAGCGAACGAGCGAGAGAGAGAGAGAGAGAGAGAGAAAAGAAGAAAAATAAAAAAGATCGATACTCCAGGATAAAATTTTCGGCTTTAGAGTATGTATTCGCTTATAAACGAAGGTCGAACTCGTTCGATTCTTACAAGAGAGAGAAAGAGAGAGAGAGAGAGAGAACTCCTCTTCGAAGAGAGGGCATACATTAAAAGTTACGACGTTGCTTGAATCCTCGCTTTCGCCTCGACCTTTCTTCTCGTTAGAGCAAAGCAACGATCAGAGAGAAACACTGATCGCTCGTCGTACTTACTCTCTCTTTCTCTCTCTCTCTCTCTCTCTCTCTCTCTTCTTCGCTTTTGCACTTACAAATTGCAAGGCACGATCGTATCCGATGATGATCGAAGAGAGTTACGAGCCGCCCCTCGTCGATCTTTCATTTTTCCGATCGATTTCTCCTCCGATGCCTTCCTCCTCCTCCTCCTCCTCCTCCTCCTTCTCCTCCTTCTATTTTTTTTCTTTATCCTTCTTCTATCTCGATCGACGATTACGTCATATCTATCGCGTTGAAAATAATTTGAAGAACAAAAAAAAAAAAAAAAAAAAAAGAAAAAGAAAAGGAAAGAAAAATGTTCGATAGTTGTTAACTCGTCTTAATCGGATCGTTCGACATTCTCTAAGTGATTCTTCTATGTCGTCCTCTATCGGCCCTACCTCCCTACCTCTCTTCTCTGCCCTTAAAAACGGAAATGAACGTAATCGAGTGACGCGAGAAGAATTAGAAGGATGAAAAGAAAGGTGGGAAGGATGGAAGGAAGGAAGGAAGGAAGGAAGGAAGGAAGAGAAAAGAAACAAATCTTTTTTCCCGCGCTTTTTCACGCGCTCGTCGTCGGCGACGAGCCGTAAACATGGCGCGTGCTCGTTGCAAAAGAAAAAAAATATATATATATACACGTGTACACGCATATAACGACGCGCTATAGACCTAATCGCACAAAAACTTATCGATCCGCGTATACGATCGTAAGTAAGTGAGTGATTTAGTAAATAAGTAAATAAGTAAAAAATATTCGAACGTAATTTTTTTTTTTTCGACGGAGCGATCGTACCAAGCGCATCGTCTCAAGATTTGTAAAAAAAAAAACACTTTGAAATCGATCGCACTGAAATCGTCGACGACCGAAAAGGATCAGCAGCGCTTTTATAAATAAACGTTTCGATAGGTTTTATATCTTAATCGCTGATGCGATCGATGCTTTCTTTACTAATGGCGATTTTTGAGACGTTCATTTGAATGTCTGTAAGTAGCGGCCTGTAATCGTCCTTCGATGAGAGACAAGTTAATCGAATAAGCGAAAGAAAAGATAATAATACCAAGAGAGAAAAGAGAGAGAGAGAGAGAGAGAGAGAGAGAATGAGAGAGAATGAAAGAAAAGGAAATAGAAAGAAACGTGATAGACGAATATCGCATGTATAAAATAATTGAATAAATTAAAATAATTATCCGGTCGGATCGCGTTTAAAACGTTTAAGAATATCACGCCGCTTTTCGCCAATTGAAAATTCACTTCCAATTCCCCCCCGGCCCCCACTCACCTTACTTTCGAGCTTCGAGAAAAACAAGGATGAAACTCAAAGAGCGTTTATTTTCGAAGCGGCTAACCATATTATTTCTACGAGCGCGGAGGGATAACTACGATAAGGTTGATACGTTTACCTCGTTACTTTCCTGTCATAATCGTAATAAAACCACCGCCGTACTCGAACTCTGCTCCCTGTAACTACGTTAATTGGCCTCTGAACAGGCCGCTGCAAGCTGCGTGACCCGTACCACCGCACCTAACGGGTGTCTTCGTAATATTAATTTTACGTTTGACTATCCTCGAATAAATCATACTTTAGAAAATGCTTCATTCGCTTTATTCAAACCCCGTTTTAACCCAATTGCTTTGGCACAGCATTAGTCCACGTAAACTATATTGAATCGATGATTGCGTTAAATCGACACGAAATAAATAATATAAGAAAGAAAGAATTAAAGTAAGTAAGAAAGTTCGGGGTCTCTATATCTTTCATTGATAATTATCTGAAGAATATTATGATAGTGACGATGACGACGACGATTTTCGTAATAATAATAATAATAATAATAATAATAATAATAATAATAATAATAATAATAATAATAATAATAATAATGATGATGATGATGATGATGACGACGATGATAATTAATATTGAAAAAAACAAACAAACAAAAATTACGACAAAGAGAGAGAGAGAGAAAGAGAGAGAGAGAGAGAGAGAAGAAAACAAAAGAAGAAGAGGACAATAAAAAGAAAAAGATAGAGAGAGAGATATACACACTCACACATATATATATATATATATAGATAGAGAGGGAAGGAGAAATGGAAGATGAATTTTTAATCTCGTAAATCGAGTCGTTTCTTCGAAACTCATTAATCTCGAGAAGGCAAGGAGATGCGTACGACTCTTCGCACTTTGCCATCCTCCTTCACCGCCGCCAACGCTACACCACCACCACCACCTCCACCTCCACCTCCTCCATCTCTTTCTTCTTCTTCTTCTTCTTCTTCTTCTTCTTCTTCTTTATTTTATCTTCTTCTTCGTTTTCCTCTTCTTCATCTACCTCTTCTTTCATCGTCGTCGTCGTTGCGCCGACTCGGAAGGCCTCATCGTTGCTTCGTTTCCCATCCAGAGAAAGAGAGGAGTCGTTCGTTCGGTCGCGTAGCTCGCGGTCCATGGCGTGCGAAGGGGAAAAGAAAGGGAGGTATAAAGAGAGAGAGAGAGAGAGAGAGAGAGAGAGAGAGAGAGAGAGACTGAGAGAGAGAGAGAGAGAGAGACTGAGAGAGAAAGGAAAAGGACGGACGAGTTGGCGGCTCGAACGAGGTAAAAGAGAGTCAGAACGAGTAAGAGAGATAGAGAGATAGAGAGATATATAGAGAGAGAGAAAAAGAGAGAGAGAGAGAGGATGGGAGAGAAAAGGTTCGCGTCCTCTCTTCGTCTTTGGACGTGGCGATACGCGTTGGAGAATCGTAGCCAGTGCCCGTGGCTATCTCTTAGCTTGACTCGTGAAAGCCTAACGAACGTTCTCCTCTCCTCTCCTCTCCTCTCCTCTCCTCTCCACTCATCTCTCCTCTCTCCTTTCTTACCCTCTCCCTCTTCTCTCCGTCTCTCTCTCTCTCTCTTTCTCTCCTTCTCGTTCTTCTTGTTCTCTTCTACTCGGTCTCCTCGTACGCGGATTCCTTTTGTCGCCGCTGACTCTCGAGAGGGAACACCTGCGACGCGAGTAAAGGACACGCGAGCGTTTAATCGTTCAACAATTCTCTCTCTCTCTCTCTCTGTCTGTCTGTCTGTCTGTCTGTCTTTCTCTTTCTATTTACCTATGTATCTATCCATCTATCCGTCTTTCTCTCCCCATTGAAACATTGTTGTCGTTGTTGTCGTTGTTGTTATTATTGGAAACAATCGAGCGGAAAAAGATCGTTGTGTGAAATAATCAGTTCTATCGATTAAAATTTACTATTAATCGTTACTTCCGTAGATCGTATGTATGTGTGTGCGTGCGTGTGTGTGTATGTATGTATGTACGTACGTATGCGTTCAATCTTATATCCATCAATTGTCCATATAATCGATACTTTACGAACTTTATACGCTTTCGTTTCGTTTATAATTAAGGAATCTGAGAGAGAGAGAGAGAGAGAGAGAGATCTTCGCCGAGGAAGAATCCTTCGTGTTAATTGAAAATTTATTTTTAGTCGGACCGGTGTAGTACGTTATATATGCTTTTTAGGATGTGTACGCTCGTATATGTGTATATATATATATATATATATATATAAATATATACGAAAAAGAAAGAAAATGAGGAGAGAGAGAGTGAGAGAGAGAGAGAGAGAGAAAGAGGGAAAAAAGAAGAAAGAAACGAAGAAAAAAAAAAAGAGAAGAGAAAAATATTAAAAAGGAAAAGAAAAGAAAGAAAAAAATCCATCTCCAAAGAAGAAAATTCGGTATTATCCTTGGCATCCCTCAACGTGCAACGGCACAACACCATTTCGTTCCTTCTCGACATAGCCGAAAATAGATGGCAAAGGCGCGTGCGAGAAGAGAGAGCGACAGAGACAGAGACAGAGACAGAGATAGAGATAGAGAAAGACGGACGAACAGAGAGACAGAGAGAGAGAGAGAGAGAGATAGAGATAGAGAAAGAACGAGAACGAGAAAGAGAGAGAGAGAGAGAGAGAGAGAGAGATACGAGAGGGAAACCGACAAAAATGGCCCGTTGTGGGACGATAGGTCCGGGCTTCTCGCTCGTTGAAACTCGCACGACTGGAACGAAGGATGCCGAGGGATCGATAGGACGATATAATGGACGAAGCACGATGTATCCTTCCTTCCTTCCTTCCTTCCTTCCTTCGTTCGTTCTTTTTTTCTTTCTTTCTCTCTCTTACTCTCTGTCTTTCTCACTCGCTCACTCGCTCAAACTCTCTCCTTTATTCGGTTCTCATTCTCACTCGTTACGTTTAGTATCTTCCTAATGAATTTTATAAAAGAGACGTTTCTCTCCTCCATCCAGCAATGTCTATATACGCACACACTTTATATATACGTAGGTGTGCATTCCGATCGCTAAAAGTACTACCAGAGACGCACGTACTCACGTATAATACATATATACGTACATACGTACGTACATATATACCATATATCCGATCTTTATCTCTCCCTTCGGAGTAGAGACGCGAGACGTTCCGCGAACGCGATCTTTCTTTTCGTTTATACGCCCGAAGAATTTCGTTGGGACGCGATCGAAATCCATGATTCTTTCTTTCTTTCTTTCTCTTTCTTTTCTTTTCTTTTTCGTCGTCTTCTTCTTCTTCTTCTTCTTCTTCTTCTTCTTAACCAAAGATACCTTAAGATCACAAACTTAACGAGAGAAAATTCGTTTAATGTCGTCGAACAATATCCATAACCTTACGCGACCTTACGCGCACTCGTTTCGTCTCCTTTTTTTGCCATCTTCTTTCCTTCCTATTTTATTTTTTTATTCTCTCTCTCTCTCTCTTACTCTCACTCTCCCCTCTCCATTTCATTCTCTATCCTAAGAAATATATATATATATATCATCTCGTTCGCTCGATAAATAAATAAGATCGAGAATTGTCGCTATATAATCCAAACGATCGATACTCGATCGATATTCGATATAATTTCCAAACTGATCCTAAAAAGATCAACGAAGTCAACGTGGTTTTACTCCGAAGAAAAAGAAAAAGAAGAAACGAAAGAAATCGATCCAACAAAGAAGATAAATATATCGTATCTATGAAGCAAGAAATACATAAATCGATAGACTAGCATAATCGAATCGATCCGATCGGTCGTCGCATGTCAAACATAGATATCTCTATATCGGGAAAATATAAATACCCACGGTTTAGTTTCTCTAAATTTACACATACCGTATGTACGAAAATGACGACGAAGACCGAGTTTGTTATTCCTCTTTCTCGTCCGACAAACATCGAATGTCACGGGGATCGTTATCTACGTTCTAGTCTTTTTCCATTATTTTTCTATTCTTTTCTATTTTTTTTTTTTTTTTTCGTTACATCGAATATCGAAATTATTGTATGACGTTGTCTCATGTATACCCTTCTCTCTCTCTCTCTCTCTCTCTCTCTCTCTAGACTATATCGACATCTAGTTAAAAGATCGACTTCGTTTATTTATATCTATATATTTTCGAACGAAATTTTACAAGATTTCCCTTTATATACAATCGAGTCACCGTCGTGGTAACCACGATTTCGAATCAAGGAAGCGAGCGAGAAAGAGAGAGAGAGAGAGAGAAAAGAGTGCCGGAGAAAGACAGATAGATGGATAGATAGGATGGTTAGAGGGAAAGAGAGAAAACGATGCTGCTGGTCGCGTATGGATCCAAGCTTCAGAGATGGCAGAGAGCGCGGATCTCTTTGTGCGGTGCGACGGCCGGAGGGTCGTCTTCTTCCTTCTCAACCACCACCAGCCCCCCTCCCTCCCCCCGACCCTTCCATTCCCCTCCGCCGTTGTCGTTGCCGTCGCCACCGCCGCCACCGCCAGCATCCTCGTCGTCGTCGTCGTCGTCGTCGTCTTCTTGGCTCGACCCTTCCTCACTCCTCGAGTCTGTCCCTCTCTATCTATCTATCTCTTTCTCTCTCTTTTTCTCTCTTCCTATCTCTCTCGCGCGCGCGGCCAAGTCATCTCGTTTAGGTCGTGCGAGAGGAGGAGGAGGAGGAGGAGGAGGAGGACGCTGGCGGATGCGAGAAAAGAGAGACGACAGCATCTCTCTTTCGTTCTATGTCTTTATCTCCATCTTTCTCACTCTTTCTTCTCTTTACTTCTTCGTACGGCAGGATATATGACTGTTTTATATATATATATATGTCGCGCGTATGTTGTGTGTGTGTCCGTATATACATACGTATGTACGTATGTACGTACTTTGCGTTATATGCACGACCTCCTCCTCCTCCTCCTCCTCCTCCTCCTCCTCCTTCTCCTCATCACCTATCCTTCTCGTCCACCTATTCTCCATCTTCTTCTTCTTCTTCGTCTCCTCCTTCTTCTTCTTTCGCCTCTTCGTCGTTTTCTCTTTTCTCGTTTCCTTCGTACATCTGTCTGTGTTTGTGCACACGTAAATATGTCTTATATTTGTGTGTGTGTGTGTGTGTGTGTGTACGTTCGTACGTCGTACGTACGTGTGCATGTATGTATGTATGTGTGCGAAAGCGCAAACGCCCGTGCGCGGTTCGGTGCACGCGTTTTTGCACGGCGTTGCGCGCCACCGAGCTCGAGTCGGCTACCCGAAGCACTACTACGAAAAGAGAGAGAGAGAGAGAGAGAGAGTGTGTGTGTGTGTGTGAGAGAGAGAGAGACTCCTGGGCTAACTCGAGTCACGTGACCCGGCTAATCGGCCCTATAGCGGGAAACCCGAAGAACACCGAAATCTTACGAGCTTTGTATTCGTCACCTTCCTTCTTCTTCTTCTTCTTCTTCTTCATCTTCTTCTTATTCTTTCGCTTGTATTTCGGACGTATTTCTTTTAATCGATTCGATTAAAGTAGCGTTTACGAATGTACGATTAATACGCGGAAACGATTATTTCTAACGAAAATGTTCGACGAAAGTGACGTATGATGTATCAATAACGATCGTGAAATTTTTTGGTCCACAACCACGCGAGAAACATCGAGACGTCGTCCCTAATTTCCGATGCCAAATCGCTCCCTCCCCCCGTCTCCTTCACCATCTCTTTCTCTTTCTTTCTCTTATTGACGTTTAACGAGTCCGACGTTAGCCGTTTTTTCTTTTTTTCTTTGTAGAAACGGAAATTGCGGCGTACCTAAACGCGACGATAAATTTAGATTACGCGTAACAGACTCGGAGAGACGGACACCGAGTAGTATAACGTATAGTAAATCAACACCGACAATATTCGAGCGATACACATGGCGCGGGATTCCGACGAAATCTTTCTCATCTCGTTTCCGTTCGGAATCTCGTCGATTCTCTCGATGTATCGATCGATTCTCGCGATCGAACGACGTTGAACGGACGATCACGAACGAAATCGTCGCGAGCTTTGGAATTATTTTTGAAAAAAAAAAAAAAATAAAGAAAAATTGAAGATGAATAAATGAATAAATAAATCAATAAAACAACGAAAAAGAAAAACGGAAGAAAAGAACCGTCTCCGTGGATATTTACGGATCGAAAAATCGAAATGAGATCTCGAACACTTGGCGACATCCATTCGTCAAGTCGATTATTTCACGAACCATACTTTCATTACCATACGTAGATAAAGAAGTCGCTTGACCAATCGCCACTCTCCACCCGCCTCCCACATAGCTATCGGAGGTCTCTGCTTTACCGACGATGGTTATCTCGAAACGGAAGATAAATATTCGCGATTGATAATTGAATCGATGGTAGAATGCTCGTGCAGATCATTGTACTCTAATCTCGCAGGTAACCAACGATCGAGGTTGGCGCGTGACGTAGGTTCCTGTATATACACAGTAAAAATGATAAAACGTTCGACGAAAAACCATAAGCTCGTACTTATACTTTCTTCTAAAGATAGCTTGATCGAAGTGTCTTTGTTAAATGTAAAATACAAATTTTATATTTGTCTTTTTTTTTTTCTTTGTCTTCGATTAAACCCGTAGAAACACAGTGCCGACGCATATTTGAGCGGTCATTAACTCTCGATGACGATGACGATATTAATTGCGATGAAATACCTAAGACGTAATATAGGATATAGGTAAAATAGAACAAGCGTAAATATTTCACTTGTTAAGCAAAGAATAAGAATAAATGAGAATAACGAAGAAATTATCTTATCGCGTTGCTACGTACGATCTGCTTTTTTTATCCGTCGTTGTACGACGAACAACATTAAATGTTTAATCGGAATTAGAAAGAAAATATCTTGGAAGATATCTCTCGAAGCGTTATAAAAATAACGAATCGTATTATCGTTCGTTGATTCGTAGAATGATGATTATCGAACGGATCGAAATGAAAGAACTCGGAGATAGACAAAAAAAAAAAAAAGAACAAAAGAAAAGAAAATTCAATCATCAATTTATAAATTGTACTTACATCGAATTATTATCGATTGACACGATCGTTCGATAAAAACGAACGCGTACATATTATAGACATAAAATGTTAATACGTAAATATATTGGAAAGAACGAACATTAAACGCTTGATACTTATATAATTAAATATAAAAGGTATAATTTAATGGGCGATCAAATTATCAAAATCCATTCGTAAAAAGTCGACGTGTGTCGCGCGATGACGGTTCCTTTTTCTTTTTCTTTTTTAATCCTTTCAACGGGTAAGATATAACACGTGCGAAGTTATTAATTACGCTCGTTAAACATTAATAAGATGTACGCTGCCTTTATGTAAATGTAATGGCGCTCGAATGTAAAAGTAAGAGGCGATGTTAATCACACGTAGGGAAGAGAGATGTTAACGCGTCGAAGTATCGTGATATACTGGCACGACGACGTTACGCTCAAAGCCTTAGCCCGAGGTCATGAAACTGTTTACTATCCTCGATCGACGTCCTAAGTCGTGCGGTTATGTTTATTAATGATAGTATACAATAAATACGTACGTACGTACGTACGTACGTACGTATGTATGTATACATAATAACACGTAAAAGAAATTCTCATTCGATTTATATTTTCTAATTATATTATGTACCCACAAAATTTCTTTCAACGTTACAATATTTTTGATATTTTAATCATCCACGAAAATACGAACGAATCGTTTCGTTATCGAATAATCTCATAACTCATGCGTTACACGTTGCGTCGCTTCGAACGAATATGACGATGAACGAGGATTAAAACGTTTTGTAAACGTTTTCTTGTTAATTTATTTCTTTTTTTTTTTTTTTTTTTTTTTTTTTGATTCAAGTCGCTTCGTACATCCAAGAGATCTCGGTCAGGATTTTGTGACGTGCGAATAATCGATTGAATTATCGAGGTACCGTAACTTCTTTCATTTATTTATTTATTCATTTATTCATTTATTCATTTATTCATTTATTTTACTTTATATTATTCTATCGATTAATGTATGTTATTGATTGTACAAGTTACATCGAATAAGGCAACGATATACAAGCTGTAGTTGATTGGAAGATTATGACTATAATTTGCACGTTAATTCATTTCGAAAAATATTAATTTATCCGTTCGCTTATTCGCATCAACGTTTAGAGCATAGTGTAAAAATGTAACGATCGTGTTTTATTTCTCATTGATTAATTCGATGGTAATGCGAAATCACGGGGAACAAAAGAAAACTATAAAAGTAGCACCACGTTAAATATCTACAGAAATTTCGATATATTACATGATCCGTTTTTATTTTTCTTTTTATGGCAGAAGAAATCAAATAGAATTTTCGGCTGAATTCTCGACTCTTTGTTTTTCTTTTATTTTCTTTTTCTTTTCTTCTTCTTCTTTTTTTTTTTTTCTTTTGGTTGAAGAAACTAATAATAACGCATTTTTAAGACAACGTGCTACACGTCCGACGTAATGAAATATAAGTACCGTGCGTATCTTACGTATTACCTATAGCGTTGCCGTAATAATTATAGCAATTTCGTTATTCAAGATTTATCAAATAATTTATCATTATAAATTTTACTGTATCGTATCCGTTCCATTTCGATGAAGATAACATTATCCTTTGAAAAATTATATCAGCTCTAATCCCGTGAAATTTTGATAAACGATTAATTACAGCCAACTCTATAAGCGATGAAATTGTC
>OU964966.1:9580222-9652722 GCA_918808275.2 Dolichovespula sylvestris
TGCTCCACGGTATATTGATTTCCTTTGCCGTCTATTACGCGAGGCTCGATCTCTTGCCATTCCTCGTCTCCTTTGCGACGATATTTAAGCTTTAAAAAACAATACAGTTTAGTTATTTGTATTTATATATATATATATTTTTTTTTTCCGAATATTGTCATCACACACAGGACGAGTCAAAATTATCCCTGCGATATATCGACGATCAATCGATAGGGAACTCTCGCGAGACTCGTCAAATTAATTCTTACGAGCCAAGAATACAAATCGAAAACAAAAAAAGAAAAAAAAAAGAAATAAAAAACATTCGCACGGAAATAATTGTTGGAGTCCCGAAGAAGAGAGCGGCAGAAAGCGCGCGATTTTTTCAAAAAGAAAAATTCGCTCCTGGGATCCTCGACTCGTCTCGTACGTAACGCGCTTGTTAAATGCATTTATCAACATACTATGTACTGCGTAATCGGAGAGTAACTTTCGAGACGCCATTTTAATATATAACTGTCGTTCTCGTCCTTCAATAACTCGGCCCCGTAGATGGTCGCTTGCGACGGAGCTCCTGAGAACAAAAAAAAAAAAGGAAGAAAACAAATGAAACACACGAAAGATTAACACGAGCTTTCAAAATATTTTTAATAATTTTAATTAGAAAAAAGAAATATATATATATATGTAGAAATTATATTCAGATGAAATTAATGTTTTGAGCTAGGAATATGTAACGATAAATATAGGTTTATTTGTGAAATATGAACAAAGGTAACAAACGCGTCTAAACTATTTTAAAGTTTGTCTTAAAGTTTCTCTCGACAAAATGTTCTCGTTTTTAAACAAAACAAAATCACTAAACGAGGAATAAAAACGTTCTTTATCTAAAACAGAATATTATTTGAAAGCTAAAAGAAAACGATCACGTTAAACTCTTGTTTAAGAAACTTCTTGAAACCTCTCGGATACTACATACATATATACACACACACATATATATATGCTTTTTTTACCTCGAAAAAAAAAAGAAAACATAAAAAAAACATAAAATTTACCAGTAAGAGAGATGACCCTGCTATCCTCGCCCAAATCGTTTCTCGCCCGGCACGTGTAATCTCCTAGGTCCTGTTCGGACGTATGCATAATCCTGAGAATGTATCTCGATTTATTTTCCTTTCGCGAGATCCTCCCTCTCTTCGGTAGTTCCTTCTGATTTTTATACCAAGTCACGTTCGCGGTTGGGTTAGCGTGAACGATACACGTGATCTCTGACTCAACGCCGGCTCCTGTGTGTACAATTTCACGTTCCACCTCGATCTCCGGTGCATCTACGTTCGAAAGGAGAAAGAGATAAATAGAGAGAGAGAGAGAGAGAGAGAGAGAGAGAGAGAGATATGAAGAACAAAAAATAATTAGAAAAGTTTTATTAGCATCGAACATTATCAAGGAGGTTGATTAAAAAAAGAGAAAATAAGATTTCATTGTACTAACATTTAACGATGAGATTAATGCCAGAATGCGGTGGACTGTTCATCCCGTTGTCGGCTAAACATTGATATAAACCGACATCGTGTCTACCGACATTGTATATGGTGATGTAATCGCCACGGATCTTTGTACGCTTGTCGTTGTGTAATTTTGTTCCCTGAAACGCAACGAACATGATAGATGCATTAGTGTATATATATATATATATGTATAGATATTAATCGATATGACGATATGAAGGATTATGAAAGCTACAGAGGGTCGGCCGAAAGTGAATTTCATATCGATCTGATAAATAAATAAACAAATAAAACCAACAACAACAACAAAAGAAAAAAAAGCAACAAGAAGCTGAAAATATCTCGAAATGGAATATACAATAGATAGATTTTGAATGATACGACATCGAGTAAACTTTTATTCGTCGAAGATATTTTTGTTCGTATCGAAACGATTGCTCGACCTTAATTATTTATAATTCGAAGGTGATCGATTACCCGTTAAATGATTAATAAATTCGAGGAAATACCTTATGGAACCATTTCAATTCTTTCGGTGGTGGTTGAGCTTTGGTGTGACAACCGAGGGTAACGTTTTGACCCTGTGTTACTTCAACCTTATTCGACGGGGTGACGCGTATGTTAGGTACCAAAGACGATCCTGACGATGTCGTCGTCGTCGTCGAAGATACGGTCGTAAAGGACGGCGATCTGTCGGCTGTGTTCGATGATGATGGTGGAGATGGAGGTTGTTGAGATGGAGGATCGACGAGTAATCTGTGAGTGATCGTAATAGGTTTGTCGCTGACGATACTGCAGGAATAATTGTCGGACGTGTCGTTGACTGTCGCATTGTAGATCACCAAGCTGTTATTCGGCGTTCTAACGATTCTATTCATATCCTGGGTTAGGGCATTGTCGTCGCTGTAAAGAAACTCGTCGTCCTTTTTCCATATGATCGCGACGGAATCTGAAAAAAAATATATAATTCATATTCCACAGGTCTTATGATTCCATATTTACGTATATATAAAAAGACGTATGGGTAACGTCGTCATTATCGTTATCATCGTAAGGATAACTCGCGCAAGGATCGCGATCACAACGAGCATATAATAAACTTTCGTGTCTTGTTATATGAATATCGGTCTTTTATTTCTTTTTGTTCTTTTTTTGTTTTTTTTTTTGTTCGAATCATTTTACAACGAAATTATACGAAGGAAAATATTGAAAGAATCAGCGTATCCGCGAAACAGATGCGATTATACATCGAAGGGTACGAAGTTGTTATTAACCATTTGAGTATTGAATTATTTGAAGACTATTATTTTATGCCCGTGGGACGGGTTTCATTCGTCGCTATATGGATTGATACGTAAAAGTAATAAATTTCATTTGGAATATACTTATATAGGTGATATAAATATATTTTTGTAACAGCATTTTAGTTACAATATATAAAATAAATATAGAAATAAACAAAGAAACAGATAAATTAATTCATTAAATTCAAATGAACGAGCCAGACTCCGCCCATCGTAACTTCGCCCAAGTAAGCAGATGACGAGTCTCACTCGTCGAATGTAACCAAAGGGTTAACGAGGAATAAAAAAAAAAAAAAAAAAAAAAAAAAAGAAAAAAAAGAGAGAGAAAAAATTACAAAAAGCAAAGAAAAAAACAAAAAGAAAAGAAAAGCCAACGACGGAGTTTGTTCTTTTGTACGGGAAAAATTAAGCGAGCTGGATCAATCATCGCGAGAGGATTTTATTAAATCGGTTAAAGGAGAAAGAATATTCTTTTTCTTTTTTTTTTTCCCCCTCTTACGAACCTGCATTCGACGTCAGACATGGCAGTATAACGGTACTTCCACTTCTCACGCGTTTACTCTCCGGATTCGATATAATTTGGGGGGGTTCCTCGATGGTATCCGGTGTATCGCTTTCGTCGTCGTTTTGTGAATAATCCTCGCTGTCGTCGGCCTGCGCGTCATCGTTGTAATCGAGATCCTCGAAGTGCTTCGAGGACGACGGTTTCGACCAGCCTAAAACAAAAAAAAAAAAGAAATTCCGTAACGTTAACAAAAAGGGAAAAGTCTGTCCGAAATTAAATAATAATAACAATAATAATAATAATAATAATAATTCGAAATATTCAACAGACACGTCGCCGTGACCCCCATTCGTTCTCCTTCTTCCGCTCTCTCTCTCTCTCTCTCTCTCTCTCTCTCTCTTTTTCTCAGCCCACGGAGATTTGATTACGCAGAAGAAGGCACGAAACGATTCGTTTACCAAATACCACGAACCGGCTGTGCACGAAGTTGAAATTAGATTTCTAGTCCACGTACCACCACCGAGCCACACAGAGCCTGATTTCAGGACAGCCCGTGTGTATAAAGCACATCGGAGATTCTAATAATACACGACGACGACTAGAAAGAGCAAGGAGAGAGGGAGAGAGAGAGAGAGAGAGAGTACCATAGCCAACCCTTGCCTCGACAATGGCTGCTCTCTCTCTCTCTCTCTCTCTGCCTTTCCTCTTTCATCCATTTATCAACGATTTTCCCTTCCCGCGCGTTACGAACGAGATGGGAGAGGGGTGGGGAGTAGGGGTGATTTGAGGCCAAACAAAAGAATAAATAACAAATCCTATCGAAGATGACCAAGAAAAGATATGAAATAAGAGGTTCCTTCACGTCTCTCTCTACCAACCACCTTCGTGTCTATCCTCGATTTAGCCTAGTTATTTCTTTTTTTTTTTTTTTTTTTTAAGGTTCGCCGTTTCTAACCAAGCTCTGCTACTTATTAAGGCGGCGACCACACGTACTGACGCGCGTTGTACGATTTTTTTCAGATACCTACTAGGTCGAACCACACCCTCGAGAGAAAAAATGGGTTGCACTACTACTCGCCAACCCACCACCTCTCCAGTCTCTTTTCGTTTTATGTATACATACGTATGTGTGTGTGTGTGTGTATATATATATACGCACATGTACATCTATGTACGTATATATTTGTCATTCCACGACATCAAGTCGCCGCACGTTAACACCATTACCTCGAGAGAACCACCTCTTATCACACAAGGCATAGGAATATATATATTCATAGTTATGCATGCATATACTACGGGCAATCTCGCATGACCCATCGGAGTAAATGAAAAATGTTGTAACGTCCCTTCTACATAACCGACGATATCGTCTATACAGAAAAAAAAAAATATATATATATGTGTGTGTGTGTGTGTAATTTCGATGGAAAAATTAATCGTCTGAAAATAATACTGCCCCCTTCCCTTCCGCCCCGATGTGTACATAAAATGTATTGAGAACGCATCGACACGGTTTAATTATTTAAACAATATCACCTTACCAAAATCGTTCATCAAAAGCGTCGATCATTTGTAATCTATATACACTCGAGGAATAATAGTCGGAGAGGATAATATTTGATCAAATAATATACAGAAGCCGACTATGAATCCGGGCTAATGGTCGGTCGGTCAGTTTCTACACCATCACTACATACATACATACATACATACATACATACATACATACATACATACATACATACGTACGTACGTACATACATACGCACACAACTTTGCAGCAGACCAGCTTCCAATTAGATAGCAACCCCACAAGTCCCTTAGCAACGACCTAGCTTTTATCCACGTGGAAGGCGCCATGGTGTCCCATAGAGCTTAATACACTTTTACCCTCTGAACGATCCACGCACATATATATTTAGACCTATTTCACTCAAGATACATTTTATCCGTCGGAAGTACGTCCATTTTTCTCTATTCTTTTCTTTTCTTTTCTCTTCGTATTTTTCTTTTTTTTTTCTGTTTTCTTCCTATGCCGTGTGATCGAGTATTAGCTAGCCATAAGAGAAGAGAAAAAAAAAATAGAGACAAAGAGAACGAAGGGAATTGTACTTTAGCAATGGGGAACTTCTTACGATCGAGCCCCTATTAATAATAATTCTTGTCGAACGCGTTATCTAGAGAGACAGAGAGAGAGAGAGAGAGAGAGATAAGACGTCGTTTTCGTTCAAAATGCGATGCCTGCCCCCCCGTACCCCCGACCACCCGCCACGCCCCGCTCCTTTTGTTTCGCGAGAACGATCGAAACGAAAGTTAACTAAGAGAAAATTCTATTCTGGCGATGGAGAGATTTAGGATGACCTGATTCTTTTCTTTTTCTCTCTTTTCTCTTTTTTTTTTTTTTTTATGTAACGAATCGACGACCTCGGTAATGGCATGGTGGTGATGGTGATGGTTTTTCGACCGAGTCCGTTCGACACGTCACGACCAATTAGGGGAAGATATTCGTCACGACGTCTTGTTTCCTTTTTTTTTTTTTTTTTTCTATATACGTAAAATCTGTTCTTTTCTTTTTTATCTCTACGTAAAATCTGTCCTTTCTCTCTCTCTCCTCTTTTTTTATTTTTTTTTTTTTTTTTTTTTTAAAGCGATCGCTTGTGCCGATCATTAAAAAAGTATTGTTCATATTGTTATATATATATTTTTTTTCATATTTTTCATCATCGTTCATCTCGGCCCTCTCCCCCATCATTCGTCGGCGTTTACACGACGGGAACGGCGAGGAGAGACGAAGATACACGAGGAGAGACAATCAATCAATCAATCAATCATTGAATCAATCAATCAATCAATCATTGAATCAATTAATTAATTAATTTTGCGAAAAGAACGACGAAAAAAAAGAAAAGAAAAAACTCGTATCTCGTCGATTTTCGTTTCTGCGCTAGTACGTGCGCTACTTGTACTTTTTTTTTCGATCGTTCCTTTTCTCTTTCTTTTTTTTTAACTTTCTTTTTTCCTCTTCTTTCGATCGGAAGAAAGCAAAAAAAAAAAAGAAGAAAGAAAGAAAAAGAAAAAAGGGACGAAGACGCGAAGTATGCGTGACGAACGTGCAAAGGAGGAGACATAACGGACGTGATCAAAAACCGCAAACTTTATTTTGCATTAGGCACACGACGTTCGGGTCCGATACCGATGATGTCACAGACTGTAATACAGAGACCATTGTAGGTAGACGACGATCGACGTTTAGAAAAAAAAAAAAAAAGAAAAAAAGAAAAAAAGAAAAAGGAAAACAGTCTTTTCTTCCAACACAGCTACGGAAATCCCACGGACACGTCATCCTTTCTCAGAGAAGGAGAGAGAGAGAGAGAGGGAGGATAGGAGAGAGAGCGAGAGAGAGAGAGAGGGGTAGAGAAAGACAGACCGAAATATGTATGAATATTTTCGCATGATTCAGATCGTCTGTACATGGTATTATAACGTGGGATGGATACGATTAGATCGTTTTATAATTCTCGTTCAGGGTTTCTAAGCGCGATAGGAAAGTGCATAAATCAAAATATAAACGATAGTAGAAATTCTACGTTACCATTCAAATATGACGAATTTAATCTTGTCGTATCTCAGACATGCGAGCGCGCGCGAGAGAGAGAGAGAGAGAGAGAGAGAGAGAGAAATCTGGCTGGCGTACACGAACAACATTATCTCGTATTTTTTAATGAGATAAATTGATCTATGGGCATTGGAAATTGAATATATTTAGATCGTACCAATAAATCGAAGGATAAATCCGTCCCTCTGTCTTTCTTTCTTTTTTCTTTTGTTGTTTATTTATTTATTTATTTTTTTTTCTTTATTGTTTACGAGGACGAACGAAAGTTTATTTGGCTCCTCCAATTCAATAAGATTTTTGTGCATACATACACGAGTATAAATATAGTCGTGGTCAAGTAGAATTATTAAAAAGAAAATACGATAAGATTAAAAGAGAGAGAGAGAGAGAGAGAGAGAGAGAGAGAGACAAAATTATCCACGAAATTCTTATCGTTCCAGATGTAGATACGTAAGCTTCATCTCCTTGCGTTATCTCGCAGAGGTCCAAGATATGCACGTATTATTTTAGTATATGCATACATGTATTCGTATATGCATACACACACACACATACACACATACACACACACACACACACATATATATATATATCCGGTGTGTTACAAACGGTCAGCCTTTGTATCACATAAATCACAGGACGAATCGTAAATTCTAACAGCGTTCGTTGTACGCTGTACGTATGTACGCATATAAATATATATATATATATATGTATGTATGTATGCATGTATGTATGTATGTATGTATATATAATGTATGTATACCTTGAAAATGTCAGAGTGCAGAGACAATTGTGATTTTTCCCCGCTGTCCCTTTTCGAGAACCAGAGAAATAGGTAAACGTGGGACGTTCTCTCACGTACGATTACCACGCTTACTTGTTTACCTATACGGAGGGGAAGGATTTGTTTGCTTATTTAGTTGCTTGTTTGCTCGTTTACTTCGAACGATCTCGATAAAACGTAGTCAATCTTTTTATAATAGAAATGACATAATAAGTATTAAGGTGTATGTATGTATGTATGTATGTATGCATGTATGTATGTATATGCGTTAGCTAACCGGAACGCTTTATCGTTAAGTCAAAAACTATTTATTACGATTCATCAACGTACAAATTTATTTTTACACGATTCGTCATGCCTCCTGAAGCATACATGCACCTATATATATATATATGTAATACGGACACCCAAATACACAGAGATATACATGCATAAGTTATGCGCGTCGAGTAACCAATAATATGAGAAATCTCGTGAGAGAGAGAGAGAGAGAGAGAGAGAGAGAGAGAGAGAGAGAGAGAGAGAGAGAGAGAGAGAGAACTGACACGTTTTAGGGATAAAAATATTTTCGTATTTTCCACAATCGGAACATTTGCCAATGAAACTACCATTTCCTTTTAATCTTCGATCAGACCAACCAGTTGCTATAATAAAATGAAATATTTCTAGAGTTCGACGAAGTATTATTTACGTCCGAACGTATTAAAATAAGATCATAGTCTCTCTCTCTCTCTCTCTCTCTCTCTCTCTCTCTCTCTCTCTCTCTAACTTTACCATTCGTTCTAAAGTAGCAGATAGAAATGGCAGGGAAAGGAGGATCTCCTTACAATATTTATCCAAAGGGGACTATCCAAAGGGAATCTCTCTCGATCATCATCATCGTCGTCGTCATCGTCATCGTCATCGTCAACAACGTTTTGATCTACATTTAGCCATCTCTTTTTCCCAAGAGAACATTTTCGCTTGCCGATCAAACGAAAGGCACTTTCTTTTTCTTTTTCTTTTTCTTTTCTGTTTCTCTTTCAAGACGATAGACGAGAATAGGTGGAATTCTTCCTTATCGATCGTATCATCTTAACCCTCTTCGTCGTCCCCTCTCTCCCTCCCTCTGCCTCCCTCCACCACTCTTAAGCCACTCTCCCTACCATCGTTCCTATCATCCATAAAACTTTCTCGCCTTTGTTTGTTCCAGGAAAAGTAATCTCTTCCCTTGGATGGTATATATATAGTCGCGAAGTTTCACGGGGCATTTATCATTATTTTTTTTTTTTTTTTTTTTTTTTTTTTTTTTTTTTTCAAAAAATGTTTTCTCACGATCAAACGCTTATTCGCAAATCCTGCTTAGACGTAGACGAACGTGGATGAATGTAACACTCGACAAAAACCTTATAACGCGTTACTCGGGATATCGATCGTACGGGAGGAGCTTTTCGTTCGTTCTTTTTCCTTCAAAATTCTCGAAACGATTTTCCAAAATCACGTTGCAAACCTTCTCTTCGTCGTGAACTTTTTGTGCTCGCTTCATTTCTCTTCCTCTTTCGTTTTCATTTCTTTCTCGTCGAAACGCGAAGCCGCAAACGAGCCTTAGAAACTTCGTGTCGCATTTCGAGGAAACGAATTTTGTCGGCCTTGAAAAATATTTCGAAAGGGAGTATCGATCAATCAACGAATCAATCAACGAATCAATCGTGGGCTTACTTTTGGGCCATTGTCACTACCACCATCACCCTTTCTACATTATTTTCTTTTCGATTGTTTTCGTCGCATGAAAATTCTATGAGGTCGAACGAATATAATATATATATATATATACGCATAATATAGTATATATAATGAATATTATAACGAGTATAATATATATATATATAGATGTGTGTATAATATATATACGCATAATATTTCGATTCGGAAAGGGTTCTTTTTTTTTTTAGAAGGTTCAAGCCCTCTCTGAAAGGCTGAGAGAGAGAGAGAGAGAAGCTCGTCGTCCGTCAGTCAGCCTTCTCCGATGGATCGGGAATGTTGAATGAGTGACGTCAGCCATCGCATTCTCTCACGCCTTAATGGTTATTATTGCCAGGAGGTACGCACTCTTATTTTCCACCTCCTCCACCTCCTCCACCTCCTCCTCCTTCTTCATCCTCATCCTCCTCTTCCTTCACCCCCCCTTTTTTTTTGTTTCTTTACTTCGAATGTGCAATCGTAAGTAAAACAAGTATGCGTGTGTACGCGTGTACGTGCGTTCTCTCTAATGAACGTCCAACATTTTCTCTTGTTACCAATCACGATTAGAAAGTTTCTAATCATTTGAATAATTATTCGCAATCTAATTGCTATTCGAACGTTAAATTTTTGTCCTCTCTTTTTTCTTTTTTTTTTTCTTTTTCTTTTTCCTTTAAGAAAAACAGAATTACACCGGTCATTATATTTTATTACGATTCTATGATATTTTTCTTCTTTCTGGTCTTTTCCCTTTTTTTTCTTTTTTTTCTTTTTTTTTTTTTTTTGGACGCGAAAAATATTACGACGATAGCTTTTGTACGATATTAATTCAAAACTTAAACACGGGTAAACAACCAATAATATCCACGCACATATAACAACGATAAATACTTATGTACGTAAAAATATTCCGACAATTCTTTTCGATGGTCATGGACTCTTAATAACAAAACAATTTACGATTACGTCGACTTAATTATCATTAATATTCCTTTTTTTTATTATTATTCCGTAAACCTTTTTCTACGAAGACCTGGACGAGAAATTAATTATCGAACGGGAATACAGTGCGCGTACGGGTAATACGTGAGGGATGCCTTTTGACAAAATTAGAACTTATTAAACTAAAACTTTAAAGAATGTATGTACGCGTTTGAGTAAATATTACGAGGATTCGGATTAGATATTAATTGTAAAAATGAAATTGACGAAATTGAACTCCTACGTGACAAAAAACGCGCTTTACAAATTTCACGAGGATTTAGGATTAAAGATTAAGATTTTTATCGAGGAAGATAATAAAATGAGCGCGTAAACGAGAAATCATTAATTATACGTTGGTTGATCCGTGATTGTAAAATATGGAATGTAAAATAATGGTTAAGCCACAATCGGTAGAAGTGTCGGAAGACGGATAATAAAACTAGGGAGTGCCATTGCCCGAATTGAATCGTGTTTTATGCTCTACGGTGTATGTATCTATGTATATATGTATGCATGTATGTATGCATGTATGTATATAGGTATGTACAAAATGCGCGCGTGCGTGTGTGTGTGCTGCACGTGGAAGGCCTAAAAAGCGCAGCTTCGTGCCGCTCCTCCTTCTTCACCTCCTTCACCTCCTCCACCTCCTTCACCTCCTTCACCTCCTCCACCTCCTCCACCTCCTCCCTCACCTCTTCCCTTAGCGCGCGCGGTCTGAATCGCAGAGAAGACCGATGCCCGATACAAAGAGGATATTTAAGCGGCGCGAGCCGCCCTTTGATACGTCCAATTCGAGAGGAAGGAAAGTCAAGAGTGAGAGAGAGAGAGGGGGGGGGGGAGGGGAGGGGAGGGGTGGAGGAAGAGGAGAAATCATCTCAATGACGGATTCATACGACTTTTTACGAGTGTTTTTTCTGTTTCTGCTTTTGAAACTTCTTCTCGACCTTCCTTTCGCTTTTTTTTCTTACTCCTTCCTTTTTTTTTGCTGTTATCATCATCATCATCATCATCATCGTCATCGTCATCATTATTATTATTAATATTATTATTATTATTATAGTAATTATATAATATTATTGAAATATAAGATGAACGTTATTACGATCGACATGATCACGATTAAAATGAACGATTCCTTTTGTCCTTCGCGACACTCGAATCACTGGCGAATTTAAAAAAAGAAAAAGAAAAAAGATTAAACACGACGGATTTTGAAATGCCCTCTTATTGAAATATAAGGTGAACGTTATTACGATCGACATGATCACGATTAAAACGAACGATTCCTTTTGTCCCTCGTGACACTCGAATTACTGGCGAATTATGTTAAAAAAAAAGAAAAGAGAAAGAAAGAAAAAAGGAAGATTAAAAACGACGGATCTTTAGACGTCCTTTTTTTAACGATAATCGAATCCAAAAAGTTCGATCAATCGAGAGGTATTTTTATTTCTACATTGTCACGAAATTAAACGAACGTTAAAATTAAGAAAATAATCGACGAACGTACTAAAAAGGATATATCGACGTGATAATAATCGATATGATACGATACAAATATTCCTCCCTCTCCGTTGCGTTCACCATCGTTTAACGTACGAGTAACGCTCGAACATCATCCTATGTAAATACATTATACCTATATATACAATAGTAGAAAATATATATTTTGGAACCGGAAATCTTTCATCCTAGTAATGTAGCAGCAGTAGTGGTATTAGTAGTATACTTTTCTCGATGTATATTCCGAGATTAGACGCACACACACACGTATTCGTCTCGTACGTTTGATCACCATCACGAAGTAGGATAGAACGTACGCGCATACATAAATACGTACGTACGCACGTAAGTATATATATATTATATATATTATATATATATATATATATATATATATATATATATACATAGTCGAATTCTATTGCGTAATCCTCACGACTACTACTACTACTACTACTACTACTATTCTCTAGTTAGGCTAGTAGTCTAGCAGACGTGGATGAACGATTCGAATCCGTTATTGCGCGAGCAGTTCGCTAACTCGAAAATAACCTTGCTCTCGAGAAGTCTGCATGGGATATAACGTTTGAAGGAAAGAGAAAGAGAAAAAGAAAAAGAAAAAGAGAGAGAGAGAGAGAGAGAGAGAGAGAGGGAAATAGCAAAAGGGACACGACATTGAAATTGGCTTTAAGCCAAACGGGAAGATAACGTAGGAGAACGCACAGATGCCGTTGGTGTAGAGAGAAAGAGATGCCTCTGCCTCCTCCCCTTTTTGCTTTGGGTGTAAGAACCTCCGTTGGCCCAGGGTTCCTTTCGAGGATCTCTCTCTCTCTCTCTCTTTCTCTCTCTCTCTCTCTCTCTCTCTTTCTCTCTCTTTCGGCTACGTACTACGTACCAGATTTTTATTAACTCCAGGGGGTGCCTGATTTAGACACCGACGCCATCGGCGGCCATCGGTGAAACACACACTCCTAATACTCTCTCTCTCTCTCTCTCTCTCTCTCTCTCTCTCTCTCTCTCTTTATACGCGTTTTAATATTTTCCTCGCAAAAAATTACTCCAAACCTCGTTACACATATCTTAACACGATCCTTTAATTTTCCCTCCCGATCTAATCTAAAACCTATTCCCCCATACCGTTTCCCGCGATACTCTCTCAATCGTGATTACGTTAATCAGGAATTATTATTATACACCCAAAAAGTTATAATCTCGAAGATCGACACACGCGCGTCTACTTCCAATATATATTACTTACAATATTACATTATTATTATTCTCGTTAATAATTCGTTCGCGTGTAATATGTAGGGCGAGCGTTTCTTTTTTTTTTTTTTTTTCTTCTTTTTTACGATCGAGTAGTGCATTCTACTCCCATCGGCGATCAACGGAATAAATAATGAATGAATGAACGTATAAATAAATATAGTTGTAACGTTTAGCATATATGTGCATATGTATGAACATATATGTATATATACACCGTAAGAAAAAAGTATTAAATACGTGACTCACGATGATGTCACTATACCCGAACGTTTATTCTCTTTGCAGACATATTTGGTTAAGAGGATTGATGATAACTCTCGATCGTGAAATGCGAAAAAAAAAGAAAATATTTAAGGGGCAAAAAGGAGAAAGGATAAAAAAAAAAAAATAATAGAAAGGAAAGAGGAGAGTTATTGCCGTTCTTTTCTTTTTTTTTTTTTTTTTTTAGAACGTGACTTAGGAAGAAACATTTGATTTAGTAATCTCCGAGTTAGGCAAGCCTCATCGTAAACGAGCTCTCTTGCACCTTATCGTTGTTGTTATTATACGTGCTCGCGTAAGCAGGATGTGGTGTAATTATTCGTTGGCCGCATAGTACTCATCTTACGTGAGTAGGCGAATGTCAACAATTTATCTTCGTTCGTGTAAACGTTCAATGATGACGATGACGAGTTCGTACTCGTGTGTCAATGTTAAAAAAAAAAAAAAAAAAAAAACAAAAAAAAACGAATCAAAAAAAATAAAGTGAAAGTATTCGAAAGGGGTAGAGGGAGGGGGAGGCTCGAGTATCTGATCCAATCGAAATTAACATACGTACATGCATATGTAAGTACGCGTTACGAAGTTCTGACGATAAATACGTTATATAAAAAATAGCACAATATGTTTGAAGACGTCGAAGGTGGAAAAAAAAAATTAAAAAATTAAAAAGAAAAAAAAAAGAAATGAGACGACCGTATGAATTTAATTAATTGAAATAGTCTTGGTACTTTCGGCGCCTCTTAATTGTGATGTTAGCCCTCAGAATTAGGCCCTTAAAATTTAACGGCGATGGTCGTCGTTGTGAAAAAATGGGACGCACGTCGATTCGTTGCAAAAGTTTTGAAAATCGAATTCTCCTTCTGGGAACGATGAACTTGAAACAAAGAAATGATACTCAACGCCCGTCACGTAAACGTTTAACCCTACACACGTTTCGCCAACATAGGAGGGATATAATACTTTAACTCGTTTCGAATCGATTTTTCTCGGAATCGGGGATAACAGCTGTGTCCCCGGGATAAGACAAATTTCCTTTCTCTCTCTCTCTCTCTTTCTCTCTATACTCGCTTTAGGCTCCGTTTAACTCTATTTAAATGTCGTCTTTGTAACTTTTCGGATCGGTCGTTTACGTTTAATATTCATAATTATATCACGACACGTTCGTATAACTTGTGCTCGTTCTTTGTTCGATCGCAATTTTGTTTTTTTTTTTTTTTTTTTTTTTTTTTTTAATAAAATTCATCGTTAATTCGTATTCGAAATTTGTCTTCTTTATCTCCTTTCTTTTTTTTTTTCTTTCGTTCTTTCTTTCGGTATAAATTATATCTAACGCGTTACGATAGTATTAAAAGTGATAATATAAAATATATATATATATATATATATATATATATATATATATATATTCTGATACCACGATCGTACCAAATCAGATTTTTTTTTATTTTATCGTCCGTATAAAATAAAATAAAAAAAAATATATATATATATCTTTTTTTTTTTTGATTAACACGAAGTAGAATGGAATTATGAAAAAAAAAAAAAGAAATTAACAATCCGTTCGCTCTCTCTACAAATAAATCGGATTTCATTAATCGACTTTAATGGACGATGAATGATTGACAATGGGATTGGAAAATAAACTCGATTAAATCCTCGTTTGAATGTCCTTCGATTGAAGTCCGTATTAGAGTTAGAATTAATCGTATTTGTACGTCGTAAGGACGGTAAAAGGGTTGGTCGACGGTCATCATGAATATCGAAATTTCGAAGGGCGAATACACGATTGATCGATTGTATCAGACAATCGATCCACCCCCGTTCGCTTTCTACGAAATGGTCGAACGAAGGTTAGAATGGAATGTGACCACGTAAGCACCCACATAAACGAATGATACGAATCATTCTCTCGCATTATAATCTTCATTATCGTCCATGGGAGAAAAAAATATATCCTTTGAGACGACTCTCACGAGATTTACGATGTATACATATATATATATATATATTTATAATATACTTTCTCACTATACGATTAGTTTTATCCGATTATAACGTGAAAAAGTATCACGTCGTTAATACTTCATAACTTTTGTGTTTCACAACGTATAACATACGTTTCTATTTTTATGTATTTACGCGCTCGTCGTCCATTCGTTTTAATTTTTCAAAATTATATCTTCTTCGTTCGAAAAATCAATGAATACGTTTGGTTACTTTCCTATACGTTTAAACGTTATCTTTTCTATGTACAAATTGACTCTTTCTTGTCGTAGTATTAGTAAGTAATTTATCTTTGTTATAATATAGGTAAGTGAGTATAGTTTATAAAAATAATTTGCTTCTTTTAGATAACATTTTATTTAATTTTTAATATATATATATATATATATTTTTTTTTAATTATTCATTTACGTAATATAAATACTTGATCACTCAAATTTTAATGTAAGAAGTAAATTATTCTCGCCCTTCCGTATATTAATTAACTTTTATATTTATTACAAAAACAAAAAATCACCCTGTAATATTTCTATGATAATACTAAAATTAATAATTATTTCGGTATAATTAGATACATATACTGTAACTTTCACGTTATATATTTTTTTTAAGAAAAGAAAAGAAAAAAAAAATAGAAAAAAGAATTAGATTACATATATCTATAGAGAGTCGATATTAAGTTCCATTATTTTTTCTTTTTTTTTCTTTTTTTTTCTTTTGAAGCAAACGACGATAGATAAAATATATTTCGACGCGTTAGAACGTGACGTATATGCACACACACATATATATATATATACATTCGATTTCTCTAATCCACGATGAAAAATAATAAATTATTTCCAACGATAATAAAATGTAAGAGAGAAATTTAAATGGGATAGATATTGCATTTATTTAACGCATTAGCATCGACACTCGATCATGGTAATAACCAATAACGAGCTCTCTCATTCTAACGAATAAAAAATAAAAAGGCTCTCCCGTAGAGACGACTTTAGTTGCTGTACTTATTTGTACTAGTCGTTATTCTCAAGACTTTTCTATCTATCTCTCTCTCTCTCATTCACTCTCTCTCTCTCTCTCTCTCTCTCTCTCTCTCTCTTTCTTTTTCTATTTCTCTTTCTCTCTAGGACGTGGCACGTGCACGGTACTCAATGATGTCATTCTAGTTCTTCGACTTGGCTATCCTTAATTACGAGGCAGGCAGCATTACCATGACAATTAACGGGACAACGGACGGTTCGCGAGTTCACGTCGTTCGTTCTCCTCTTCTTCTCTTACTTCCGGCAAATGATCGAGCCTAGCTCGATATCGTGGGAAGATCGGTTAGTTTATTTAAAAAAAAAAAAAAAAAAAAGAAAAGAAAAAGAAAGATATACTCGTTCGAACAAATAATATTTTTCATTTTTTTTTTTTTTTTTAATTTCCTCCGTACAAACAATCCCCAGATTGTGTTACGATTCAAACCTACGAAAGTTACTTTTATGAATTGAAAAAAAAAAAAAAAAAATAAATAAATAAATAAAATAAAAAATAAACATTCTCGATCGAACAAATAATATTTTTCCGTTTTTTAATTTCTTCGTACAAAAAATCCTCAGATCGTTTCGATTCAAATCTCTGAAGTGGATTTTTATGAATTAAAAATAAAAAATGAAAATTCTCGATCGATCAAATGTACTTTTCATATTTGGATCCTTCGTACGACAATCCCAAGAATGTTAAGATTCAAATCTCTCAAAGTTCCTTTTTATGAATTAAGAAAAAAAAAGAAAATAATTCTCTTCCGATTAAACTCAGTCGGGACAAAAAACTATGGACATTGGACGAATCGAAGATGAAAGGATTACTTGCGCTTAGGAATTGTTGAACGTTGAATAAAAGTGTACGAAATAACGAAGTATAAAGAAGGTTAGTCGTGGATTGACCCAGTTGCAAAGAATCTTCGGTAAATCACTCGAGAGAAGGCAGACAGTCGTTGTCGTTGTCGTTGTCGTTGTCATCGTTATCGTGAATTTCCGTGAATTCTCAATGAAGTAGCCGAGCCGTGACTGGTTTAGATAAGCAACGGAGTGACTAGTCGGTTCCTTGACACTGCCGACCGACCGACCGACCGACCAACCGACCGATCGATCGATCGATCGATCGATAGATCGATCGATTCGATCTCCACTATCTTGCTACGACCATGGACCACATTAATTGACCGGTCTGTCGAGTTTTGCTTCTGAGTTCAGTGAAAAGCGAATAGGAGATAAGACATTAAAAGGAGAATAGAAAACAAAATAATAAATAAATAAATAAAAGAGAGAGAAAAAAATAGAAGATAGGCGCGCTGACAGATGGGATACTACTACTCTTGCAACTCTACCAACGATAAATTTAGATCAGATTTCTTCCTTTATGTTATATGTCTCTGTGTGCATCAAAGTGTGTTAAGAAGGTATGTACGATCGAACGATTTGAAATTTGCAAGGTTCATCATCATTTGAAATAAAGATGATTTCAAAGATTATTTTCAAGATACACTTTGCATCAAATTTTGCCACACTATGATTCTCCGTACGAATATACTATGTATATGTACGTATGTATATATATATATACACGTACACGTTCTCACGAATCCTCGAGAAAGTCTTAAAACGTATATCTTCTTCTTCTTCTTCTTCTTCGAGAGAGAGAGAATCCTTAGAGATAATCGATGGTACATTCGATTTGTGATATCGCTACCAATCGTTATTACCTCTTAGATTCTCGAGGACGCTGTAACCCCGCGTAAACTCAATCGACCAGTTTGTCGAGTTTCGTATATGGCGAAACGAGAACTCTCGTTGGAAAGTCGAGGATTCGAGAAGTAGGAAAAGAAATGTAGGAAGGAAGGAAGGAAGGAAGGAAGGAACAACGGAAAGATACGTCTCGTACGTTCTTCCGATAGATCGATCGATCGATCGATCGATCGATCGATCGATGTGGCCGATCATAAAAAGAAAAACCTATTCGAACGAAACCCATTCGCTACGTTATTTCGTTCGACGTTCCTACGAAACTTTTCTGCTTAAATTTCTAAACGTCGTACTTACGTAAACACTTGAGTGTACATACGTATATATATATATATATCCATATATCTATTGTATCCGTGTGTATAGGTACGTACGTTGTAAAGATCGAACGTCAAACACCCCATTGAAAATCATAACGACACGGTATTACTCGTTTCTATCCCCTTCCCTGCCCACCCCACCTCACCCACCCGTCAATTATTCGTTTCTAATCGGTTTAGACGTTAATGAGACGTAGTGGACGACGACGTAGTATAACCGAGTGTACCCGAGAGAGATATATCGAAGTAACACAACGCGATCCTTAATCTTCCGAGTTTCTTTCTTTTCTTTTTTTTTTTTTTTTTAAGAGCAAACGAGGTGAAATCGTTCGGAGAATAAACAGTTTTTTTTTTTTTTATATTATTATTTTCATTGTCGATATATCCTTTCGTAGAAAATCAATGGTGAGAATGACGAGGCGATTTTAAACGGAACGTGCTTTCGTCGAGTTTTCGAAAAAGACGCTCGATGGATGAAAAAGAGAGAGAGAGAGAGAGAGAGAGAGAGAGAGAGGAAAAGGTTTTTCTTTTTCTCATTCCTTCCCTTTCTTCGTCTCGCGTTTTTCCTCTCTTCCTTTTCCATCCATAGATCGTGGATCCAAGCCATTGATCTACCGGTCCGGTCCGGTCCGATCCGGTCCGGTGATCGCTTATATGGAGAGTAAGTATCGAAGGAAGCTACCGGCAGTTCCTAGAGACGAGGAAAGAAGAAATATCGCGTTAACGATCGATTTATGATCCTCTCTCTCTCTCTCTCTCCCCTCCTACCCGACACCACTTTTGCCAACACTGACCTTTATCATCGTTTTCTCTACGTCGAGTTAAACGTCGGCCAGCTTTATCGACTACCCCTCACACCCCCACCCTCCACTCATCCTCAACGAGAAAACAATGTTCCGTAGAAACGTTCAGAAGGTTCGGGCTGAAGAAGAGAAAGAGAAAAAAGATATCGATCGTACTATTACTCGCGAGTATCGTTATTTTTAAAACTACTACGCCTTGATTTTTTTTCTTTTCTTTTCTTTTCTTTTTTTTCTTTTTCTTTTTTATCTCGTTTACATCGCGATCGTATTAAAAATAGTTCGTACTCGTTGAAAATAAAATGCCGAGACGATCGTTAAAACCGGCGCGTAAAAAGCGTGATTGGTCGCTGTTGTTGTTGTTGTTGTTGTTGTTGGGTGTATTTGAAATTTTGACGGTATCGCGTTATCGTCATCATCGAAGGGATAAGGGTGAGAAGGACGACAATGACAGTACCCCGACGATATGAATTTAATGTAACTTCGATGAAAAAAGTCGTTGATCGATTTGGTTCCAATCGAGTGATCGTATTATCGTTACGATTTTTATCACTTCCGGATAGATCGGATTTTAAATACCTCGGTAGTTCGTTAATGAAGAACACGATGAAGAAATATTTATTGTAACAGATAAATATTCTCACCTATTGTCGGTTAATAATTCGTCGAAACGAGTATTTTTTATTCACGAATGAATAAAAAATATTTAATCGTTTTCAATAGATAAATGTTTCAACAAAAATTCGACGTAAAATATCATTCAATCCTGTTGCAACACGTTCATATTGGAAATTACCTTGAGAATCACTTTGGCGGAAATTATCAATATATATTGTAACATTTCTTTTCGTTATAATAAATATTTATTAATTCATTTTATATATATATATATATATATATTCTCTATTTAATATTTTAAACGTAAATATTATTCTACAATTTATTAAGATTCGTTAAAATATTTCTCTTCGTTGTAATTAATTTTCATTAATAAATTTTTTACACACACACACACACACACACACACACACACACATATATATATTTACTTTTAATTTTTAAAATTTTATTTTTATCAATAAAAATTTCTAACAGACCATGACAAATTTCGACGATAAACCAATGATCATTTCCATATAAATATACGTAGACGTATTTGCAAGTTGAATTACATCTTACAAAATATTTTACGACACAATGGACGGGGCGAGGAGGGGCGAAGAGAGAGAGAGAGAGAGAGAGAGAGAGAGTTATCATTCCGGTAATATTAACGATTAATGAAATTCAAAAAAAAAAAACAATAGAAAAGAATAAAAAAATAAATAAAAAAGAAAAAAAAAGGATTACAAGATCATTCCGATTCTCTCGGCAACATGTCTGACATAATCGCAAAAGTACATCATGAATTCACAATGGTCCTCGAATTTCGAATCAAGAATTGAGTCAGCTCGAAAAAGTTCTCCTTCTCGAGAGATATCCTCCTCCTCAAGGATCCGTTTTTTCGTCCATGAAGGAAAAAGATTCTCTCGGCGTCCCTCCCTCCTTCCTCCTTTCCTTTCACTCTCCCTCTCTCCCTCCCTCCCTCTCTTTCTATCTCGTTCTCTGTCTATCTCTATCTTTCTTTCTTTTTTTTTCTCTCTCATGGCACTTCTTTGCCGCTATAAATCAACGTCCAGAGCGTAGAAGTAAATGCATAAATCGTGCGGAGACCAGAGGAAGGAGCGAAATGCTTCCGCTTATGCAACCGGTTGTGTGGCGCTTACGTGAGGATCCATTGTGTTGAGCGTTAAAGCCACTTTTATATATATATATATATATATATATGTATGTATGTATGTATGTATGTATGTATGTATGTATGTATGTATATGTATATATATATAATATATATGTATTAGCGACTATCGGCTAGTAATTCATGCTCGATGTTACGTTATGTTACATACGTTAGTTTACTTTACTTCACCGGCATACATTAATTCTTTTCGATAATAACTTATGTACGCAAAACAATGTACTTACGTACGTAAGTACGTACGTATGTATGTATGTATGTATGTATGTGTATGTACATATTGTATATGTATATGTATGCACGAAAGAAAACGGTCATCGATTAACGCTCCTTGACACGATTGATAAACTTCTATTTAAAGTGGAACAAAAGAGAGAGAGAGAGAGAGAGAGAGAGAGAGAGAGAGAGATACATAGAGACTATACGGTATGGTATCTTACTTACGTATATTTTCCTCAATGAATTCTTATCCCGTTAGATATTAGAATTGGGTTTTGGTCAAATTGATACCACGTCGTTTTGTTAATAATTGAATATCAGTCAGATACTATCGGATTATCAGCTTAACTTTTTGCGTAAAGAGTGAAGCGTGTTCAAGAAATAAAATAAATAGTATTGAAGAAAAAAAAAAAATAAAAGAAGAAGAAGAAGAAGAAGAAGAAGAAGAAGTGGAGGAGAAGTAAAAAGAGGAGGAGAAAGAGGGAGGGGTAAGAAGCACGATGTATCGGAGACCGAGGACAGGATATCTCGTGAAAGGAAAGAGACACGCACATCTCTCCGTCTCCATCTCTCCCTCTTCTCCTCTCCCTCCATCCCTCACTAACTCTTTCTCTCTCTCTCTCTCTCTCTCTCTCTCTCTCTCTCCCTCTCTCTCTTTCGCTCTCTATCTATCTCTCTGTTGTTGGTACGGGTCGCTCTTCCATTTAAATAATTCGTTCAACGAGCTGCTTTAATTCGACCACTTGGACTGCTTGACATTCCTTGAATGGCGAGCATCATGAAGATAAAATAAATGAAGGAAGTCGTTCGTCTTTCGAAAGAGAGAAAGAAAGAGAGAGAGAGAGAGAGAGAGAGAGAGAGAGAGAGAGAGAGAGAGAGAAATACTAGAACGTTTCGAAGGCATAGATTTTATCAAAGAAAAAAAATAGAAACAATAAAAAAAATAAAAATAAAATAAATAATAAAAAAGAGGAAAATATTATTTCACGAGAGAGAGAGAGAGAGAGAGAAATAGTAGAACGTTTGAAAGGTATAGATTTTATAAAAAAAAAAAAAAAAAAAAAAAAAAAAAAAAAAAAAAAAAAAAATAAAAATAAAAATAAAAATAAAAATAAAAAAGAGAAAATATTATTTTACCGGAGAGAGAGAGAGAGAGAGAGAGAGAGAGAGAGAGAGAAATAGTGGAACGTTCGGAAGGTATAAATTTTATCACAAAAAAATAAAAAAAAAAATAAAAAAAAAAATAAAAGAAAAAAACAATAAATAATAAAAAAGAGAAAATATTATTTTACCGGAGAGAGAGAGAGAGAGAGAGAGAGACTCGTCTTTTACATGTACTCGTCGGTCTCGCCCACGCTCTCTCCAAACATCCTCGCAAGGCCATAGGTGACTCTCTTTCGCCATTAAGAGTAAGCAAATATTTGCGGCCCTCCCCCCCCCCTCTTACCCCTCCTTGCCGCTCGTTAAGTACGCACTTTTTCGTCGCGAAGCTACCTTTACCTCTCATACCGTCGCAAGGTATTTATCCCCACGACCAAACACACAATATATCCTATATATACATTTTTCGATTTGTACATACACAATATACACGGGGGTTGGGGTGGGAAGGTGGAGGAGGGGTACATAAGTAAGTAAAGAGGCGCACTTATTCGCCGATGGCTCACGTTGCATTTTGGGACTCGTTATCGTCGTTAGCGTCGTTCCACCGACCGAACGAAAAATCCTTTTCTTCTTCGGTTTGGTCCAACGTCGAGAAAACAAACAAAAAAAAAAAAGAAAAAAAAAGAAAAGAAAAAGAAAAAGGACACCGTAAGAAAGATAGAACGCATTCCTCGTTCCCGACGAATATTCGTAGATCTTTATGACGACGGGGATGGGGTAGGTGTTTTCGTTTTTCTTTTCTTGGATTTTGCCTTTTCCTGTCGTTTGAATTTTATCGTTTTGATTTTTGCGACTAACGCCGCAACCCTCGTTTTCTAATAATGACGTAATTATTTCCGTCCCACGCATCCACGACGACGACACGTTATAACGAGAAACGTTACGAGAGAGAGAGAGAGAGAGAGAGAGAGAGAGAGAGAGAGAGAGAGAGAGAGAGAGAAACTTGCATGCCGTTGAGCATTGCTACGGCATCCATAAACCACATACGGAGGGTTGGGTGTTTTTTCCTCTTTTTTTCTCTCTCATTCTCTCTTTCTGTCTGTCCGTCTCCCTCACTCTTTCTCTCTCTCTCTCTCTCTCTCTCTTTCTCTCCCTCTCTCTATTCTCGAAGGCTGCGTCATCCTGGTATCAGACTTCGATGTTGTGAGAGAGCAAATCGAAGCAATGGGACTACACACAACGAAGACGAAGACGACGACGACGACGAAGAAGACGAAGAAGACGAAGAAGAAGAAGCAAGGAGCAAGAAGAAGCAAGAAGACGACGACGTTGCTACGCCACGCAACATTTTCCAACAGTTTTATCGCCTTTAGCTTTCTTTATACGTTTCTATCGTGCTGCTGCTTGCTGCTTGCTGCTCGGTTATAGAACACGCTAATAATATATAAATATTTATATTTATATATATATATATATATATATATATATATATTTCTCTTCGTAATTCGAAGAAACGTTATCTTAGAATTCTTTTTGTTTTTTTTTTTTTTTCAATTGATCTTCCTTACCTATATGCGTCGCACGTTTATTAAATTATAATTATATATATATATATATATATATATAAATGCATAAAAATCGTTTGAGTAACAATTAATTTAAAAAATTAATAATTAATAATTATATATATATATGCATAAATATCGTTAAAAAATTAATAATTATACATACATATTATATTTATGTATATTTATGTATATTTATATATATATATATATATATATATATATATATATATATAAATTCATAAAAATCGATTGAGTAACGATGAATGAAAAAAATGTATCCAATGCTATCTTCGAGTACGGAATAAATCAATGCGACTTTTGGTTGTTAACAAAATCGTTTCTAATAAATTCCCCTCTTCTCCGACCCCTACCCCCGGCTCCTCCTCTACCGCCCGCATTTCCTTATAGCCGTGTTAAAATAAAAGTACATTTCAACGATAACGCCATAATGCATCTTGTCGAATGACGAGAGAATGCGCAAGAAAGAGATAAAGAAAAAGAAAAAGGAAAAAAAAAGAAAAGAAAAGAAAAAGATATATATGAGAAGCACTTAACGGAATGCATACGTGTCACCGAGGATGCCCTGTCGACACCTTATAATTCCCTTTCTCGTTCGTTGTAAACAGCACCATACGGTGGTGTTTTTAAGACTAAACTTTTTTAGAATGTATTTCATCCTAAATTGAAATAACCGCGTCCCACCCTTTTTATCCATCATCATCCGTATAACCAATCGAACAAAAGGTTTGGCGACTAAAAATAATATCAACGCGTTTTTTTATTTTTTTTTATTTTTTTTTTTTTTTTTTTTAAATAAGATATACCTCTACTCTCCGTCACGCTTCTGATATATATTTTACGTAGAACGATGATGTAATCATTGGCGTGCCAGAATAATTCTACTTGAAAATATATTCGACGTCGTGTTGTAATCGGGTCTCGATCGCTTTTTTATTTATTTATTTATTTTTTTTTTTGCTTCGAACGGATCTCAAGATTCTTTGACTTTAACGTCGAAAACAATTTGACCAATTGTCGAGGAAAATGATCTTTTAAGAAAACTTTCGTTTATATCCGTACGTGAGAACGTAATGACATTTATATATTATCGATTGGAATGAAAGAAAAGGAAACATTTTGTATATAACGAATTTATACATTCGCGTTATAAATAAGATGTTTTGAATAGAATTGAGAAAAGACGACGTGTTCCTTTTTCTTTTACTTTTCTTTTTTCTTTTATCAAGAGTAACATTAAAACTGTTAAACGGTTTAGAAATCTTATCGCTCTTGCTCTCAATTATCTCGTTTGTCTTTCTCCCTCTCTCTCTCTCTCTCTCTCTATTTATAATATACTTTCTCTCTCTCTCTCTCTCTCTCTCTCTCTCTCTATCTATCTATCTATCTTTCTCTCGAATATTAGCCCTTTTTTAATGGTCGCGTTTACGAGAAAAGCTCGGTAGAGTCGAACGCACAAAGTACGTACAGACAAGGAAAGAGTTACAAAAATGAAGAAATGCGAATAGAGAAAAAGAGAGAGAGAGAGAGAGAGAGAGAGAGAGAGAGAGAAAGAAATAGAGAGAGAGAGAGAGAGAGAAAGTCGCATAATACGTTCGCTATATTCGAGTCCGGAGGGCTGCACGCTTTATTTTCGATGTTAACTTCGTCACCGTCCGTACTCGACTAGGGTCATTGACCTATACAGAGAGCGAAAGAACGAGAAAGAGAGAGAGAGAGAGAGAGAGAGAGAGAGAGAGAGAGAGAGAGAGAGAAAGGAGGAGAAAGAGAAAAGCATGAGCATTTGCGCCAAGTAACGAGCCCGAGGTGATTTAAGCACTGGCTAATGACTTTTCGCTCACGCTAAAAGTTTAGATCGAGCTTCCGAGTTTATGCACACGCGCCATAATGTCGCCTCGGTTGAATTAGCTGCTTTAATCGGTACGACAAGACTTCACTCACTCACTCACTCACTCACTCTCTCTCTCTCTTTCTCTACGATGCGTATCGTTCAAACGTTCCCTCCCCGCCCCCTCCTAACGCCAACCAACCCGTATAAAACCCCCGCAACAGTATTATGGTCGCGACTAATGAATATATAATGAGGATGCATTATATGCCAGTTAAATTATCGTACGAGCAGGATTAATCATATTTTAGCTTATTATGGGGACGATCACGGAACGTATCAACGACGGTTTAAACGTACGCGACAGAAATTCTAATCGATTGTATAATACGTGTTATAAACGAATGTTTCCCTTTACGATTTAGTATAAATTACACTTCGACGAGTTTATCATTCGTATTGCCACTAACTTATTTATTTTATGGATACTCTCGTTACTCTCCTTAAATCAATTCTCTTTTATTTTCTTTTCTTTTTTTTTTTAAATGATTTATTCACTCAATCTTTCTTTTCCTTTCTCGTCGTCGTCGTCGTCGTCGTCGTCGTCGTCGTCGTCGTTTCTCTTTCGTATCTTCGTAAAAATTATTTTACAAAAAAAAAAAGAAAAAAAAAAACAAAAAAAAAAGAAAATTGGAAATAACAATTACGAACGATAGCCCCCCCCCCTCCCACATGCATGTTTGATTTGTATTTAAAAATAAAAAGAAAGAAAGAAAAAAAAGACTGTTCTCGTACGAGAGCAAAAGCAATTAACTTTTTGCCATTGAAATTAAAACGTATCAAATTTAAAGCCGTATTAACACGTATATCGATATATAAATATATATATATATATATATATATATATATATATATATATATATTTATATATCGATATACGTGTGCACGCGAGACATGAAAGTTAAATGGGGGCCCATAAACGGTTAAATGAAAAAAATTTTTCTCAACATTATAAATTAATGCATCGTTGGGTCTCGAATGAATCGACTCAATTCCTTTAATTAACGCCTGCTCGTGAACGATCGGAATAGCTATTAATTAAGGTACGTGACTATTGGTATGCACAAAATAGGGACCACACAATAGGAAACGTATGGCGAACGTACATATCTCTACGTACGTATCTACGACACACACACACACAAATACATCGACTAAGTTTAATGGAACCATATATATACATACATATAATCATACACAAATAGTTAAGCACACATGCGTACATTGGTAGAAGGGAAAACCGTTAAACTCGTGACAGTTCGGCCGTACGGAACAATTTGAAACAACAATCGGATGTGGAAGGCGATTCTAACACAGGAGGGCCCTTTCATCGTCTATTTCCTTGTTTTCACGTGTTCCCAAACTCACCATTACAACCATTATCGGAAGCAATAAACGACGTAACGTAAAGCGCGCGATGCGTAACGCCCCCTTTTTTTTTCTATTCGTATACATATAACTATCTCTCTCTCTCTCTCTCTCTCTCTCTCTCTCTCTATCTATCTATCTATCTATCTCTATCGCACTCGTCGTCCATATGTACACGCGTTACCTACTGCTAGTAGAGACTACTAGACCGAAGAGAACCAAACGTCCTCTCTCTCTCTCTCTCTCTCTCTCTCTCTCTCTCTCTCTTTCTCTCGTTCTCTCTTCCTCTTCCTCTTTCTCTTTCTCTGTCTCTCTAACAGTGCCACGCGAGTAGACGCGTGAAAACAGATCCTATTATTAGGAACGATGGAATTTCTTGACAAAGAAAATGAGAAGAAGAGGAGAAAGAAGAAGAAGAAGAAGAAGAAGAAGAAGAGGAAGAAGTAGAGGAAGAAGAAGAAGAGAAAGGAAAAGAAGAAAGACAAACGACGACGAAGACGACGACGACCATAGTCGCCCAGCCCTTTTTTCGTGCTCGCGGTTTTTATTTCTCCCTTCGAAAAAATTCTTTTCAAAATATCCCTCCTCCTAACCTACTCCTCCTCCTCTTCCTTCTTTTATTTCCACTACACTCGTCTATGGCGAGGGCTTTTCACGTGGCCCCACTCACAAAGGTCGACCAAAGGATCGAGGTCAAAACCGCAGTGAATCGGTAGAGAAATCTTGTTAGATTCTGACAAACATATATACGATGCAACAACAACAACAACAACAACAACAACAACAACAACAACAACAACAACAACAACAACAACAACAACAACAACATTCCTCATTAAGGGAATCCTTTCTTCCTCTCTTTTTTCTCTTTTTATTTATTTTTTGGATTTCTTGTGAACCAGCAACAGCAAAACCTTATTTCATTTATTTCCTTTTTCTTTTTTTTTTTTTTTTACCATTGAAAGAAACACGTTCGTCGGGCGATCGTTATTCTCGCACGAAGTACAATTTGTAATAACGAGAAATGTTTATAGTAAAAGAAAATGAAGAATACTTGGCAACAAAAAGAAAAGAAAAAAATTGCATACTACTAAAATATTACTAAATTTTCCTGAACATTAAAAAAACAAGAAATAAATCAATAAATAAATAAATAGAAATATTCATTTCTCTCGTTCGTAAACAGGGAGAGCAAAATCGTAAATATATTTCGTTTTCGTCGAACAAAAAAAGAACCAAACTAACGAACGAACGAACGAATGAACGAACGAACAAAGAAAGAAAAAAAAAAAAAAAGAAAAGGAAAAGGAAAAGGAAGAAAAAAGGAAATAAAACGAAACGAAAGATCGATACAGGATCATTATCGAATATTAGAAATCGTCGGTTTTTAACATGGAGAATCATCGAAGGAAAGAAAGTAAAGAAAGAAAAGAAAAACAAAAGAAAAAAAAAATTATACTGCCTGTTAAGTTCTACACGAACGTTCTCTCTCTCTCTCTCTCTCTCAGTGGTGCTTCCGTCGCATGAACGGGTAACGAGTGGTGCCTCGATGATTAGCTCGAACGTTAACGAGCTTAGAATAAGAGACGAATACACGAGGAGCGCGAACGTGGATATACTGTATGGTAAAGGAAGAAGAAGAGGGAAATCACGTCGACGTACGCGAGAGAGAGAGAGAGAGAGAGAGAGAGAGAGAGATTCACTCTACCACGCGGAATCGAGATTTATACGTGAATGTGTGCGGCGAGTGTAATCATTATAGTTTGCTTACGGTCTTTCGTCGCGCTTAAACACACACACACACACACACGCACACACAAACACACGAACGAACCGATTAAACATACATACGTACACACCTACATACATACATACATACACACACACACATACATACATACATACAAACATACCACACATACATACATGCATACGTACGTACATACATACATACATACGTACGTACGTACGTACATATATGCTAGGTTGCGTGTGTGCGCGCGTGCGTGAATACATACTAAGAAGGTATAGATGCGTCTCTACGTAAATTATGCGTGCACTTAGACCTCAGGCGATAATGCAAATGGGATCATGCCTTGTGCCTTTGCCAATGCCGGAATTCAGTAGTTGTAACAGTTCTAAGTATTATCCGGATGACTATATACTACTATCGATATCGTCTTTGAAACGATACGGAATCAGAGAGAAAGAGAGAGAGAGAGAGGGAGAGAGAGAGAGAGAGAGAGAGAGAGAGAGAGAGGAATAAAAATCAAAAGATAAATGTCCTGATCGATTCGATAATCGATTTCGTTTTCTCTCTCTCTCTCTCTCTCTCTCTTTCTTCTCTGATATTCTCATCGATCCGATAAATCCGTGCAATCGTTAACGCGAATTATTTCGATACAACGAAAAGAAAAAGAACCCTACTACTTTGGACGAATTTACTCAATTTCGAAATTGAACCTACCACCGGACGTACGTAGATCGCGATCCAACGAAAGCGCGCGCATCCTATAAAATTTCTAAAAATATATTTATTCTAATCTAGTTGGGGGCCTCTTCTCTAAGCGTCGCGCGTTTCTAGGCGTCCCAAAGAGGGAAATAAATAAAACTTTAACGACGTCGAATCGTAAACAGTCGAGTTTCGATTATGGCGAATTTAAAAACGATACGAGCGCGAATAAATTTTCTTGAGTGGAAGGAAGTGAAGAAAAGACGAAGGAAAGAAAAAAAAAAAAAAAGGAAAAGGACGAAGAGGAAAAAGGAAAATAAATATAATAGAAGAAGAATGAGAGATGAAAGAGAAAAACACGTTAGGCGTCATCGGGTCTGCGAAAAAAACGAAAGGAAAAAAATAAAAGAACGGGGTAAAAAGGGGATCGGAGAAAAGGAGGGAGGAGGAGGAGGAGGAGGAGGAGGAGGAGGAGGAGGAGGTGAAGGGACGGGGGAGGGGAAAGGGTAGGTCGGTAAAACGATCGCTTTCGGTTTTTACTTCCGGCGAGAAGGTAAGAAAAAAAATAAAAAAAAAAAAAAAATAAAAAAGCGGTAATCGAACTCGACGATGAAATTGGGGGGAGGAGGGGTGAGGGGTGTTAAACCTAATACTTTAAAAACCGTTGCCAGTTAAACGATCCATCGACCCCTGTTTTGTATTTCGACACGGTATTATTATTATTATTATTATTATTATTATTATTATTATTATTATTATTATTATTATTATTATGTAACTCGTAGATGGAATTGGGAATTAGAAAGAAGCGAAAACAAAAGAAAAGAAAAAAGAAAAAATAGAGAAAAGTATAAAAAGGAAAAATCCAAACCCATTCTCTCTCTCTTTCTCTCTCTCTCTCTCTTTCTTTCTTTTTCTTCACTGGCGGCCGGTCTCCTTTTCAAAGAAAGAAATTTCAAATATGTACGAAATGATTAGATACGGATTAGGTGGTGATCAAATATACATACATACATACATACATACATACATACATATATATATATATGGGGATAAAGAGAAGACAACCACCATTATGATTCATAAAGATCGTCCATCCTTTCATCCGAGAATCGAGGAGAGCCTAGTAATAGATTCCTAAGGGACGTTATATACCAGAAGGAAAAAGAAAGAAAGCGAGAGAGAGAGAGAGAGAGAGAGAGAGAGAGAGAGAGAGAAAGTAGAATAATCTTTGAGGTTAGCTCTATTAATACCTACGGAAGATATTAAAGTCGAAAGGATCGACGCACGCGAGCCCTAATTTCCATTAAAGCATAAAAGAACGAGTACTCCTGAAACCCCCCCCCCCCCCCTTATCTCGTGCGGATTCAGATAAGGAACATTTATCGGTAACGCTACTCTCTCTCTCTCTCTCTCTCTCTCTCTCTCTCTCTCTCTCTCTCTTTTTTTTTCTTCGAGAGATCGATGATGGAACGAAAAATCCTATTTTAATCATATCCTTGTATTTCTACTTCCTTCGTAGACGACAAAAATTTCTCTCTTCTTTTTTTTATTTTTTATTTTTTTTTTTTTTTTTTAATTCAAACGCAAATATCCTACGTTCAGAATTCTTAAAACGTTTACCACAAAATTCCTCGGACTTCATATAATTGTTGACGTTTTAATAAAACGATTTAATTCGTCATATAAATCTCGAACGCGCGCGCGAATAAAAAATATCACGAAGAATTTTTTTTTAATGAAAGAAAGAGAAAACGAAAGAGAGAGAGAGAGAGAGAGAGAGAGCAGAAAAAAAAGAAAGTGAAAAGTGGAAAGAAAGCGTAACAGAAAAAAATTTCACATCCTTATATCTCCGGTTTTTTTACGATACATCCTTGATTTATCCCCGTACGGGGGCGATTATTATTAAAGATGAGATGGTTCGTTTTAATCAAATATATTTTCCGTCCTATCGTAAAGAGATCTTAATTCGTGGCTGACATAATTTTCCCCGGCCTAGAAAACGTTGAAATATTCAACCTACTGCCGACACGACCCTCTTTTCTCGCGTCTATGTCACCATTTTCCAACGAATGGACGGACGAAATGGACGGTAACCTACACTAAGAGTACGTGTCGGAGTTACTTAATTGGCACCGGCACGAACACCCCCTCCCTCTCCCTCCCCCTAAACTCCTCCCGGTCGCCGTTTCTTCGAACCGAGCAGCATGGTATATATATATACATATATACATATATTATATATTTTTTTTTATATATATTTATATATATTTTATATATATTACGTATATATATATATATATATATATATATTTGCGGGAATCTATCGCGAATTCTCGTATTCAACGATGAAATCGTAACCAACCATGATACGATAATAATAAATCGGTTATATGTATAACATTCAATAATCCTTATATATTTATACTTATATATTTAAATATATATTTATATATAATACTATATAAATATATAGTATATAATATATAATAATATAATAATATATTATATATAATAATAATAATATATAATATATAATAATAATTATATATTTAAATATATATTTATTTAAATCTATTCCGAATGATAGATATTATAAAAGGAAAACTATTTCGATCTCGAAATAACAAATAACGTATATGTAATTTTTTCCTGAAGATACCTTTCGAAAATAGAGAAATATATATATATATATATATATTTATGTGTGTTATACATGACCGTTCTCCAGATGATATCGATCAATACCGATCAATACCGATCTTCTACCGATCTAACAAAGAAATATATGAATCTCTGAATAAAGCGTGGGCGATGTTGCTCGTTGAGACGTTACGTATATAATAATAACGATATCGAAATCACGAGTATATTCGGGACAAGTGAAATAGTATAAAAAGGTAGACTTTTACGAATGTAGAGAGAGAGGGAGAGAGCTACTTAGAAAATGACGATAGGATAACGTCATCGGCCGATCAAAAAAAGAAGAAGAAGAAGAGAATGAAAGAGGAAGAAGAAAGAGATAAAGAGAGAGAGAGAGAGAGAGAGAGAGAGAGAGAGAGAGAGAGAATGCGAAAACGACGAGCACACACACACACACACACACACACACACATATCGATAGGATTCTACGTCATCGTGTTAAACTATCGCTACGGACGATCGCAACAACACGCGCGCGTGTGCTCCTGCTTCAAAGACTGCTCGGTATTCCTCAAGTGATCTATCGGTCTACGCCTAAAAATTCATCTATGCGTCCAACGTGTATTCGTGCACGAAAGAGAGAAATAGAGAGATAGATAGAGAGAGAGAGAGAAAAAGATAGACAGATAGATAGATAGATAGATAGATAGATAGAAAGAGATAGAGAGAAAAAGGGAGAAAGGGAAATGTAGAGAGAGAGAGAGAGAGAGAGAGAGAGAGAGAGAGAGAGAGAGAGAGAAGGTTGGAATGCCGCGGGCGGTTCAACGGCCTGCGGTGTCTTCGGGTTCTCGTGATCCCCGCTCGTGTATCGCATCCTCGTGTGTGCTATACTCTCTCTCTCTCTCTCTCTCTCTCTCTCTCTCTCTCTCTCTCTCTCTCTCTACGTCGACTTGGATATAATGCCAGCACTGTCGCCAAAACGCGTTCGAGATTCTTCTTCCCGCCCATGAAACTCCGTCCATCTAACGTTAGAATATTATTAAGACTAGATAAAGTGTTTCACCGTCGAAAAAAAGCGAGCGAGCGAGAGAGAGAGAGAGAGAGAGAGAGAGAGAAAGAAAGAAATTTAATCGAGATCGTTCTTCAATCCTCCTTTCCAATTTATATGTCGATAATTATATCGACGATCGATTGTATAATATGATCGGTATTGCGATAATTCTTAACGTTTACGATCGATTATAATAACGATCTATTTGTATTTATCGATCATTGTGTTGTACGCCGTTACGATTGATTTTTGTCAGGAACGACATTAACCTCGCCTATAGGTCGAGGTTAACCATCGATTATCGACGTTCGAATGATTCGTATTATGGATTTATTGTTATCATCATCATTACGTCGTACGATTTTAGCGATCAATCCCCTGCGATCGTCATTATGTTAATGATTCATCGACGATCGATATAACACGATCGGTATTAATAAAGATAATTCTGGTGTTCACGATTACGAATGATCTATACGTTATCGATCATTATTACGTGTCGTTGGATCCCCCGATCGACGCTAAAAGCTCGTCGTCGTTAAGTAGAATTGTTTCTTTCTACGATCAATTAATAATATTATCCCTTTATATTATATATCTACCATTCGAATGATCTATATTATGGATCATTATTATCATTATTCAATTATGTCGTACGATTTTCACGATCGTCAATAATCTCGTCGTTATGTTAATGGGTTCCTAGATGATCGATATTATTATCGGTAGTCAATAGATTTCACTCTACGATTAAACGATATCTATTATAGTAATTATAGTGACAACATTCGATTCACATGATCGATCCCGTATCATCATCATCATCATCATCATCATCATCATCATTATCGTCATTATTCTGTCTACGATTCAATAATCCATACCATGATCATTATTATTATTATTACCCCCTTGCTTCGATCTCCGATCGTCGATATTGTTACACATACGTCGAGTGATAATTTTTCTTTTTTTTTTCTTTTTTTTTTTTTTCTTTTTTAAATTAATAGAGGAATCAATTCTCATCGAGAATTATAAGTATTTTTGCTGACGTGATACATTAACACGATTTGTAAGTTAAAAACGACGTTACAATGATGAATGAAAATGATGATAAATCGAAGGATTAAATCGATTTATTTCGAATATCGAATTCGTTCGAAATGATTCACACCTCCCAAATAGAATAAACGCGTATACTTGAACTTGATTCGTTCGTTACGAATTCGCGAATCCGATCCGACCTTCTCCATTAAGCGGCAACGCACGTTAATCGTGACGATTTAATCGATCGATCGATCGAAGAATCAATATCGATCGAAATAAATATTATTCACGGGAGACACCTATTCGTTGGCCCGTTAGTTGGACGTGTCCAGTCATAATAATAACAATTATTATTATTATTATTATTATTATTATTAGACTATCGACGGCGCCTAAGTAGGCATAACGGGGCGCAGGAACCCCCACATAAAGAGACAAACCGAAATATTAACAGTGTAGTACGCGTACGAGAGAGCGCCGTGTATGCGATACGAATGTTGATATCGTACGAATAAAAGAGAATATATATATATATATATATATATATATATATATATGTCTCGCCGATCGGTGTTCCTTTTTAATGCAAATATATTTCATATTTCGATATAGCGCCTCGAGAATCTAGATACGTACGTACATACGTAAGAAAGCGAGTTATAATAAATAAATATAACCGTGAGAAAAGAGATATGTTATTTATTTTCTAACGCCTCGTACGTATTTTCCAAAGGGCAAACCAACCAAATTTCGATTTACGACGAATCGTTCTGATGGAAACGATGGAAAAGAACAGAAAGAAACGAAAAAAGAAAAAGATTAGGTTGGATGAAAGAATCATATTTAAATGGACGACGAAGACGAAGACGAAGACGAAGACGAAGGCCATGACAGATGTTCGTGAGGATCAGAATAAGAATTCGACCAGAGTCTCGAAGAAAAGCCTAAGAAAAGGTTAAGAAAGGGACCTTAGAAAAGGCGTACGCTCATTCCGAGGAAACAGGTGTTTCCCTTCAACGGTGGCTCAAGCTCGAACAAGGGGTGAAGGGAGGAGGGGACCACCATGACCACGACCTCTCTTTCTCTCTCTCTCTCTCTCTCTCTCTATATATATATATACCTGTGTTCTCAATCTTTACACCGATGCCCCTCTCCCTCTCTCTCTCTCTCTCTCTCTCTCACACTCTCTTGGTCCAGAGTGCTACCATATTCTCGTCTAATTAATTACCGAACAACCGACGGCAACACGCTTCCCCGCTTTATCCGAATCTAACACACGAAACGACAATCCCGTTTGACTACCTGTTGAAAAATAAAAAGAGAGAGAGAGAGAGAAAAGATCTCTAAATTTCCTCTCCATCCTTTTTTCTTTCTATTATTATTATTATTCCTTTCGTCTATCTTCCCAAAAATCTTTTCTCTCGAGATCAAGAACGAAATTAAATTCTGAATCTAATTGACTAATCGATGTCGTTCTTTGATCGGAACGTACTAATTACATCGAACACTTTGACGAACGGTTCGTATCGAATTGTAATTTTCTGATGACGCGAGTGAAGTGTGAAATATAATTGAGAAGGGAAAAAGAAAAAGAGAAAGAAAACGAAAAGATTCATTTTACGTAGTACACGTGGAGTAATAATAATAACAACAACAACAACAACAACAACAATAATAATAATAATAATAATAATAATAATAATAATAATAATAATAGTAATAATAATAATAGATACGTACAAAATAACACTGTTCTTTTTTTTTTTATTTTTTTTTTTTATTTTTTTTTATTTTTTTTTTAATTAAAACGAACCACCTCGAACACTTCGATGAACGTTCGTATCGAATATATATAATTTAATATAATAATTCTCAACTCAAATTTGAATGGAATTGAATATAATAAAAATAAAAATAAAAAAAAAAAAAAAAAACAAAAGAAAGAAAAGAAATGAGAATTTCTTTCATTAGAAAGAAACGAAAAGCATGTGACATAGGATAATAGTAGTAGTAGTAGTAGTAGTAGAAATAGTAATATATACGTAAAATGATGTCGGTCATCTCTGACTCTCGACCTAGAATCTTACAATATGGAATAATACTACGCCAATCGGAGAGAGAGAGGTTCTTCTTCTCCGATGCGTGACTTCTAAACATATTGCACAACCAAGAAGCGGAAAGTACAATAAGCACGAGCCTGAAATTCCATTCTCTCTCTCTCTCTCTCTCTCTCCGTGATCAACACTGCGAAACGTTTATATATGCATATATATACCTATGTGCGTTGCCTTAAGAAAGTACGCGAACACGTAAGTAGGATGTATGTATTATATACATATAATATATATGTATGTATATATGTATGTATGTATGTATGTATGTATGTATAATATATAAGCGCATATAGTAACTCGTGCGAGGAAAATACTTCCCTAATGACCCGCTTATTTGATCGCACGCAGCAATAAAACATTAAAAGAAATCAACTTAGAGGAACAAACAGTTTCGAGAGAGTGCACCACGATATTAACATCCCTCTTTTTCACTTCATCTTTCTCCTTTTCTTTTTCTTTTTTCTTTTTCTTTTTCTTCCTTTTTTTTATTTATTTATTTATTTATTTATTTATTTATTTCCATTTAATCGCTGAGACTCTTTGTACCCGAATACATTTTTTTTTATTTTTTATTTATTTATCTTTGTGATGAGGGAGTGGGGAGTGTACGACGTACATATTTCCTTTACGTATGAAGTATTTAAGGGGGTATACAAAAACTCGCGTAATTTTCTTTGTTCGATAAAAGATAAATTCATACGAATTATAAACGTACATAATATACCTACTATGTATATATATATATATATATATATATATATTTTTTGTTACGATATAAAATATGTATATAATTTCTCTCCCTCACAAAATTCACTCGGACGAGATCACGACGTTCTGTAGAGGGAAAAAAAAAAAAAAAAAAAGAAGAAGATTGTTACGGAACACCACCCTAAAAGAGAAAAAACAAAAAAGACAAAACAAAAGTCAACGACTTCCAAGGTTTGTAAAAACAAAAATTATTCGTACAATCCATTTAAAAAAAAAAAAAAAAAAAAAAAAAAAAACGTATTCAATTTTTCAAGAATAACCTAAATGAAAACTTAAAAGAAGCTCATGCTTTCCAGCCACTAATCATAGTCTGGTAATATATCATCGAAGCATTTTACCGAGCTAAGCTAATTAATTTTCTCCCTTTTTTTTTTTCCTCTGTTATACGATATACGTACACACACACACACACACACACACAGACACCCACCCAGAGAGAGAGGGGGAGGGAGAGAGAGAGGCAATAACAATAAATTCCTTAGCACGTGAATAAACGAAGTAGGATCGCCTGTCAACGGGCGTAGCTAATGCAACAGCAGCAGCAACACCAACAGCAACACCAACCAGCAACACCATCAGTAGCACTAATAGCAACAGTAGTATAGTAACAGCAGCAGCAGCAGCAGCAGTCTTCCCTCTCCCTTAATTTTTATATTCCTCCTTTCATGGAGGGTTCTGTTTTAACGATCCCCCCTAACATTTCCTAACTCGAGCTTTAACACCAAAACATAATCCCCTCGCCATCGATTCTAACAAAGTTCCGAGATTAGGGTTAAACCTCTCCTGCCCTCTGTCCTCTGTCCACCTCGCCTTGAAGCTCGAAGAAAACGTTTGTCGGGGGGGTTTTTTTTTTCTTTTTTCTTTTTTTTTTTAAAAAAGGTTGTCGTAGTTCAGGACGAGTCGGGTTACAAAACTTAGAAAAGAACCACGGGGCACAACGTTCACGCGGTGTCGTAAAGATAACAACGTACGTCGTTGTAGGTGTTTAGTGTTGGCACGAGGACACGGAGGGAGTGGTGGAGGGGAGGAGAAAGGAGTTAAAAATGTTTATCGCGTTGATATGGAATATGAAGAAGAGGAAGAAGAAGGGGTTAGGATTGAGGGTGGTAGAGAGATTGGGAAGGGAGGAAGGAGTGACGAAGACGAATCGTTACTAATGTACCTGCCAGTCAGTCCGAAGGATCTCTTTCGAGGACGATAGAGATCTCTTTCGTTCTTTTTATCTTTCTTTCTTTGTCTTTTTCCTTCTTTTTTTCTTCTTCTTCGTCTGCTTCGTCCTCGTACCAGAGTGAGAGTGAGAGGGACAGGGATAGCGAGAACGAAAGTGAGAGTAACGCGAGAGGAAACGTTCCAAGATATTCGAACGATTCGGAAAAAGGGAAAAAAAGAGAACTCGAATCTATTGTACTCTCGGTCGAACTGTCACGGGGAGGAGGGATGAAAAAGTATCGATAGTTAAAGGCGGTAACGTGTGGCCCTCCCCGATAAGATCGGTCCTCTCTTTCTTTCTATTTAATTTTTTTCTTTCTTTTCTAGGCCATTGTTTTTTAACCCTATCGTCGATCGTTTACGAAGGTGCAACGAACGTCGAAGAGCGAAGGAAAGATAAAAGAATGACGAGGATTGTTAGAAGGGAACAGCACACGTACACGGAATGAGAGTGAGAGAGAAAGAGAGAGAACGAGATAAGAATAAGAATATATATCTCGTCGTTCGTTTCTTAATGACAACAATTCATACAGGATATACGATTATACGTCGAGGATATATAATCTACGTGTATATATATATATATATATATATATATGCTTCGATACAAGTATAGTTGTCCCATTACGAAATAATAAAACTACGGACTAAACGATATCGATCGGCTATTACGGATTGTATCGATACACGCCGCATATCGTTTTGCTCCCATAAAAGGTTATCTCCGATTATACGATTGTCACACATTGTTACATCGGAAATCTTTTCCATCTTGTATATTCCCAATACGACTAACGCGTAAGCGCGATCGAAAACGTCATCGGTGATCCATCTTGGTCGAACGGACGGATGAACGAAGTGAATTAGCTTGCTAAGTCGTGCTAACTCGGGGTGTTGTATCCCTTGAATATGCATGAACTACCAATTTTGTTCTTGATGATCTCTCTGAACGATGGGTGCTGCGTTGCTTCTATCGGAAGGAATCACGAAGGTTAAATATTCATGGGGTTGGGAGGTGGAGGTGGAGGTGGAGGTGGTGTGTAGGGTAAGAGGGAGGGAGGAGGAGAGATCGACGGCTGCAGTCGAGGTGCGTTCTCTCTCTCTCTCTCTTTCTCTAAATGGAACGTTGAAGAAAGAACGAGGGACAAAGATCCAAGGAGATAGAAAAGGATAAAGGATGAATTCTTCAATAGCAAATACTTTTGCTTGGAAGAATTAAACAAAGGGTTTAAGTATACTCTTCCCCCCTCCCCTCCCCTCCCCTCCCCTCCCCTCCCCCTCCCTCTCTCTCTCTCTTTCTCTCTTCTACGTACGTCACGTAAGTATGTACATACGTTTTAAACCCGCGATGTGATCATAGCGAGAACTAAACTGTTCTTGAATATCCACCATTTTCTTTTCATGATCTTCCTGCTTTAACCCCTCCTCCTCCTCCTCCTCCTCCTCCTCCACCACCACCACCATCCCGCACCCCTATTGGTTAGAATCGTTATTTCCTGGTACGCGATCCAACGCGTATTTAACTTTTATACCGCGAACTTCCACGTACGAACAACGGGAACGTTAAACGCAAACGAACAATAATATTCCAAGTAAGAGTACTTACTACTTCGTGGAATAACATTTTCTTCCTACGTTTTTTCCTCCTTTCTTTTCTTTTTTCCTTTTCTTTTTCGAAGAATGCGGACCGTCGAGGTACTCGATCGAAATTAGTGTTCGGCGCGACCGTTATTTCTATTCCATTCTATTCTATCGTTTGTTACTCCATGAAAAAATATCCCGATAGATAAATGCGCATACGTACATGCATACAACCGTTCTCATTATTGGAAAAGTTAACTTTTGTTTTCTCCTTCCAATTTATACGCGCATAACTTTTTAAAAACTCTCTCTCTCTCTCTCTCTCTATCTCCATCTTTTCATTGTTTAAAAATAGCTACGTAAATTATTAATCCATCGTTATCTAGATAAGTTCGTAGAAAAATTTATTAACTCTTTCTTTTTTCTCTCTCTCTCTCTTTCTCTCTCTCTTTCTATAATCTATTTCTTTGTTGAATCAAATCAAGCGTCTAATATAATATCACAAGTAAATTATTAAGTCTATCGGTATCTTAAATAAATTTCGAAAGAAACAAAACAAACAAAATTTATTAGCTTTTCATTTCCTTCTTCCTCCCTCCCCCTCTCTCTCTCTCTCTCTCTCTCTCTCTCTCTCTCTCACTCTCTCTAATTTTCATCCTTCTTCAATGAGTCAGCCAATCGTAAAAATTGAATCGCACCTTTCAATACTGTCATCCGGCAAATCCTTCCTCCCTAACTTTATCTTATTTCCCATGGTCGATAATGGTTGGTTCGAGGAGAGCGACGATCGAACGAACGAACGATCGATCGATCGATCGATCGATCGATCGTACGATCTATCCATCGATCGTTAGCCATAGTAATTTCACGGGTGAAGCATCCGAGCGAACACGCGAGAACTCGAGAAGCTTGGCCCCCGTCTCAATGTAATCATAGTAATTTTCCCGGTGTCGACCGACCGACCAATGGCGTTTAGTTTTCAATGTCGTAGAAAAGCCATGAGGACATTTTTAACGAACCGAACCGAACCGAACCGAAGCGAACCGAAGCGAACCGAATCGAACCGAACCGAACCGAACGGAATCTTTGGATCGTCGCGTCGTTTATCTATGCACGTATGCACCGGCTGCCGTGCTTGCTACTTGTTGCCATTCCTATGCACCATTTATACCCCGGCGCTGCGATTCCTTGATGCTGTTACTGCAATTGTTGTTGTTGTTCTTGCCGCTACTACTGCTGCTGCTGCTGCTGCTGTTGCTGCTGCTAGTGTTTGCCGGCGCTATTGCTGCCGTTTCTGCGAGGAGATAGAGAGAAAAGAATAACTTGACTTGAAACGAATGGAAGGAGAAACGATAACCTCGTTGCCAAGCTCTCTCTCTCTCTCTCTCTCTTTCTCCGTCTGTCTTTCTCTCTTTCTCATTCTTTCGTCTGTTTACAAACGCACCAGTACTGAGAACTTGACTCCCTCTTTCTCTCTCTCTCTCTCTCTCTCTCTCTCTCACACACATACTCTCTCTCTTTATCTCTCTCTTCAAAAAAAAATAAAAAAAAAGGATCCTTCGAAAGTGCACTCCTTAGGGCTTAGTACTTGGAATTACAAAGTTAAACATTCGGATGATACGTAAACGATGAAATCATCGTCGTTCGCGAGATAACTCGAAAACGATGAAAAAAAAAAAAAAAGTAAATTAATAATCAATCGAAATAACCCCCCCCCCCGTTGTGTGATATCGATCGTGTCAAGTTTCAATGATAATTTCTATTTATTACGATAACTGTCGCGCGTCGTTGCAAAAAAAAAAAGAAAAGAACAAATCAGAAAATAAAAAAAGAATACGGTCTCTGAAATAAATCCCGACGACATTAATCCACCGTTTTTTCCTTATTCTTTTTTTTTTTTTTTGGATCGTTCGAGATATTCCGATGTTCCTATCAGATGTAATTAAAATGACAACGATCGACGTAGAAAAATAATTTCACGAAATAAAATAAACAACAACAAATAATATCGTATTGTTAAATAACAATTTATACCGGGTATATATATAAATACACACATACACACGCATGCATATATGGAGCGTTTATTATGAAAGTGGTGCAAGTCCATTTTCTTTCGTTTCGAGAAAATTAAATGTTCATAATCAATGATTACGCGATTTCTTTTACCGGCCAAATTTAAATTGAACAAAAGATTGGCATTTTTGAAGATATTAAACACTAACTATTTATAAACGAAAAGTTTACGCTAAATTGAGCATAAATTACGTCATATCTAATTTTTTTCTTTTTTTTTAAGGACACACCACTTTCAAAATAAACGGTCCATATATAAATATATATATATATATATATTTAAATTATAAGACTCGTCTAGCCTTCCCACAAGCGTATCTTGCGATCCTTACAAAAGTGATTATTCTACACCGAGGAGTATTTTAATACTTCAATTCCCATTCGTCCATCATTCATTCGGATATGGTGTACCTTTATGGTCCGGCGGTGACTCTAGTAATGGGACTTGTGTACCACCACAACCACCATGGGGATTTACACACTCGCAGTTTTATGCTTGTTCCCGGTGGTTCTAGCTAGCTTGGGTCACGCTTTCCCACTACGAGCACGAAATTATTTCTCTTGACGCTTTCCTGTGTCTTCGAATACATTTCTCTCTCTCTCTCTCTCTCTTTCTCTCTCTCTCTCTCTCTCTCTCTCTCTCACTCATTCTCGCACACTTTGTTCCTCTTTCACGAGCTTTCTCGTGCCTCGTGATAAATAATAACTTAGAAGTACAATGGAGACTCGAAGTTAAAGGCTTATATTTGGGTGGGGGGCGGGCTGGGGAGGGGAGGGGACAATAGGATTCTCGCATTGGATATTAGCAGCCATGTGGCATGGGCTAAACGTCAAATCTCAATTTCTAATGATAAATGCAATAACTCTCTCTCTCTCTCTCTCTATATATATATATATATATATATATATATCTTTTATTTCACGAGTATCACGAGGAAAAAAAAAGTGATAGATACTTCTTTTCTTCTTCTTAATTTTTTCTTTCTTTATTTTTATTTTTCTCTCTTTCTTTTTTTTTTTTTTTTTTTTTTTTTATTTACTTTACCCGAAGAACACCTCGAAAGCGTGCGGGTTTTGTTTCTCGCGGCATACGAACTCGCGTACATACGTACGTACGTGCGTGCGTGCGTGCGTGCGTGCGTGCGTGCTTGCGTGCGTGAGATGAAAAATAAAATAGCGTTGACTTTTACTCTCATGGTTCCCTAAATGTTTTATGAAGAAGCTTAATTAAGCTTTCGAAGCTCGTTTAACTTGAAGGTTAGCGTGACTAGAAGATTTATTTCTTTTCTCTTTTCTTTCTTTTTCTTTCTTTTTTTTTTTTTTTTTTCTTTTTTCGTAATTTTATTTTTCCTTATAATCCGAACGAAGAAAGTCAGGGACGGAGAGACAGAGCTAGACAGAGACAGAGAGAGAGAGAGAGAGGTGTGCCATTTACAAAAAAAAAAAAAAAAAAAAAAAAAAAAAAAGAAGAAAAAGAAAAAAAAAAGCAAGCCGTTCCGAACTAAGGCTGACGCATTCGTGTTACTCACGCGATTCGAGTTTCGCTGTTAATTAATTACACCACCTATTATAAATATTACATTGATTGCAAATCCCCCCCTCCGCCCCGTGTCCCGATGCTGTTTGACACGATAATTCTCGAAAGACGTTAAAATCAAGTTTCTTTTTACGTTTAGATTCTTTGTGCTCCGAATTAAAAAAAAAAAAAAAAAAAAAAAAAAAAAAAAAAGAGAGAAAAGAGAAAGAAAGAAAGACGAAAACGAAAATCACATTCTCCCAACGCGCACGTTCTATGATTTCGTAAAGAAAGTTTGGAAAAATTGCATTGTAGAGATTAATATATCGGGTACGAATAAATGTACGAATGTAATATGCGATTTGTAAGTCGGGGAGAAAAAAATTCGTTCGATTCAAATTAATCAAAAGAGGATCGACTGGACCTTTTAGAAAATTCCATTGGGGAGGGAAAAAAAAAAAAAAAAAAAGAGAAAAAGAGAAAAAAATCCAACGTTTAAATTTAATTAAAGATAAGAGAAGCAAAGATTACTCGATGAGTCATCCGAGCAAAGCGAAACGAGAATTTCTCTTTCTCTTTCTCTCTCTCTCTCTCTCTCTCTCTCTCTCTCTCTCTCTCTCTCTCGCAGGTTAACAAATGGTGACCGATTGGCCGGGATCTTTCTACGACACAAATTCCACAAGATGCTCGATACGCGAATCATCGTTTTATTTGCATTAATATGACAACAACAAACCTCGACTGTTGGAGATCGAGAATTGACATTAGATCGAACGATCCGTTCTCGATGAAATACAATAAATATCCGATCGATAATATTCGATCATTTAGCGATCGAACACGGTATTGTTAGTGATCGAGATCGAAAGATCGAGAGAGAGAGAGAGAGAGAGAGAGAGAAAAGAACAAAAAAATAAGAAAAGGAATAATAAGCGACATTTACGAGAATATCTTAAATAGCTTATGCTCGAGCACGACATGATCGTTAACGATCCATAGTTCTAACTACGATGTTCCAACTAACCGTGTCTGTCTGTCTGTCTGTGTGTGTGTGTGTTTGTGTGTGTCCATGTATAAAGATCTATATATATATATATGTATGTATATAGGAAACACCTATCAATGTAAATTATGTATATAGGAAGAAACATAACGGCTTAACTCCGCACGATTTCGCTCCGAGGCATTAAAAAACAACAACAACAACAAAAAGAGAGAGAAAAAAACGAAAAAAAAAAAAGAAAAAAAACAAGGAGCGATTAATCATCGAAGCTCTTCTCGTTCTCGTACGAAACATTGGATGGTGGAGGAAAGAAAGAGAGAGAGATAGAGAGAGAGAGATATATATATATATAGAGATAGAGATATGGGAGAAGGACGACTAAGATCCTTATAGCGATTCCATGAAAGCGAAAGGGACGAAGACGAAGACAACGAAGACGATGGAGTTCGTTCAAAGAGTACAAACTCTCTAAGCTAAGTTAACTAAAGAAACTTTCGCGGAATACCAAAGGCTCGTTTAACCTATTAAAATACCATGATAAATATGAAATTTCACGCCATAAGACGTGACACGAAAAGATAGAGAAAGAAATATATATATATAAATATATATATATATATATATATATATATATATATATAAATATATATATATATATATATATATATATATATATATATATATATAGAGAGAGAGAGAGAGAGAGAGAGAGAGAGAGTAAGTATAACTCGATGAGACGATGCACATATAGGATGAAAGCTGTTATCTACAAGACACACATCAGCTACCTCCGATCCGTGATAATCAAGTCAAACAAGTGTCGCGACAAGAACACCTAAGAAAGAGTTGATATCCCCCCACCCCTCTCTCTCACCCATTTCTTTTTCTCTTCCATCGTCGTCGTCGTCGTCGTCGTCGTCGTCGTCGTCGTCCATCTTTCTTTTCTTTTTCATCATCATCATCATCTTCTTCTCCTTCTTCCTCCTTTTCCTCTCTTTTTTTTTAATTTCTTTTTTACGTTTCTACCTTCTTCGAAAAAAGAAGTCAGCCGAGAAAACTCGTATCTCTTGTAAACGCGCCCGTACGGATGTGTTTGTAAACCTCTACTCTTTTTTCTCCTCCTCCTCCTCCTCCTCCTCCTTCTCCTCTTCCTCCTCCTTCTCCTTCTCCCCCTCCCCCACCTGTGTATCTCTCGTCGGTAGGTATACCACACTGCATTTTTCATTCGGCCGTAAAACATCGGCCGTCTCGTCGAGGGAGGAACGACATCTTCTTTCCTTTCTCTCTCTCTCTCTCTCTCTCTCTCTCTCTCTCTCTCTCTCCATCCTACGGATTTATCTCTGCTCCGTGCGTGCATTCCTCTTAGAGCTCGACGCCCCACCCTCCACCCCCGCCCGTCGTCGTGCATTATCTTCAACAGTATGTAACGTTGATAATGCAAAGAAAAAAAAAATAAATAAATAAATAAAAAGAAAAGGGAGGAACGATATAGTAAATAAAAATTTCTCTCGATCCCATTATTATGGTCAAGTTTAGGTTTGAGAAAAAAATAAAAAAAGAATAATCGCGCGTATATATATATATATATATATATATATATATATATATATATATATGCGTAATTATCGCGTGAAAAAAAAAGAAAGAAAAAGAAAGAAATGTCCCTTTCTACTTAATAAACGAGATAACTCGACGTTAACCTACCTGTTAGATTATTTACAAAAGTTTAAGAACGCACATATATACCGTTAACGAGAGGAACGTTCGTGAATACGACGAGAGAGTTGCAGAGGCTTTCTTAGCAAACGAAATTCTTTACCTCCGTTCCTCTCTCCTACCCACCCTTCCCTTTCTCTCTCTCTCTCTCTCTCTCTCTCTCTCACACACACACACACACGCACACACACGTTCTCTCCCTCTTTCATTCGAGATAAAATCTCACTCTGCAAGTGTTACCAACGCGCGTCAACGCAATGAAAGATCCCTGAAACGAACCTCCCCGTTTCAACAGCCATCGTCGTCATCGTCGTCGTCATCGTCGTCATCGTCGTCATCGTCGTCGTCATCGTCGTCATCGCCGTCAAGCGTTACCAGATAAAACAGAAACGATCTCGAAGTTCTCGAAGAGATTCATCCCATGAGTACGCACAGTTTCACGTTTTTACCGGTCACACGTCGATCTATCTTAATCCTAATTGTGCACCACCAGCGTTAGGACGACAACAACAACAACAACAACAACATCACCCCCGGATCAACGTTTCTAGATCGATTTAAAAAACGATTCGCCCGTCGTATGATTCGTGAAATTTTTTATTCCATTTATTTATTTCTTTTTTTTTTCTTTTTTCCCTTCATAACGACATCATTGGAAATGATTTTTCAAGCCTACCGATTACTACCATCGAGACTTTTCGAAAGAAATATACGGAATTTTTTGTTTGTTTGTTTGTTTTTTTTTTTTTTATTGTTCTTTTTTTTTTTAAGATCAAAATTATTCGATCCGTACAAACGACAGGTGTCCGGAGTGCCCGAGGAGGTGGAGGAGAGGGTATAGTTCAACCACGGTCCGAGTGTACGATTAGGAATAATTTCGAGTTTTAAAACCGCGCGATTAGGGTTAAACCGCGTTGGTAAATAAATCCCTAAACGTATACTCGCTATAATCTCCAAATTTTTATCGCGATCAGAGACCTCTTTTGTGTTAGCACAGGCAAGAAAAAAGTTGGAGAGGAAGATGGAACGAAGAAGGGATTGATTAACCCTGGATTAAAGTGTCTAGGAGTAAGAAGAAGAGGGAGGAGGTGGAGGATGAAGAAGGAGGAGGAGGAGGAGGAGGAGGAGGAGAAGGAAGGAAGGAGAAAGAAAAATAAGAAGAAACGATGATGGCGAAACTGTTCCCGTCGAGTTGGCCTTCGACCACCCACGTGAATATCGTCGTCGATGGAGATCGTTCGATCCATTCTGACGATGTATATATATATATACATATATATATATATATATATATATATATATATATACATGCATATATGTACACATATATTCAAAATGAATCATACGGGTGCGCGCTCGCGCTCGCTCATTGAATAACGCGCAAGTTCGCGAGCTGTCCGTTTATATGCATCATGCGTTTGTGTGTAACGTCTGGTCGTAGGGGATAAAAGAAAAAAGACAAATTTAAGATGGTTTTAATAATGGTAAGAGTAAGTAGTAGTAAAGCTATCCACGGTGTTGTTGTTGGGATTAACGATGATCGTTGTGAGAACGAAAGTGAATAATAACGCGCGCATGCGCGCAGACTGTTGGAAACTCAGAACGTTTTAAGTTTCCCGCCGTTTTGGATTCACTTATATTTACCGGCTTTAAGTTAACCGCGGTAGTAAAGTTCTTTTAAACGAGAGAGAGAGAGAGAGAGAGAGAGAAGGCACACTGGAAGCAATTTATACTTAATTAGTGAGTGTGGCAGCAATGAGAGAGAGCACAGTACCGAGTCTTGTGTGTCTTCTTTGGTCCATTCTCTCTCTCTCTCTCTCTCTCTCTTAAGAACACGAGAGAGACCACACCTCCTCTTTTCATTTGTGCCAAGCACGAAGCGTGATGTGCGTCAAATCACATGTTAAGAGACACTCTGATTAACTGCCAGACGCGGGATTCGTTTCGAATCATGAATGAAACTTTCTCAAGAACGCATGTACTCATTCTATGTATGTATGTATGTATGTATGTATGTATGTATGTATGTATGTATGTATGTATGTATTTATGTTCACATATTATATTATATTCACTTTAAATACATATCTACCCCTATGTATAGGTGGCACTCGTATCGTATACGGTTTATATCATACATCGTACGAGATCGTTCGAACGGGGAGAGAGGAAATTAAACAAAAAAAAAAGAAAAAAAATATACAAAAATAAAATAAAAAGGAAGGAAGAAATTAAAAAAGAACAGAAACAATAAGATCAAACGATATATGAGTCATTCTTAATGCTTTATCATCAGCTTGATAACTTTACCGATTGATAAAAGTTCGAACGAAGTGTGTGTGTGTTGTTTCTATTACTCTCCATCTCCATCTCCTGGTAATATCTCTCCTCGTCGATTTTTTTTCGATCGATCGCGATCGAACGAAATATTAAAAAGCTTGTCCTCTTGACGGTGAGATCATTCGTTCTCGATTTGATCATATTTTACTCTCATCGCGCACAGGCATTTATTATTCTTCAAATTCGACTGCTTTCATCTAATCGATCTCGAAATAAAAAAGAAAGAGACGAAACGAAACGAGGAGCGTTAGACCTCCATACACTTTCTCCAAACTCTCTCTCTCTCTCTCTCTCTTTTTCTCTCTTTACTTTTTTCAGAGAGTCCTGTCGAAGGTCATCTACGGAAAGTCGGTCGCGAATGACCTTAATTCGCGCCTCCTCGTTGAAAAATGAAAACTTTATAAAGGCGCCAACGTGACGCGCTACTCGCTGCTCTTCTGGAAAAACATCTGCTTGTTCTTACCCATTAACTAATCTCTTTATAATTTCTTTCGTTCGCACACACACGCATACGCGCGAGTATATATATATATATATATATATATGCCTTAAAGCGTATACATTCATACTCCGCCGACATTTGAATACCAAGAAATATTATTCTTGTACGCTTGTGTGTTCTTTGATAAACGGTTCTACTGATAATAATAATAATAATAATAATAATAATAATATATACATGTATAAGATTTTAATTATAAATTAACATGACATTAAATTTAGAAAATTTAATTAAAAACATAATCGGGACATCAATATAAAAGTTAAATTATATTTAAACTCTATAAAACTTGTTTTAATTTAATAGCATTTTAATTTCCAAGATGTATATATATATATATATATATATATATATATATATATATATATATATTGACTAATTTTTAATTTATACATGTTTATTACCGAAGTATTATATACCTAATAAATTAAATTACTGGGTATAATTATTACCAGATATATACATATATACATATATACATAATATTATCTACTCGAGTTTAAATCGTTTTAATATAAAAAAATAAAAAATCTAGGCTCAAAAATAAAATTCTTTTTTAAAATAATAAACGAATATCTCTCCAAAGAGATAGAAAGAAAGAAAGAAGGAAAGAAAAGAAAGAAAGAAAGAAAGAGTGGAGTATAAATTAGAAAGATACTATTTACGTAAAGTTACAAAGAAAAACACGAAATGAAAACGGGAAGACTCGTAACGCGGATTTCATCCTCCCTCTCCTCTCCCTCTCCCTCTCTCTCACTCTCACTCTCACTCTCACTCTCTCATTCTCTTTCTCTTTCTCGTTCGTTCTTCCTCTCAAACCAACGTATTTATAGACGAAGAACGAACGTAGGAACGAACGAATGTAAGAACGAACGAACGAATGTAGGAACGAACGAACGAACGAACGAACGAACGAACGAACGAATGGAAAACGCGTTTCGAGCTGAGGGAGAAAGAACCTCCTCCCCGTGTTCCTCGTACTCGGTAAATTAATAACTGTCAGGGAAAGCGATGAAAGTGAGACGACGTCGGTGATAAAGGCCGATATCGTCGCCATACTTTGAACGGACGCACGGATTCGTCAAGGGCGTGATGATAAGAGAAGAAGATGAAGAAGAAGAAGAAGAAGAAGAAGAAGATGGAGAGAAGAGAAGAGAAGAAGAGGCGTTTCGTTCGACTTCATTCATTATTTCGTTATCGCCGCTCCAATATAAGAGTCTAATTATAAGGAGACGAATTAATCACCATTGCTATTGTCATTGTCCGTTTTAACATTGTTCGGATCTAGAGATTTAAAAAGAAAAAAAAAAATTGTTAATAAAAAATAATAATATATATATAAATTCTTTTTTATTTGTTTTATGTATAAATATATATGATTTATTAGAGAGAGATATATATAAAAAGACAGTCTTTTTCTCACTTCTTCAAAAGCAACTTACTAACAACTTCGAAAGATAACGCAAAAAAAAGGAACAGGAGAGACAGTGTTCATTCATTGACGATCATCACTTTTCTCTACGATCACATTCTTATCACCTTCGTTAGAAACTACATCGAAAATCGATGAAGAGTCACATGCTCTTAGGTTCGTGTGTATATAAATATATATACATATACTGGGTTTTTCAGCTAAAGGAGGCCGGCTAAATATTTTCTTTGTTTCTTTTTATGATACTTTGAATGATTTAAAAATTGGTATGTTAAGAATAATTTATATATATATATATATATTTATATATAATAGTATAATTTTATGTATGTTATAGACGACCTCATTTAACTGAAACACCCTGTATATAAAGAGAGAAAGAGAAAATCTACGATATATGTATGATACAATCGAATCGATAACGATCGTCTGTATTTTTCACGTTCGAGTCAACGGCATCTCTTCTCACGGAAATTATTCTTTATATCATTTTAAAGTTTTTCTGACGACGACGACGACGACGACGACGACGAGAACGTTTTAAAAGGTTCCACGCGATTAATCTCGACCCTCATCGTGAAGAGAACGTTTCCTATCGGCATTTTCAATAAATGAAAAGCTATTGCCGCCGCTAACAAATGTCCATTGATAGTCGTCGATATTTATAACGCCGTTTCCTCTCCTCGTCGTTTGTTTGATTGAATAAGAACGGAGGGGTGGGGGAAAAGAAACAACGAAAAAAAAGAAAGAAAGAATGAAAGTAAAGGCAATAAAATAAAGAAAGAAAAGAAATGTAAAAGCAGTGAACGCTTTACCCCGTCTTATCGAGGATCAAACAATGTATCAAAATAAAAAGATAGTCAGAGACAGATATATATATATATATATCTAGAGAGAGAGAGAGAGAGAGAGAGAGAGAGAGAGAGAGAGAGAGAGGACAGAGAGAGAAAGAAAAAAAATAGAGAGAAACAGCAGACACTGATCTTCCTTCTGTTCACATATTTGTTTCACATAAAACCAAACACCGACAGGGACAGAGAGACTGAAAGAAAGACAGATCAACAGACGTACAGACGTACAGACGTACAGACAGACAGACAGACAGACAGACTGACAGACAGACAGACAGAATCTTCGAAGGACATAAAGAAAAATCTGTCCTATGGCACGACTGCTGAATAAGTTTTGTGGGAAGATACTCGGAGCCCTTTTCTCTCTCTCTCTCTCTCTCTCTCTCTCTCTCTCTTAGCGTTATAACTCTCCAAGTTCTCCTCTTCATATAACACATACACATACACATACACACACACATACACGCAACGTACGTACATTACATACATACCAACATACATACACACATACATACATACGTATCTACCAACATATGCGGGTGCTAGCTAAAGCCCTGGACCTTGATGGGGCTTGGCAACAATGGCAACCATGGGGCTACGAAGAGAGAGAGAGAGAGAGAGAGAGAGAGAGAGAGAGAGAGAGAGAGAGAGAGAGAGACTGCTGCTAAGGTTCTGCTTACTTGCTTGCTTGCTTGCTTGCTTGCTGTTGATGCTGCTAAGGCTGCTGCTAAGGCTTTGCCATCTTTGACTCGAGGTGAACGAACACGCGAATGTAAAAGAGCTGTTGTTGTTGCTCCTACTTGGTCTTGTTCTTTTTCTCTTTCTCTCTTACTCTTTCTTTCGTAGTCCTTGAACTAGGGTTGAAGGCAGTCTCGAGAAAAGTGAGAGAGAGAGAGAGAGAGAGAGAAAGAGAGAAAGACAAACCTCAGAGCACATCGAGAACGAAGACGACAATATTTATTTTTGCAAAATGAATCGAACGCCTATCTCTCTTAAGCCTTCTTTTATACCTATACCTATATACATATATACATACATACATACATACATACATACATACATACATACATACATACATACATATATATATATATATATATATATATATATATATATATATGAATGAATGTATGTATGCACCTTCGACGAACAACCGGTAGTTGGTCCTTTTTCTCTCTCTTTCTATCCTTCTTTTCCTTTTTCTTTTTTTTTCTTTTCATTTTTTACTTGGCCCGATGGCCTTGAACTTGACAACCTTACCCTTTTTTTACGACGCCCGTAGGAGCAAGCAGCACTTTATAAAGATCTCCCCGGCAAGGACAATCTCGTCATCGTCGTAGTACACACAAGGACTCTCTCTCTCTCTCTCTCTCTCTCTCTCTCTCTCTCTCTCTCTCTATAGATCGCACGATAGACAGACCACCATAACGATCCATGAACGAATTTTCCTATAATCGCAATCGATTATTTTTCCTTCCTCGTTTCTTTCTTTTTCATTTTTCTTTTTTTTTTTTTCTTTGTTATTTATTTCGTTTTTTTTTTTTTGTTTTGTTTTTTTCTCACGCTTCGATACACTGATAAATGACGCTTATCATCGGTTATATCCACGAGGTTTTCTTTTTAACCCGACACACCCCTCTGACCCCATCCCACCCCCTCGACTCATTCGTTAATTAATCTCTAAGCCGAGATATAAAGGAAATAAAGAAAGAGAGAATGGGGAAGAAGACGCGGCTCGTTTGTCACGTCTACACGTTTTTATATTGGAAAGTGATTTTCGAACTCGGGGTTTTTATATTTGTTTATTTAAACCAACCCTGTCACCTCTCTCTCCCTCTCCCCCTCTCCCTCTCTCTCTCTCTTTTTTTCTCTTTATTTATCTATCTATCTTCTTCTCTCTTTTTCTCTTTACACGTTTAGTATTTTAAGATGAAAGAAATTTCCGGAAGGACAGGAAGAGAGAGAGAGATAGAGAGAGAGAGAGAGAGAGAGAGAGAGAGAGAGAGAGAGAGAGAGAGAAAGATAGAAGTTAAACGTTTACACGAACGTTTCGTCAGCACGATACGACGATCCGGTTCTTTCGATGACCCAGACTTTGAATCATCTTGAAAAAGAAAAAAAAAGGAGGAAGAAGAAGAAGAAGAAGAAGAGGAGGAGGAAGAAGAAGAAGAAGAATAAAAAGGAAAAGGGTTTAGTAGGTTTGTGCCAGGCACCAAGTACAACACTACCTCGCACATATAATAGTATCCGGTTTTGATATTTCATTCTCGAAAGAGTATCGCAGGAAAGGAGGAAGGAATACGAAAGGAAAAAGAAAAAGGACAAAAACGAAGAGACAAAATAAAAAGGGGGGAAGAATGAACAAAACGGACGTGAACTTTCGATTGCGTATAAGACGACCGAACGATTAAAAAAAAAAAAAAAGAAAAAAAAACCGGAAAGAAAAACGTTTCGATTCGATGCTTTGAAAACGAAAAAAGAAAAGGAGAGGAAGAAAAAAAAAAGAGATCTATTAAATCTATCCCTAAGAAAATAATTAAATTTATTCTTTTATATTACGTGTGTATTATTCGTTGCGCCGAGTTCGAAATAATCGTCGATTTCATCGCTCGAGTTCTAATTTCCAAGAGAGAGAAAGAGAGAGAGAGAGAGAGAGAGAGAGAGAGAGAGAGAAATAATTTTTTTTATTTTATTTAATTTTCTTTTTTTTTTTTTTTTTTTTTTTTTTTTAAATATATATATATCCGTCGTACATAGGAACGTTTTTATCGAGACACCGCTTATCTTGGATAGGGATGGAGAATGGGGTGGGAAGGAAAAAGAAGAAAAAAAGAAAGAAAGTAAAAAGAGGAAAAAGAAAAAAGAAAAAAAATAAGGAGACAGATAATCGACAAGAAGAAGCTTTCCTAGGCGCACCCTTATCTCTCTCTCTCTCTCTCTCTCTCTCTCTCTCTTTATCTCTATCAATCAATTACCATCTTTCGTCTACTTTCCTGATTAATCCAACTAACTCCTTCGTCCCTTAATTTTCAGAGCTTTCTCGAATATCGGCTCGCGAACGAAGAAGTAGAAGAAGTAGAAGAAGAAGAAGAAGAGAATGAAGAAAAAGAAGAAACAGAACGTTTTCCTTAACGAGACCATCGCGCGATCGTTTAAAACGAGCCACCACGCCTTTGTTTTTTTTTTTTTTTTCTTTTTGTTTTTTTCTTCGTACGATGCATCGGAGCAGTCTCTCGCGTCAGTAGAGAAAAAGAAATAAAGAAATAAATAAAGAAAGAGAGAAGGAGGAAAAAGAAAACAAGCTAAAAACTTATCTCTAATAATGCGTGACTCACGAGTTCCACGAGATCCATTCACTTATCTCGCCTTGGCGATCCTCTCGAGGAAATAAACGAAAGGCAAAGAGTGCGAAAGAGTATATGCTCGATTCAACCCTTCTAACGATTAAGGGCACTTATGTAAATCTTCTTCTTCTTCTTCTTCTTCTTCTTCTTCTTCTTCTTCTTCTTCTTCTTCCTATCTCTCTTTCTATCTCTTTCTTTCTTTCTCTTACTCTTTATCTTTATCATTCGAGTAAACGAATAATCTGTTATAAACTCGACGATACAATTTTATTACGGAACTCGGGTATCTTTTTATTAACGAATATTAAAAGCGAAGAGTTCGAAGAACGTTATTATTATTATTTTAGATTTCGTAGACTCTTTCTTTCCTTGTCTTTTTCTTTTTTTTTTTTTTTGTTTCAAATACATCGAAAATATTAACGAACATTAAAACGGGAGAGAGTTCGAGGAACGTTATCATTATTATTTTAAATTTCGTAGAAACTTCGTTTCTTTGTTTTTTTTTTTTTCTTTTTTCTTTTTTTGTTTCAAAAACATCGAAAATTTATCTGACGACACGAAGCGCGCGCGCGAGAACGTTATAAATTATTTTTTCTGACAAAAGCAAGATAGTACAATATAATAATTTCGTTCGGAACAATTACTTCGTATCTTCGAGATTCTCTCTATTCTAACACCCTTTTTACTAAATATCAAACTTTTACCACTGCTTTCCAATTTAACGAGGATTGATACATATATATATATATATATATAATTTTTTTTTTTTTGAGGTAGAGGCGAAACAAAATTTATGATAGAGAAAACGTTGCCGGGTGAATAAATAAAATCTGACTTACGTAAAGATTATCACTGACAGTTTGAACGCGTTAAATTTTACTTCTCAATCCATTAATATTGTTCTTATATATTATTATTATCATTATTATAATTATAATAATAATAATTATTATTATCATTATTATTATTATTGGTGCACGTATACAAACAGTTGTTGCCATCGTTTTAACTCGGCGAAAGAGAACGAAAGAAGGAGAGAGAGAGGGGGTAGGGGAGGGGGGTAGAGAGAAAGAGAGTGTGTGGAAACTATGCCTGCCCCCCACCTCCCCCCACCCCCATCCTCCTTACGAAGTTTCCAAAGCACGATCGAACGAACGTTAAGATCTTGAGCACGCTCGAACGCTCACAGGAGAAAACGTGAAATGACACGGGGCATTGTGCAATTCCATAAAGTAACAACCAAAGTGTGAGTTATACCGTAGAGTAGATCGACGAACATTCCTTCCGTCCCGCGTTCTCAGATTCGAACGCGAAAATAAATTCCATGCGAGTTGCACGACGATGACGATGATTATGATGATGACGATGATGATGACGATGAATCGTGACGCTATGGGCAAAACATTTCCATCCTTCCTCAATCTTCCACAAAAAAAAAAAGATGAGAGGAAAGATTAACTCGAAAAAAGAGTCGAGTACGATTTTCGAATATTAGTCGGGCACAAAAAAATGTTTTTTTTTTTTTTTTTTTTTTTTTTTTTTTTTTTTTTTTTTGAAGGATTCCAACCATTTCAATGATATTCTAAACGTTCGGGTAGGAGCGCTTTCGAGACATCGATTTGCCGCAATACAATAATGAATATAATGATAGACAATGATCAACGAGAGAACAAGATCATCTCGGACGAACGTTAAAGCGTGATGTATGCGTCGATGCGTTTCTCAAAAAAAAAAAAAAATAAATAAATAAGTGAAGAAAAAAACAAAATCGAAAATGAAAAAAAAGGATTTGAAGCCTGTACGGGTATTTAAAATGATTATTAATCGCGTCGTTTACGCGTACGTACTCGAAAATAATTCTTCCTTTTACTTAGCCTTGAAATATACGATGTCGTCCAAAAAAGAAAAAGAAAAAAAAAGAGAAAAAGAGAGAGAAGGAAAAAAAAAAAACGCAAGACGACGTATTAATAAACATTATCGAGCTGGTCTAACGTAGTAGTCGTATGATCGTAAAACACACAAATAATAATAACGACGACAACGACAATAACGATAATAACAAACGACAACAACAACAACAACAATAATAATAATAATAATAACAATTGACATAAAATATGTGCGACTAGGCTATCATAGAAGAGGAAACAATAATTATTGGTAATAAATATAAATAAAATATATTATAATTATAATTATAAAAAAAAAAAAAATATATATATATATATTATTAATACAATCAGTAATTAATAATAAATATAAAGAAGGTGAAACATGGAAAGGCGCGTATTTATTATTGACCAGTGTGTATCAATTAAGCTACGTCTGTCTCGTACGCTTTAAAAATGGGTGCATCGAACGGTTGACTGCTCTTGTCTCCTCGGATAATAATGCCAGTGCATTTATTGCGATATTGATTCGTTAGCGTCATAGTCCTCGTCGTCTTTTTACGAGAGAATAAGACGAGGTTTGACCATAGTCGTTGACTAAGAAAAAGAGAGAGAGAGAGAGAGAGAGAGACATATATATCTCCTCTCTTTTTTCTGTTCCACAAATGCTTCCTCCTCCTGTTTTCTTCCTCGACTTTATCCGCCCGGTAAACAAACGACGATACGAGGATATTTTAAACGATTCCTTTCCTCTTTTCGTCATTCATTATTTTACACTATCGACAAACTAAATGAAAACTCGATATTTGTCATCTTCCTCTTCCCTCTTTCTCTCTTTGTCGTTCTCTCATATGCTCTCTTTCTCTCTTTCTCGTAATATTTATGAGATTCGTCACGTAACTTCAAGTATATGTTACGCGATAATCGAACTAGGATTATCATCATTTGTCGTTTCGATGTATAAAAAGAGACAGACAGGCAGGCAGATAGACAGAGAGAGAGAGAGAGAGAGAGAGAGAGAAGGAAAAAAATTTATCAAAAGACATGTCTGCTTACGAAGCCGAACACACACGAGATGAGATTACACCAAATTGCACGATGACACCAGATGACTCTAAGCTTTAATATATGTTTCATTGCTTTACTTACTTTCTTCCTTTCTTTCCTTTTTTTTTCTCTTTTTTTTTTTTTTTTTTTTTTTAAATCTCATTGCCACCATTCCAAAACTGTTCTTATCTCTGTTTTCATCCTTTTCGCTTATAGCGGATTAATGTCACGATTTTTTAATTTTAATACGAAACACGAATACCTCTAGACGGGTCCACGGACCGTCATCGGACGTACAGTTTGCCGCTGCCGTTCTTTAAGAGACAAGAAGAAAATAAAAGGAAGAAGAGAAAAGAAATAAAGAATGATGGAGAAAGAGAAGGCACTTCATTTGTAATTCCTATGGGTTACGCGGGAGTGAAGAACTTTAACGATCGTCTCGGTTATTCTTACTTCTGTTTGGTTGTGGACGCCCATTTTTGTAGAGGAACAAAAAGAAAAAAAGAAAAAAAAAAAAAAAGAAAAGAAAAAAAACGAAAAAAAACCTGACACATTTGATATAAATCAACGCGAGTCAACCGATTCGGGAACACCTACTTTTGAGAGATTGTTCCGAAAGAAATAAATAAAGAAAGAAAGAAAAAGGAGAGAGGTAGAGAGGGAAAAGAAAGAAAGAAAGAAAGAAAGAAAGAAAAAGAGGGAAAATAAAAAAAGAATTTCGAAACGTAGGCCTACGCGTTATCGAATAATTTTCGTGGTCGCCAGTCCAATTTGGTTCTCCTCTATTCTATCAACGATCATCATCGAACGATGATATCATGCTCTTCCAATACTCCGTACGTACATACGTATATAACATTCGTCGAACCAACTATAAACGCAGCCGTCGATATCCCTTGGCCTGCGTGACGTCATCGGTCTACATAATGAAAGAGTAAGCGAGAGCGAGATAGACATAGATAGATAGATAGACAGATAGATAGATAGATAGATAGAGAAGAGATGAGGAGAGAGAGAGAGAGAGAGGATTCGTAAATGTTCCATTTGATCCGGCCAACAACGCGGCCTTCGAAAATAGAATTTGTTTTTACGAGCTGTATAACGAGAGAGGGATGCCGACATTCGAAAGTGAATTTCGTTTCGTCGATCGTCTCTAATAAAAGGAGGAAGGCTTTTATATTTCCTTCCATTTACCGAATCCAACGGGAATGTCTATGGAATAGAAAAGAAAAAAAAAATAGAAAAAGAGAAGGAAAAAAAGAAACGGGGGAAAACTAATATTCGTTTTTCGATGAGATTACTAACTATACTATTTATGAAAAAAAAAAAAAAGACAAATAAAAACGGAAAGAAATATATATATATATATACTTGCATGTATGTATGTGTGTATGTATGTATATATGTATGTATGTATGTATGTAATGTCTATGTAATGTCTAGAGAACAGAAAATATAGAAAAAGAGAAGGAAAAAAAGAAACGGGGGAAAACTAAATTCGTTTTTCGATGATATTATGAACTATGCTATGTATGAAAAAAAAAAAAAAATAAAAAAAAAAACGGGAAGATGTTATATATATACACGTGCATGTACGTATGTATGTATGTATGTATGTATGTATGTATGCATGTATGTATGTATGTATGTATGTACGTAGATGGTTCTATACACCGGTTTAACGTCGCCCATAGGAACGATAGGATTTCGAGCAAAAAAGAAAAAAGAATAAAAAAAAGGAAGAAGGAACCTCATGCTTTACGAACTCTGTCTTGCAGATGGTACTCTAACGAGTGGCGTCATCCTCTATATAAGACCTCGACGACAACGACATTTCGCCCCCTAATCTCCCCACCCTCCGAGACTAAAGTGCATTTACGAGTTTTTAGTTTTTCATTTTCTCTTTTTTTTCTTTTTTTTTTCTTTTTTTTTTTTTTTTTTTTTTAGAGACTAAGACCAGGCCGCCGAGTCGATCCAATTTATTTTTCTTACCCTTTACCTTCTTTCAGAATCTCTTTCTTCCTTTCTATCTCTCTCTCTTATTTTTCTACTTTCTAACGATCGTTGCAACGATCCCTTACTATCAGTTTTAACAATCGGTCGAGGAATTGTTTCATTAACGAAATTTACATATCGATCGAGCTACGTACGTACGTACATATATTTCTCGTAAATAATTTTTTTGGTTTAGGATTTTCTTTTTTTTTTTTTTTATCACAAACCTGATAACTCGTCCCTTAGCAATCGAAAAGAAATTAGCCCGAAATGTTCTTCGAAAATGTTAGTAAATCGATGTTTAAGATCATTTAGGAAACTTCGACTGTCGTCTTTCGAGAATTTTTGGCCCACCCTGTATACCACATATATATATATATATTTAAATGGATCGTTTGTTTTGAAAGTCATGTGTCCATTTTTTTTTTTTTTTTTTTTTTTTTTTTATTTTTCTTTAATGAGGTCATAATTTCTGATTAATTTGACGTAAACCTATTCACTTGTAACTAGTTAATATTTGATATCTTAAAAAAAAAAAAAAAAAAAAAAATTGCCGATGCTCCCGTTCAATTTAAAATCGGCCAGTAAAAGTAATCGCGCGTCGATTCGATAATGCTGAGAATAACGCCCCCATTAATTAATTTTTTCGAAGCAAGCAAAAAAAAAAGAAAGAAATCGACTCTCAACGAATTTTCAAAAAAAAAAAAAAAAATCGGGTTCAAAAATATTACAATCGACGTAATTTTAATAATATCGCATTTTCGTTCTCCTTGATCTTTTCTTTTCTTTTTTTTTTTTTTTTTTCGAAAAAGCCATTAATTAAACGAGTACAAGATAAACTCGCTTGATCTAGGCCAATTGTAATATAATCGTAAAATAATGCGCGAAACGCGTTTCTCGCCTCGCTTCGATTCATCTCACTTCCGTTCCTTCTTATTCGTCGATATCAATAATGACGTAACAATCTCGTACGATAAAAAAAAATGCTCGTCGTGAAATCACCGACGATCATTGTCATAGTCTCTCTCTCTTTCTCTCTCTCTCTCTCGTCACCCCGATATAATCTTTTTATTTCTGGACGTTTCATGGCCGTCACGGTATGATTCGAAAACACGGTGACAAATGTTCCATACTATTATTCTCGTAACATCTTGTCGATCGAAATTTCACCTCGATTTTATTAACGACAGCTAAAAAAAAAATAATAATAATAATAATAATTATAATTATCTCCTTTTTCATTTATTTTATATATGTACGTATATATGTACTAAGTGCATCATGTATCTATCATACAATAGTTACTGTAGTAATTCTTTAATGGTGGATATATACGTAAATATACGAAGTAATACATATTGATAATTTCATCTGCGAACGATCTGACCTATCTAATCATCGCGTATAAAAAAAAAATATATATATATATATATATATATATATATATATATACACACACACATATGCATAAGATAAAACGAAAGGAGAAAAAAAAATAAAGATACGTATAAACGCCAACAGTCTCGGTGGCAATGGCCCCGATTATCGTAGTAGTTATTTCTCGATCGTAACTTATAAACAAAATAATATCGAACGTTTATAAATTTCGATCTAGGAATTCGTTCGATCGGAGAACGTTGATCTACGATACATTAGAATTTCATTGCTTAACCATTTACTTAGAAGCTAGGAAAATATTCGAGTTATAATGATAATGATAATGAATAATAATAATAATAATAATAATAATAATAATAATAATAATAATAATAATCTAATATCGAACGTTCTCAAAACGACAATTTAACGACATATATTTTTCCTTCTTGTCTCAGGTATATCCTAAGAAGTATATAGCGGCTTTTAAATCGTCTATTAAACGATTACGAGGCACGAGCATTAACGGTAGGAATGTAAAAGGAACGCAAGCGAAAACACCTCTCTCGATCGTCGATCCTCGATCGTCGATCCTCGATCGTTGTGATCGCTTCAAACGTGTTGGCCGTATTTAACCCCGTTGGACCTTCCGCAATTACACGTTAAGAGAAAGAGAGATAATTTAACCGGCAACCGACCGACTCCTCCTCCTTCTTTCCCTATTTTTTTTTTTTTACCTCGCAACGCAATTTTTTTTTTTTTTTTTATTTTTTCATCTAACACTTGTTAATCCAACACCTAGCAATCTCTTTCGAGACTTTCACATATCGTAACGTAACACGACACACCGTGTGTGTATATATATATATATATATACAGTCTCGTTAAGTTCGACGGATCGCACACGATTATTCCAACATCGGGTAATTGTATCTACCTTTTTGAAAAACCGAAAAACTATTTTTTTCTATCGTCCCACGAGTACATACATCGCGAATCAATTATTATTCGAACGATCCCATTATCCGATTATCCGATTATCCGAAATATCGCGTCGACGCGACGTAATAATTCCATTCGTTTGAAAATTTCATTCGATACACGCTCACCCGGAAAAATACGACCGGTCCGTAACAAAATTAAAAATACGACATACTCTTCTCCTCGTAACAATTCTTCCACGATCATTGTTGTTAATTACACAAGTTTCGTTCGAAAAAAAAAAAAAAAAAAAAGAGAGAAAAACGAGATAGTTTATATCCACTTTTGAAATATCAGAAATATTAATCGGTCGTCGCGGATAGTTTTAACATTCGTTCGAGAATGTTATTACGAAATTCGAACATGACCACCACCACCATCACCACCACAGTCGGCTTTTAGAGAGGGCACGCATAGAGATACTTACGTACTTACGTACTTACGTACGTACGTACGTATAATACGTTACTCGAAAATATAAACGATGGCGCGCGGTTCCCTTTGACGAGTCGATGAAAACGTCATCCTCGTAGTAGTTTTAATTAAACGAATTATACTCGCTCAGTGTCGTCCATTTATCAAACGACGAGTGTATAATATAAGAAGTAAAAGAGAAGAAGCGAGGAGTCTGTTCTCTATCTCTCTCTATCTTTCAATCTCTCTCTATCTCTATCTGTCTCTATCTAACTCTTGAAGACGAGAAGGATGGATAGATACCGCCGTGTCTGTTGAAGGTAATGACGAAGACGGTGTTGGATGATAGAACCATTTTCTGTGTCTCCTTTAATAATAACGGTAACCGCGCTATCAAAGTGATACGTAGGTGAGATACACTTCACGATTTCACAAAGCGCACGGATAACTAACGTCGGGGTTCGATGGTGTTTGTACACGCTAGAAAGTACGGTGACTTGACTGAGATAGTGAGAGAGAGAGAGAGAGAGAGAGAGACGGACAAAGGATAGCTTTAGATTCAATACCTCGTTCGACCTATTCGATTCCTCCTTTAATTCGTTGCCAACACGCTCTATACGTTCGCACAAATTCTATTCAGTGTGGGGGTCCCCTTAAACCACCGAGCCTACTGTAATTGCTTCGTTAACGATTGGATTAACTTCGCAAACAACTCTTCTCTACGACTTATCACACGATTCACATTTCAATCCCGATCCCGTTTAAATCGACTTAAATCAACAACTTCAATCATTTTTCCAAAGTTGGCCAAAATATAACGGCGAATCAATTTATTATGAAATTATCAGATCAACAACTTTAACAATTTATCCAAAGATGACCAAAATAGACCGCGACGAATAAAGTCAATTGTCGACCGAATGAATCATCCTGCGATTAGGCTTCTCTTATCGGAAAGTTCGCGAGGACGCTTATTTACTTTACCGAAGGAAAAAGAGAAGGAGAGGAAGAAGAAGAAGAAGGTGGAAAAATGTACGAAGAATTAAAAAAAAAAAGAAAAAAGAAAAAAAAATGGAACGCATTATGCGAACTCAAGGCTCGCAATTTATAACGTGGAGAAAGAAAACTAAAAAAAGAACAAGAAAAATAAAAGAACGAGTCGAGCGATAAGAAAAAAAAAAAAAAAAAAAAAAAAAAAAAAAATAGAATATATGGAAATAAGTTATCGTCCTTCTGTTTTACGTTCGCGAATGACGAAACAGATTGTTGTACATATATGTTCCCATGTATCTATACGTATATATAACATACTTACGTATGTACGTGAGTTTTATGCGTTCGAACACGAATTCTCGCATTTCACGAAGTAAGGGAGCAGCAAGTTGGCAAAGGTGGAGTGGGTGGGAGGGCAGAGGGGAGGGAAGGAGAGGGATAGTGACCTTGTATATGTAATTACAACGGACGTAAATCGAGTCGGGGCTGTGCTCTACGTGGCAAATGTTACCATTATATGAAAGGGCAAATTGTGACCCAGTAACGTGTGTGTGTGTGTGTGTGTGTAAGTACGACGTTTCAGACGTTCATGATAAATGAAACGTCTCTCTCTCTCTCTCTCTCTCTCTTTCTTTCTGTTTCTTCGGAACGCCCGATATATGGAAGAAAGTTTTTCTTGGACACCGCATAAAACCTTGTCCGAATATATATATATATATATATATATATATATACGGTCAATGAGTGATACAATCGGGAACACTCATCAGTCAAAAATAAACCTACTATATATACATTAATATATATATATATATATATATATATATATATATATATATGTACTAATGTATACTAGGGTGTCCCGTAAGTTTCTTCCTTCCTCTTTTCTCCATGCGAAACGAATACACGATACGGAAGAAACTTATGTGGGACATCCTTCCTGACGCATAACCACATACAACTACTTTGTTACGTCAAAACTCGATGAGAAATTTCTTTTTCTTTTTTTTTTTTTTTTATCATTTTTTTTTTCTTTTTTGTTAAGTTGCAAGATATTAGAATTTTTTTTTTTCATTATCCAAAATGATACATAAAACTAACAGTCGGTTAAAACTTGATAAAAAGACGTATTACGTCGTCGAATAAATACATCGTACAAGTATCAAGGACGCGCGACGAGAGAAATCGACGACGACATCGATTATTAATCGTCCGAACTTAGCGTGAAAATAATTGAGGGAGCACATCTCTAGAAAGAGAGAGAGAGACGCGTGTGTGTATATACGTTCAATCAAACTCGAGTAACTCTTCCACGACCTTAAATCATCCTAATCTATCATTCACTCTTCCTACAACTTCGTAAACTTTCTCTGAAGAAGGTTGAGCGTTAACGTTTCGACACGCGCACACACAGTCTCATTCACTCACATTCTCGTGTATATACATCGAAGGATCTATCGAAGAGTTTGAATGTAACAAGACTATAGTGTGATAACTATGAAAAAATAATCTAGTCTCGTTAATCTCTATAAACGTACGCATACATACATACATACATACATACATACATACATACATACATACATACATACATACATACATTCATTCTCATAGATCGAATTTATAAAGACGTTCGAATTAATATCAATCGACTCTTAGCCAATCTCGAGGAAAAGGCTATATCGCAATAAACGTTTAATTGTTTTCATAAGAGAGACTCTCGAAGAGACTGTGGGAACGCAAATATTTGTCCTTGACGATCCAACGAGATGAAAGAATTTGTTGCATTTAACGCAGTGACGCAGGGGAGGGGTAAAAAAAAAAAGAAGGATTGGCGCTGTATATTATTGAATCCCGTATATGCAAAATTTTGCATATGTAAAGAGAGAGAGAGAGAGAGAGAGAGAGAGAGAGAGAGAGAGAGAGAGAGAGAGAGAGAAAGACAAAGACAAAGTACATTGTAAAGTAATCATTTGAGAGTCGCGTTGCGTTGTTCGATAACGACAAACCGGCTTTTGCTCTTCTCTCTCTTTCTCTCTCTCTCCCACCCTCTCACGGTCTTTCTCTTTTGATTCCAAAGCCGAAGAAGGAATCTGTTACATTCAGAGAAACTCAACTGCATCGTTGTGTCACAACACACACCGTGTGTTGTTTGTGACGTTGGGGCGATTTCTCGAGGTCGGGCGCGTTAGCTGCTGCTTTATGCGCGCTGCTCCTTGTAATTAGAATGAGAACACGGCGACTGAATACTCAATGAAGGGAGATGTACTTGTGTCGGCAGATAAAACAAGAGAGAGAGAGAGAGAGAGAGAGAGACATATAGGAAGATAGACAGACAAAAAGAGAGAGAGAGAGAGAGAGAGAGTCGTTAGTAGTCCGACGACTTGCCTCGGTGACTGGCATTCCTCCTCTTTGGTAAAACGTCCTCCTCCCCTTGACCCCACCCCACCCCACCTCACCCAAACCTCCATTTACTCCTCTCTCTCTCTCTCTCTCTATCTATCTCTATCTCTATCTCGTTTCCTCTTCACGAATCCTCTTTCTAACTTTCACATAGAGAGATAGTCACGAAGAGAAGAAGAGCGGACTAATTTTCGGCTCACCCTTTTATGCTTTCGTTAGAAAAAAAAAAAAAAGAAGAAGAAGGAGATAGAAAGAGAGAGAGAGAGAGAGAGAGAAAGAGGAAAAAGAAACGAGGGATGGATAACGATTACCCGCCTAGGCGACAACACACTTTTACCTCTTGAACCACCTCGACTATGCACACACGACCACGGATAATTACATAGAGAACCTTTTTTTTTCTCTCTCAAACCTTTTTTCGTTCCTCGAAAATCTCTCTCTCTCTCTCTCTCTTTCTCTCTCTTTGTATCTATCTATTTATCTATCTATCTATCTATCTATCTATCTCTCTTTCTCTCTCTTGGAACCTATCCGGTAAACCGAATTCTTTTCTTCGTTCTCTCAACCACCCACGCTTTACGACAATTCTCGAATCTTTTCTCCACGATTTCCACAAAATAAATATTTTGAGAGAGAGAGAGAGGAGAGAGGGGGAGAGGGACAATAAAAGTTTGAAAAAGCTTTTGAAAGGGGACCATCGACGATTTTATTATTATATACTTTATTGCTTGGATAATATAAGTCACTGATCGATCGATCGATCGATCGATCGATCGATTAAATTCTTTTCTTAATTCTTTATTTTATCTCTTTTTTCTTCTCTTTCTTTATGTTTCTCTGTTTTTTTCTTTCTTTTTTTTTTTTTTTTTTTTTGATATCCTTCCAACATATTATCTCTTAATCATCTAATGATTCATTATATATAAATATATTGTTGCGATCCTGTGTTCTTTCGTTTTATAATTTATTTTTTTTCTTTATTTTCTTCGTTTTTTTTTTTCTACCACCTCCGACAATACTCTTACTCACCCAATGATTCATTTGTGTTATTACAATTTTGTATTTGTTTTTTTTTTTTTTTTTACTTTGTATGTTTAATGATTTTTATTCCTTTTTCTTTTTTGTTCTTTTTTTCCTTTTTGTCCTGTAATATTTCGTCAGATTGATATAACATCATTGCGATAACGTAATTAAATAATCGATGAAACAGCAGATATGTAGGTGGAACTTTCAATAATTTTATATATATATATATTATAATTTCATTATACTGATCGATTGATCTAATTCGTTTCTAATATTAATATAAATACCTACATATATATCTATATATACATACATATATTCATATTTATATATGTGTATATACATTTTTTTATTTGCGTACCATGATCCAACTCGTCAAATAAAAATTATAAAACGAAAGAATTGTTCCTAACAATTACGAAACGTTAGGAGATAAATAATGTGTATGAAAAAAAAAAATAAAAAAAGAAAAATAAAAATGTATCGGACGGTAGGTTTTATAATAAACGAGTATTGCACTTCCTTCCGCGATAATAATTCATTGATAGTAACCGACACTGACATAATAATTCAATATTCACGATGATAATGGTAGTTGCGTAATGCTAAAACACTCATCGATCATTGATACGTAAGTGCATTGAAAAAGAAATAATAAAATAAAATAAAGGACAAGAACGAGAAAAAGACAAAAGAGAGAAATAAATGTGAGCTTCGACGGTATCAACGAGGTACAGAAGAAGAAGAAGAAGACAAAAAAACACATAGAGAGAATGAAATTTCATTGTGTACATACGTGCGCGCGCGTATGAGTCAAGTTTAAATATTTATCGCGTTTAAACGTTTTTTTTTTTCTCTTTTTCTTTTTTTTTTTTTTTTAAATAATAGGAACAACTAATATCTTTGAAAATAAATGGTCTTTCAGTCCAGGTGTCCTTCCATTTAGTAGGAAGTCTGTTGTGCGCAGTAAATTAAAAAAAGAAAAAAGAGAGAGAGAGAGAGAGAGAGAGAGAGAGAAGAGAGACGAAGAAAATACGAAGTGGACGTAGATCGAACGAGATCGTCGTGAAGATTTTACTTCGTAGGGACAGATGGCGAACAAAACTGGAATGTGTAGGTAGGCCAAAACCAAAGCCGAAGAAAAAGAAAAAGAAAAAGAAAAAGAGGAAGAAGAAGGAAAAGAAGGAAAAAAAAAGAAAAAAGAGAGAGAGAGAGAGAAACGAAGACATAAATTCTATGCACGCGTGCAACAATTCGATAGGTGTAATTTAAAAGATAAAACAAAACGAAAAACAAAAGATAGATAATCACAATTTTAAGAGTCCACGTTTTATCGAAAAATATTTCACATTCGATCCTATATATATATATATATATATATATATATTTTTTTTTTTTTATGATTTCAACAATTTTATATGCGCTTCATATACAGGGTGTTTCAGCTAAACGAGTCCGCCTAAATATTTTATTTGTTTTTTTATGACGCGACAAACTTTTATAACGTACTTTGATTGCTTTCAAGAGAGAGGTATGTTATGAAGTGTATATACATAATATGAATAATTTATATATATATATATATATAAAATAGTATTACGTTATGTATGTTATAAACGGCCTCCTTTAGCTGAAACACCTTATATATATATATATATATATTTCTTTCTTAAAAAAGATTATCTCTACACATGTTCGTAATATGCAATACAATGTAATTTCAACGAAACAAAACGAAACAAAACGAAACGAAACGAAACAAAACGAAACAAAACGAAACAAAACGAAACGAAACGAAATAAAACGAAACGAAACGAGAAGAAGAATTTCTAAGAGTCGACAAAACGCGGAAAAAATTACGCTTCCGTTCCGTTTGTTTCCCCTTTCACGTTCATCGCGGATTATCGCGTGCATTTAAGACGAATTACTGCTAGTGGAACGAGTCGAACGAATCGACTTAGGAAGAAAACCATCGATGTGGGCTGGGCGATGTCGTTGGCAATGGCAATGGCAATGGGGCTACGGCTATGGCGATCGTTAAGGGACAACACACAGCTCGAAACAAAAATCGATCTGGCACGAAGGATTGGTTCTTCGAAAGTACCGGATGCGTGACCGGATGCGGGGTACCAACAACCGATCATCCCCCCTCCCCCTCCTCCCCGTCCGTCCGTACACTATTTACCTTCGGTTAAACTTTCTCTCTCTCTCTCTTTCTCTCTCTCTCTCTCTGACTTAATAAACGTAAGGTAAAGTAATCTATCTATCCTACTACGTATTGCTTACGTGATACACCTATGTATACGAGTTGTTGTTACGGTAAATGAGTGAGAGTATAATACGACTATAGTACGTACGTATACACACGTTGCATATGTATATGCATATATGTATATACGTATCGAAGGTAACAAAGAGAGAGAGAGAGAGAGAGAGGGTATCGCGTGGGCCGTGAGAGCTCGTTAACCGATGTCATTCTATCTCTCTCTCTCTCTCTCTCTCTCTCTTTTCCGCTTGACACAAAATACTATTAGATCGCCGAGCGGATAACGATTGAAAATATTACCACCAATCTTTTTCTCCCACTTTTAACGTATAAAAAATACACACGGGGATTTTAATTTTATATGTTTTTTTTCCCACTCATTTTACGATTTCACTCTTACCCCCTCCTACCCCCCCCCCCTCCCCCCAGCGCTCCCCTCATGACCCCGTATCGTAAGCCAAACAATACCATGATCCTTTCCTTTCGGTTAAATATCTCTCTCCAATCGAGATGAAGCATCCGCGTATAAGGCAACGCGAGGAGTGTCTCGACGAGTTTTAATACGAACGCATATCCGACGCGTTAATCATTCCCCACAACGATATATAATAATCATTTCCTATTAATTTAGCTTATGACTAATATATGTATAAAATGGAACACTCACTTCGGATTGCGCATTATACATACGTAAGTGACCATGTATCGTTGCGATAAACGATCCGCTTTACTAATTACACATTTTTTTTTTTCATTTTTTTTTTTTTTTCATATATATATATATATATATATATATATATATATATATATCTCTAGTCCGATTAAGATTGCTTTTTCTCTTCTCTTCTTTTTTATTTTTATTTTTTTTTTTTCTTTCTTTCTCTCTTCACGATCAATCAAGCATCCCGATAATGTTTCAGAAAATTACGTAAATAACGATTAAACGCTAATACTAATAATGCTATATGTTCGTTCTTATTCGTAAATCGTGCGATAATTTCGATCATCGGACAAAACACGGAAATGGTTGTGTGTGTGTGTGTGTGTGTGTGTGTGTGTGAGAGAGAGAGAGAGAGAGACGTATGGATGGATAGATAATAAAAAGAGAGAGAGAGAGAGAGAGAGAGAGAGAGAGAGAGAGAGAGAGAGAAGAAGAAGAAAGGGATATAAAGAAAGCACACATGCGTTGCAACAGGCGTAAAACAACACACACACACACACACACACACACACACACACACATACACACGTCGATGATCGTCCACCAACTAGTCGAGCATCCCAACCGGCGTTAACCCGCTCTAAAAATATCTTAAACCACAAAGATAAGGGCCTAAACTCTAAAGGACGGTGTTCTGGTGGGCGGTTTATTAATGGAGCTCGGATTACTAAAAATCAAAATGATCGTAGGCGTGTTCGTGTTACAGTTCCTTAACAGTACGGCCGATTTGAAAAGTATTAGAAACTGTGCCCCCTCCCCTCTCTCTCTCTCTCCCTCTCTCTCTCCATTGTGAAGATAATATTGATTAAAAAAAAAAAAAAAAAAAAGAGAGAGAATAAGACGATGAACGATCTCTAATTCGTTCTAACTAACTCCAATTAAATTCTATCCAATTCGATTTTATATCATTGAGAGAGAGAGAGAGAGAGAGAGAGAGAGAGATTCTATTTTTTCCCTTGTAAACATTATTATCTTTACGATACGAGCATTTCGTTAAAAATATTGAAAACGAAATAAAAAATTGTAAAAAAAAAGAAAAGAGGGAACAAAAAAAAAGAAAAGAAACAGGAATAAAAATGAACGACCCAAGTTCGACCCAATTCTAATCCGATCCAATTCAATTCGATTTGATTCGATTCGATTCGATCCGATAATCTCCCTCTTTATCGTGTGATGATACAATATATATATATATATATATATATATATTATATAAACAAAGAAAAAAGGGAAAACCCGAGAGGGGGGAAGAAGAAACAAGAAAAAAAGAAGAAAAGGATCAAAAAGAACGATGGTAAAAAATCGGATTAAAAATTTTCCAAGAAAAATAAACGGACGATCTGGTACGATCCTCCATTAAAAATAAACGAACGAGCTAGAGCATAAAATATCAATTATTATCATTATTATTATTGAATTTACGTAAATGTTTGTTTGAAGAGTCTCTTCAATATCATGTTCGCTGCCTCGGACCATATATAATATACATATATTATATATATATAAAACATATGTACGTATGCGTATATATATATATATATATATATATATATATATGTGTGTGTGTGTGTGTGTTATATATATCGAAAGCATTCCCTTATATATGCTCGGCTTCTTGCAAATAAACCGATGCTCGTAAATCCTTGGGTCGGGTTGGATCCTTTTCAGCGAGTCCAATGTCTATTAAAATTCCGGGACGACAGCTGGACAAAAGGCGGGGGGGGGTGGGGGAGGAGGACGTCTAATGATGATTCTTAAATGACACCGGCCAATGTATTTTTCTAATAAAAATGGTCGCATCGACGAGCGATAATTACAAAAAATGTCTTCGCGATCGAAACGTACGATAGAACGAAAGAAAAAAAAAAAAACCAAACAAAAACCACCACCATCACCATCACCAGCAACGCGCAATGTACGTAAATATCTATTTGTCTCTAATGAAATATTATTATTATTATTAGGTATTACTAGCATCGATTAAATATATATATATATATATATATATATATATATATATATATATCGTATTTATATCTTACAATTATATGTTTAACTGACATCTATCGTATACTAAATCATATTTTATAAAATCGATCGGCTATTGCGATATCGTATAATACGTTTAAAGATTGTTACGGATAAATACGTAATAAAAGTTTGTCCATAATTATTTCATATCCGCTTCATGCGTGATATTAATAAGAACAAATCAAATCAAATCAAATCAAATCAAATGAAATCAAAAAAAAAAAAAAGAAATAAATAAAGGAACTATAGTCGCGAATTGATTATTTAGACGTCATCGGAATATCTTTTTCGAGCGTGTACATAATAATACGTGTCGAATGCTAATCCGGAACATGAAGACGTGAAACGAAAGAGTGAAAAAAAAAAAAGAAAAGAAAAAGAACAAAATAGAAAGAAAG
>OU964966.1:9655222-9677722 GCA_918808275.2 Dolichovespula sylvestris
ATATATGTATATCCATGTCGAAAATATCCAAAGCTCGAGGAGCTTCGAAATCGGTTTAACTTTGTACTACGGGCTTAACCTCGACTAAAAGAGCGGTGTCGCGTTTCTAACGTCGTTTCTAACGTTCTCTCTAACGTCGTTTCTAACGTCGTGACTGACCCCGTGCGATGCAGGTACACATATATAATATAATATATACATATATATATATATATATATATATATTACGATTCGTCGTTCGAGAGACAATCTTAGAAAATTCTTCGAAGAGAAAGAGTGTGAGAGAGAAAAAGAGATAGACAGATAAAAAGAGAATGAATCTTCTTCCCAAAAGTTTTTCTCATGCGGGTTGTACTCCCATATGTCGACAACATTTTCTCTCCCTCCCTTCCCTCTCCTCCCACTCTCCACTCTTCTGTTAATAAAGCTCAATTACTTAATTAATGGTTTAAAGCGAGGATAAAAACGTGACGCAACCATAGATAAAATATTCGTAAAAGTTACGTTATTACGTTTTATGTGTGTCCAAGTAGGTGATCATTTTATCCAGCTTGATGAAATCCATCTATCTATCTATCTATCTATCTATCTATCTATCTATTTATCCATGTACGTATATTCATAGGTATTGTGTGTGTGTGTGTGTGTGTGTGTGTGTGTGTGTGTGTTCGACCTAAAAATTGTAAAAAACTGAACGACGAAATTTTAGTTATCGAGAAAAACTTGACCCCCTTTTTTTTACGCGCACGTCCTTCGCACCTATGAATATGTATATATATATGTACCCCGTGTGTGTGTATTTATGTATGTGCATACGTATTTTATGTATGTGTCGTTCAAAAGTGGATTTTTTTATTAGCCTCGCTCGATGTAATCAACTTGCCTTTTCCGTTATTATTATCTTTGATATTTCGTTACTTTTCCTTCACACGTCGCTCGCACGATTACAAATAACATTAATATTAATGGAATTTTACTCTCGTTACTCGCGTTCCTTTATTATAACAATATTTCATTTGTACTATTCTTAATATATATGTATTATATATGTATATATATATATATATATATATATATATATGTAGTATAATAATATTATATTTTTATCGAGCGTGTGTTAAGTTTTCTCGTTAAATTAGATAGGTGCAAAAATAATCGCGTTTTTTTTTATCATTTCGCTCTCGACACTTAAAGATTCGCAATTATTGTTCGATCGACTCAACCAATGATTTCATACGCGTTTATCTTTACACACGCATATAATACCTTCTCTCAGTACAATATCATATTGTATTCTTTATTCTATTTAATCGAATTATTATTGTATTTTAAAGAGGAAACCGAGAAAGAGTGTGAGAGAGAGATAGATAGAGAGAGGAATAGAGATAGAGATACTAATCTAATTTTCTAATAAAAAAAAAAAAAAAAAAAGAAAAAAAGAAAACTCGCAGCCTGTAACGTCAAAGTTATACGATAAGCATTTTCCTTTGGAACGTTTGGCTATCCTCGTCGTGGTCAATAAATAATTCACCTCGGCTTATATATCGAAAGCGCGAGCAGTAGGTTTTAATAACGTTCATTTGCATACGAATTTTCAACGGGTTTGTTCGGCGCGAAAGCCGAAGCGAAAAAACAAACGTTTCAAGGGAAAAGAAGACGGGGGTCCTTGTAAATGCCTATCGCGTTACGCAACACGACAACGATGGATGTTAAAAAAGCAACTAACACGCACGCACACGCATACACACCAGTAGTACGAGCGCACATATACGTGGTGTCTCGCACGCGCGATTATGTCTTCTCACTTTTTCCTTCTTTCCTTTTCCTTTCAAGACAATCAAGGAGAGAAAGTAATGGAAAATCAATGAGACCTGTCCTGATTGGATATTTCAAATAAACATATTATATATATATATATATATATATATATATATATATATATACATATTTATATATAATTCGCTGGAGACGCATAGCATGAAAAACCCATGTGATTCCTAAGTCCAATAAACAAAATAGAAATAAAAATCGTTTATGTTTTCGACGTTCGTTGTTCTTTTTTTTTTTTTTTTTTTAATTTATTTGAACGTAAAACATTCATACGTATATATATATATATATATATATATATTTTTTCTGTTTGCAACTAAAATAAAATAAAAATATTGTTAGAACGATTGTGAAAATCGTCAAAGTACTTCGAGTCCACGAAGTGAACGACGCGCGAGCGATCGATCGGAAGAAACTCGGTATTGTATATTTTTGTCACGATAACGTCACTAATACATATACATCGTAACGGTCCTATCAAAATCACGGAGAGTCTCGGCTTATACGATATCACGCTTCTCGAATATCACAAAGTCAAATCGAGCGCGAACACCGTTGAAAACTATCGACTTTTACAGGTAAGCGTAGACGACTGGAATCTACGATAAAAAAAAAAAGGTTTCCGTGGCATTGCTCTTACTTTTTATCAGAGCTTATCTATATATATGTATATATATATATATATATATATATATTGTGCATTGAACTCGAGAATTTTATATACGACGATTAGTCATTTTATCACATTTAATTGCGAGATTGTCGTTAATAACCGAAACGATTTCTTCATTTTGATAAATACCCAACAAAAATTCATATCGACGAAACCGATTCTAATTTCTATTCGTGAGAATAAAAGTTTTATCAAAAAGTACGAGTGCGTAGTATACATAGTGACCCAATTACAAAAAAAAAAAAAAGAAAAGGGATAGCTCTTTCGTGAATCATAAAATTCACGATATTGAAATTCATGAGGAGAACATAACGAGAGGCTCTCGAGTCAAAAATTATACGTCGACGAAATAAATATGTGCGATTCAATTATTTAAAATAAAAAAAAAAAAAAAGGAAAAAAGATGGATAATGAAAAATGAAAAATAAAAAGAGAAAGAGAGAGAGAGAGGTTCGCCCTTTTGTGGATCATAAAAGTTCACGATTGAAATTCATGAGAGAATACGACGAGTTTTATCGAAGAAGCAAAAAAAAAAAAAGAAGTAGAAGAAGAAAAGAGAAGGAAATAAAAGAAAGACCAAAAATGATCCAATTATATATATATATATATATATATATATATATATATATATATATATATAGAAAGAGAGAGAAAAAAAAAAAGAAAAAAAAACAAAGAAAACAGATTAAATTTATTCCCCCTCTCCCCCTTTACCACCGCCCTCGCCGCGGCCTACGACGGGGCCCTCGCCGCCATCACAAATTTTCTATCTTTTAACGCGTTTATAAGAAACTTATCTCTCCCGGAGAAGGAGAAGGAGAAGGAGAAGGAGGAGAAGGAGGAGAAGGAGGAGGAGGAGGAGGAGAAAAGAAAAGAAAAAAAGGGGGTCTCGTAAGATTTGTTCGTTTCTAATCTGGGCATTTGAACGGTTACGTTTAGAGAGAAGATGTGCCTACTTAGGATGATCGTCACGTAGGAAAACGAGTTGGCCCTACCGGTGGCCCTACCGACGTTGCAAGAAAAAGAGCCGCTCCTATTATTAAGGTAGAAAAGATGAAAGAAAAAAAGAAAAAAAAAAAAAAAAGAAATATATATAACGTTCCAACTCTTGGACTTTGGCGTTGAGACCACGATGTATAATATTCAGCGTCTTCCTCTTCCCCTATTCACCGAAAGAAACGAAAAAGAGGAAAGAGGAGGAGGAGGAGGAGGAGGAGGAAAGAGGAGGGTAGAGTAGAGTTTAGCGAGGATAACACAGCTCGGAGGATGCTGCTGGGTAGCACGAGGCCATCAGCAGCAGCAGCAGAGGCCGAGCCGGCCAGTCATCGGCCATCGGCTTCTCAACCATCTCGCCTCCTCGTCCCATCGAAGAAGCATCTGCGGACTCCCGAAACGCGGTACCTCGCAGCATCCTCTTCTTCTCTTCTTCTACCTGAGACCGATCTAGAAAGAGAGAGAGAGAGAGAGAGAGAAAGAGAGATGGAACGTGGTTATTCTCTCCTCACCTGGCCTCCTTCTACCTCTTCACGTACCAACTCCATTATTTTCCTTTATCTTATTTTTCGGTCCATTCACCGAGAGCCTGCTATCGGCCTGTACTTCTCTCTCTCTCTCTCTCTCACACACACACACACTGTGTGTGTATGTCTCTCTCTCTCTCTCTCTCTCATACCTTTCTACCTTTGTCAATCGCGCGAGAACCTCTCTCTCTCTCTCTCTCTCTCTCTCTCTTTCTTTCTTTTTCTTTCTTTCTTTCTTTCTTTCTTTTTTTCGACCTCTCTCTCTCTCTCTTACTCATCGCAATTCCCTTAAACATGAATGGCACGGACGATGAATCGCTCTCACTTTTTCGTTCCTTTTTCATACATCTTTTTCTTTTTTCTCTCTCTTTTGCTTTTTTCACTCTCTTTCCCCGTCTCTTCCATCCTTCGGGAACGGGGAGAAGGTGGGAGCGAGGCGAAGGTAGGAGGAAGAAGTAGAAGATGTAGAAGAGGAGGAGGAGGTGGAGAGAAAAAAGAGAAAGAGAAGAAAGGAAAAATCCAAGAAATCGTAAAGTCTCTCCTCCTCGTCTTCTTCGGTGTGGTCCTTGCCCGTTAAAATTACGCACCGGGAAAAGATCCGTAAGGATTGATCATAATTAAAAAAAAAAGAGAGAGAGAGAGAGAGACTAGAGATTTTACGATGGTCACGGTTACTTTGATCATTACTTGGATCAAAGAGAGAGAGAGAGAGAGAGAGAGAGAGATTCGATGTGAGCGTCCCACCTACTCTCTCTCTCTCCCTCTCTCTCTCTCTCCTCCGCGTAGGTGTGCGCATAGATGACAACGATGACTATGACGATAATAAAAAGTGTACGTAAGTGCATGCGGAAGAGCAATTAAAATTTCTTTTTATCATTTCTCTCTCTCTCTCTCTCTCTCTCTCTCTCTTTCTCTCTATAAATGTAATCGTTCCTTCCGCAATGTTAAACTATCGAGAAAACGATATATATATACACATATATGTTAATAAACGATATATAATATATATATATATATGTGTGTGTGTGTGTGTGTTAATAAACGATATATATATACACGACACTAGAACGAACGATGAGCCCAATAACACAGCCATCGTGTTGATTATCCTGCGTTATGCATTTTTCAAACAAACTTCGAACTAAACGAATACGCGGTGTTGGCGTAATTTAATGAGTTACACGTTACATATGTATGCACGCGTTTATATATATATATATATATGTGTGTATGTGTGTGTGTGTGTGTGTGTATAAATATATAAATTACGAATACAATCGTAAAGAGTAGAGAACAATGGCGAAGAGGAGCGAAAGGAACTTTTTGTTTCTTTCTTTCTTTATTTTTTTTTTTCTCTGCGAATTTGTTAACCCACCTACCACCACTCGTAATCACCTTGGAATTGACCTCCTCGTTAAGTTACGATTATAAAACGGATATTTTCCATGTACACCAGCATTGACCGACCCGGTCGGACATTTTAACGTCGGGTATATTGTTTTCCTTTTTTTTTTTTTTTTTTTTTTTCTATATCATAATATGTTTATATAAACTGACCTTGAACGATGAGGAGTAAAGTAACCAACGCGATCGCCCTGGTATGCATCCTTTTAATCTTAATTTTCCTCGAGACGAAGGATCACTGTGATCGATGACGAATTAATTAAAATATTAAAAATTATATATATATATATATATATACGTGTATATATGTATATACGTATATGTATATATATTTATATAACGAAGAGAACCAACACAGTGGCACTTGAGGGGAGGGGAATAGAAAAAAAAAAAAAAAGAAGAGATGAAAAATAAAATTGAAAAAAAAAGAAAAGAAGAAAGAAACGAAAGGGGGGAGATGAAAAAAAAAGAACGTCCCACCAAAAAAAAAAAACTCGGGCCTTACGTTCCGATCACGTTTAACGATATATTTATATCGTTAATCGTTAACTTACGCGAACGTGGACGAGTGATATATGTCTTGAAAATCTTAATCAATCGCGTCGCGAAGAGGTTATTATTACACTTGAAACGGACAGAAGGGGGGAATCCGATGTTATATCCACCGATTCGTGGTGGATACTAAATAGAAACTGAGAGAGAGAGAGGAACGGGCGCGCGTGGTATCCGAAGAAACGGCGGCGGAATCGCGCCCCCGGCTTTTTACGGGGACCTGCGCACTGCGATTGCGCGTCCAACGCGCCGATCGAGCGCGCCGCCATGCGATTAAACCGCGAAAATCGAATTATACCCTTTCGTCCGACTTTTACCATCTATTCATCCTATATCTAACGTTTCTTACAATTATTATTATATTTTTATTATTAATATTATTATATCATTATTATTATTATTATTATTATTTTTATTATATTATCATCATCATCCTTTTTTTATACGAATAAATACGTGAGGGTGTGCGTATATTATACAATAAATATGAGTAAACGAGTAATATATGATATCGAATAGATTCTTGGATAAAATTATATTAACGAAGATATATCGTAAGTGTGAGTGTAATAAAATGTCATATTATAATTTTCCTTCGGACGTTTTTTTCTTTTTTTTTTTTTTATTCAAATATGTATTACAAATAGAAATAATAATAATAATATTAATGTCCCTAGAAAAAAATTTCAATGAACCTAAGATATCATGTGTATCATCGATGATTAATAATATTAATGATCTTAACCGACGATAATTTGTTCCACTTTTTTTTTTTTCTTTAGTGAAACGCAAATTCATTGGCGAACGAGTCGACGACTCCCCTTAAGGCTACGACTCCGCGAATCGATTTTTTTTTTGCTTTATTTTTTTTCTTTCCTTCTTTATCGCACGATCGACGTAGTATAACACGATTAGACGATGCTACCTGCCTAACTAACGCCAACTTCGCGTTATGAATGTGGAGAGTTATATCTACGAAGGAACGCACGTGACTTGCGTACACCACCCGTTCGTTCGTTCCACGTTAAGCGCGCAAGAAGCGCTTCTTCTCTTCCTCCTCCTCCTCCTTCTCCTCCTCTTCCTCGTCATCGTCATCGTCATCATCATCGTCATCGTCATCATCATCATCCTCTTCTTTTTCCATTTCTCTCATCCATTCAACTTCTTCGAACATTTTTCTAACCGTTCGAACCGCGCTAAACTAATAAAGGTGAAAATGATATTTCCATTGGTGTAAATTTACTTCGTTAAATTTCCCGTTAAGAGCTTCAATGAAGCGAAAGAAAAAGAAGAGGAAGAAGAAACAGAAGAATTATCGGCTCGTTTCTGATCTCGTGCCAAGACGAGGAAATTTTTTTCTTTCTTTTTCGTTTCTTCTTTTTTTTTTTTTTTTTTTAAGTACAAACCGTGCCGCGAAAGGTTCCCAGATCGGTGATCGAAAGTTCCTGAATTAATCTCGAAAATCAGAGTTACAATTTTTTTCCGCGACTCTTTGAACGGTCTTTCGAAAAAGAAAAAATTGAAAAATCCTCGAGGGAGGATCGATCGATCGAAGGATCGATTTGAACGAACGGTCAGGGAAAACTTACGGCCGGTTCCTTTCAACGATCCTCGTTATTTCTAACGAACGTGTACATAAACCGAATTTATTGCCTTCCCATTAGCGAATACGATATACGAAATATGAATCGTCCGTACTTGCGCTGTCAGAAACAGAATATACGGTCCCTCATCGTCATCGACGCTCAACGGCATTAGTTTGAATACGACGAATGTGACTAATCGCGCTTCGAAAAAAAAAAAAAAAAAAAAAAGAAAGATCTGATGTCACTCGTAATCACGCATCCGATTTTGTTCGAAGAAAATTCCATGGTGGTAATATTCTTTTGTTTCATTAATTTATTTTTTTTTTCTTTTGTGGAATTAAAACATCATTGCGTAGATCTAGATAAATCCGTTGGCGAGAACCACTCTTTTTCCTCGAACATTTCCTAGCATCGAATTTTTTCTACGTAATCGCGTCTATCCAAATAACAATCCCACGTAATCGATGACTAAAGGAGAATATTCATGTTTTAAATATAAAGTATTCGTTATTACGAATTCATCAAAAACGACGATGACTACTCTCTCGAAGAGAAACCTAAGATTTTCGTAATCGTCTGTAAAACGGGGATTTTACAATTTGTTTCGAGTATTGCAACCAATAGGATTATATAATATATATATATATATATATGTATAGTAGGGTGTCCCCTAAGTTTTTTCCGTATCGTGTATTCATTTCGCATGGAAAAAAAGGAAGAAACTTATGGGACACCCTAATACATATATATATATATATATATATATTTTGTTCTCTATTAAGAGTGCCATACAAATCCGCTCACGAACGTCGACGAACGGATGAGGGCAGAAGAACAAAGTTCCAACCCAGGAAACGTTTATGTTTGTAGTTGATAAGCCAGTGTTACAGAAATATTTGAATTTCGTATATCCGCCAGGTGAATGCTTGGTATTCTACTCGTTTTATCCTACAAAATACAAACGGGGCCTTCATTTAAAAGTATATCGTAATTTTATGAATCGTTTCGGGGGTAAGGGAAGGCGGGAAGGAATGCACGAATATAGAAATGTTTTGGTATAGGAATAGGTTTAATTATCTCACGCTTATAAATCTCGTACCGTAAAAAAGTATTTGTTCGGTTTAAAACAACATTACCTCGACCTATCGACCGAGATCAAACGCGTTATTATCCTTACCGAGAAGTATGTGTCACAAAGACAACTTCTACCGTCGACATCTAGCGAGAAAATCGTAAAACTGTTTGCTTAAGCATAGCCAACGCGCGACGTACCCTTCGTCGTCGTCGTCGTCGTCGTCGTCGTCGTCGATCAATCGATAGATCGATCGATCGATCGATGGTTTTTGTATAATCGTTCGGAGTTTCCACGAAAAATCGATCAACGAATTTGTCCGACTTTCGAGAATCTAACGAATCGTTACGTATCGTATCGTACGTATGAATTAAGTTTGTTCTTGTTAACGCAACTTTTATTATATACTTATCTCTCTTACGTTACGTACATATTATATATATATATATATATATATATATATATACATACATATTATATACATATATCGACACGTTCCATAGGTTGCTTTTGCTCGCAAACGATTGGTCGAAGTCTCGTAACTGTCCTAAAACCCCACCACGGGCGTTGGATGAAACCGGATGCGTCGAGGAACGGACGCGACGAGGAACAAAGGACGCTTTTGTACGCAAGCAGAAAGGACGCCATCTTCGTTTGTCAACGGACGTCAAGGTGTTCTGGTCGTGAGACAGAGAGAGAGAGAGTTCGGGAGAGAGGTTGTTCTTCCGAACGAACATAAGAGAAGAAAAGAGAAGAGAGAGAAAAAAGTCATGAGGGATAACAAGTGCTCTTTCTCGTAAAGATAATCACGTATAATCGGAAACGTTTATTCGGAACTACACGATGACATGGCGTCTACGGAGTTTGAAAAACGCAAAGAGGAAGAATACGAGATGCAGCTGTTGTGCTTTCACTCGAGAGCCGTATACGCGACACGTAAGACGACGACGCCGTCCCGTCACCGCCGCCACCGCCACCACCTCCGCGCCTCCGCCGCTTCTTCCTTTGATTTACGCGTTTTAAACGACTTTAACGAATTTTATACGAGATTTTTACCCGACCATTCGAGGGGTACGGATTTCAGTCGTTGGGCGGGTGAACTCTGGTTTCATGTGGTTTTCGATCATGACTAGAGTCACACTCGTCCATCGCTTGAAATACTTTCACCGCATAATTACCATCGAGACGAAGTTTTTTTCCTTTCCTTTTCTTTTCTTTTCTTTTCTTTTCTTTTCTTTTCTTTTCTTTCTTTTATCGCAAAGACTAACCCTTCCTTTAAGTTTTCAAATAAAAACTTATTTTTCGACGTCACCCCGACAAAAATATACCTGAGATACACACACACCTGCGTTATACTCACATCCCAGCATGATCCAATGTAGATCTTTTGTTCTTTTTTTTTTTTTTTTCTTTCTTCCATTGCAATTATTATTATTTATACCCTCTTGGCTTTTCGCTAAAAATGCATATTACTATAGACGCCTAGCTTCTCTAATATAGATCTTTCTTTCTAGTGGAAGGTATAGTTCACGAGACTATCGAGTCGACGTGTAAAAAGTTATTCGAATCGTTACAAACAAAGTACAACTGTGACGGGGAAGAATTGAGAGAACTTATGGAAAATGAAAGAAAACTGATACAGATATATTACGCACGTGCTAGGCCGCATTTAAAAGTTATAGAGGTAACATCGTAACACAACTACATTGCTCGCATCTTTGCTTATACGCTCTTACAAAAGACTATGTATCTTTGATCTGTTTTAGAATATTGTAAAGAAATACATTTCCATACCAAAAAATGTTTTGTTAGAAGGAGACAAATACCAGAGTATTTCATATACTGAGGAAGAATATGAGCGACTAGACGAACGTATGAGAAGTCTACAACAAAGAGCCAAGAGGGTACGCAAGATTAATATACGATTAAAAATAACTTTACGCCATAGAGCACAATTTTCAATCGAAGAACCATGTTTCTAGGCCACTATATTGAACTCGGCGTTGAAGGAAGAACTGGCTACGATAGATCAATTACAAAACCATATAAACAAAAGTAACAAAATGTGCGATATAGTGGAAAGTAGCTCTGTGGATCTAAATACAAACAACGGCGAGATGCTTAAAGTACTTCAACATTACGAAGAACTTTATAAAAAATTACTCAATTTGGTACCTAAAACAGAGAAAGTAAAATACAATCCGTTCGAAGATTTCAAAGGAAAAACCTATGACTTTGAGAGCCTTTGACGATTACTTTGGTCTTAGATATTTAAAGACATTTCTCAAGCTTTTACTCTCACGTGCAAAATGTGTATATGAGATGTTTGTATATAGTACGTAAGGAGATGTCATTTGTAAACTCTTTGTTAGATCTCATAAGTTAACTAATTTTATACATACATATTTTTACCATTGCAATAAAGTTCATATTATATATATATATCTTTCTTTCGTATGACCAAAACGAACAAGAGAACGTTTCAAAGAAATTGTCTAAGCTCTGATTCAACTTACATAAATGGATATTCTCAAAAATTTGATCTTTCACAGAGATATACGCATCGACAACGAGTATTTTCAATTTCTCTTTTACCGACATAACCGCACTATTTAATCGACTTGCATTCGCTGTCCATCGAACGAGTGCTGCCACCTACTCACTTCGAAAGTTTAAAAATCCTAACATTTACTTTTCCTAAAAAGAAGTGAGAGAGAGAGAAAAAGTCAACTTTCGCGTTAAATTTCCGTGAAATTAAAAAATTTATACTCGTACAAAGCGCTCTTAAAAGAACTGTTGTTGAGAATATTGAAAAGATCTCTCGCGTCCTTGTGTACGTACGTGGTGTATACATATATACAACTTCAGTCTATCCGCCATTGCGTACGTAATATAAAATGGAGTTCGAATAGAAATCTTTTCAAGAATAATAAGCCGTTTAATCCGTCGCGGATAAATGTGATTTATCCAGACGGAAACGTCCTTTTCTTAAAAAATAAAAAAGAATAAAATAGATTTTAAAAACATTTAAATAAAAAAAGAAAAAAATAATAAATAAATAAGAACGAAGGCGGTACCACCATTTCCCGTTGGATTAAAACGGACTGATTATGACCTGACATTTTTTTATGGAATCAAAAAGAATTACGCGACGCAAAGGTGAAATATAATCGCGAATCGATATCGTAAGGATAATATTAAAACGTACGGATAAAGCGTTGATATTCGAATAAATATTAAATGAAATGAAAGCGTTCGATTATAAAGCTATATGATCAATATGTAGATAGATAGATACATACCCCATTTATATTCTCGAAGATGGCAGTTTGTCGGATAAGTTCAAGAGGAGGAGGAGGAGGATGTACACCCATCCAATGGTACATTCCGATAGACATCAAATTTCCAGGTATCGTAGTAGAGCCCGCTTGTCCTAAAGTAAATTGTCCCACGCCTTACAACACTCAATTTCAACGATCGTCGCAACAAATCAACGTTCCAACGATGACACCCTGCGGTTGGATCTCTCTTGGACCGTATCTTACTTGCGCACCATCATATTGTCCGATGAATTGTTAATCACGTTAGAAGAAATTGTTACAATTTTAATATTTAATTCGGGCTGGGAGAAAAAAAACGACGACGATTTTACTCGTACGTATTTTTTCTTCTTTTTCATCTTCTCCTTTCTTTTCGATATTTAATCGGGAAAAAAAAAATTATATTCCTTTCGTGCGAGTACACGTATATATAACAATACGAAATGTAATATCTATCGAAGTGAATTAATGCGACGATAATTGTACGAATCTAGTCACGTTCGTTTTAAATGCGTATGTACGATAAAATTCGACGATAATAATTAATGATAAACTAATTAAAAAGTAATATCCGTACGGTGAGTCTTCTTCGCGTAACGAATATTGATGTTATTGTAAATATTAACGGCGATCGAATGAAAACATCGGTAAGAAAGAAAGAAAACAATGGTCGAGAAAAAACGACGTTAAAATATAACGACACCACCGTAAAAGAACCAATCGCGTTCGCGACGTTACTGAATATATGTTTATATATATATATATATATATATATATATATATATACACACACACACCACATACAGAGACACACATAAACAACACGTACTTACGATACTCGATGTACGACGACACATTCTAATAATCTTCGACGACGATTAATTCAAACGGATGAACGTCGAATGGCAAATAAACGCAGTGTTTTTTACGATCCCGATCGTAATTATTTCAACGTAACGAAGCACGATGTTGTATATCAATTTATACGAATTAAATAAATGATGAAGGAACGAGACTCGAAGAGGGGACTGAGGGGTATTCGTCGTCGCGTCGTCGTCGTCGTCTTCTTTTGATACGGAGGCAAGCGAAGAACACCGACGAAAACTTCGATTATCGTCCGAAAATAGCCGAAGTTACACTTACGCGTATGATGCGATACGTTCATATGAAAAATGGTCGCGAGGCGAGGAGCCGTTACGGATTTTCTCTCTTTTCCCCTCTTGCACGTACATACATACATCATATATACGTACACATACGTACAAGTGCATACATAGAGCACATGGAGTATTTATGTACCTTCATATAAAAATATTTTTACCGTACAGGTGCGATCTTTCTCGCATTCCTCTTTCGTCTTCTTTCTTCGTCTTCCATCTTCAAATTTATTCGGCCGAAAACGCACGAAGTAAGTACGAACGTACGAACGAACGTACGAAGAAAAACGAAGAAAGAAACGAACGAACGAACGTACGTCTTACCTTTGTTTTTGATTGGTCGTTAGCGATAGAAAAGGACGGCAAGTTTTTCGCGGAATCATTGGACTTCGTCGTTTCGTTTCGTGTAATATATATGTATATATATATATATATATATATTGGTAGGTTTATTGGGAGAAAATAGGGTATGGAGGGGAAGGGGAGGTGGGTTGATTAGGAGTGGTGAGGGCCGAGGAGGGAGGGAGGAGAAGAAAACGTCGAAGAAGTGACCAGTAATCGAGTAGCGTTCGGTTTTGCGAGTTCTCGGTCGCTTGTCATTAAATTATACACACATATATGTATATATATGTGTGTGTGTGTATATATATTTTTTGTAAGGTATATCCCTTTTTATATATATATATATATATATATATATATATACATATACATATATATATTTTTTTTTTCTGTTTCTCGTTATCACGTAGAAAATTTTTTTAAACGAAACGAAACGAAACGAAAAGAAAAAGAAAGAAAGAAATATAATCATTGATTGGGGTTAATCTATACGATAAAAGGGAACGATGGAGGATATTGTCGATTGCGAATGTCGCTTGACCGCGAAGCTATTGGAAATGTTGAGAACGACCGATTACGAATTGGTACAGGAAAACGGTCAGAGACGTTTGTCGGCACCGGAGATCTATCGTGACTGTAGGGAACGTGCAAAGGGTGCCGAGGTTTTCATCGGTCGTTTGCCGCGCGATTGTTACGAGGACGAATTGATGCCGGTACTCGGTAAGGCCGGCCGACTTATGGAATTAAGATTGATGTTGGATTTTTCGGGATCAACGCGCGGTTACGCGTTTGCCCTTTACGAAAATTCGAGAATCGCCAAGAGAGCTTGCATGGAGTTGGACGGTTACGAGATAAGACCGGGACATCGTATTGGTGTAGTCAAGTCGATCGACAATTGTCGTCTATTCTTCGGCGGCGTACCGAAGAACAAAACAAAAGCCGAATTCATGGAAGAACTGACCAAGCTCCTAGACGGTATAATAGATATTTATTTGTATCCGAACGCTCAGGACAAGTCGTTGAATCGTGGCTTCATATTCGTCGAGTTCAAGGATCACAGGGCCGCCGCGATGGCACGTAGAAAGCTTATACCAGGAAGGGTTATGCTATGGGAACACGAAATAGCCGTTGATTGGGCCGATCCTGAACCCGGCGATCCGATCGACGAGGACATCATGCAGACCGTGAGTTTTCTCCTTGTTTTTTTTCTTTTGCTTTTTCTTGTTTCCCCTCTTCCTCTCTCTCTCTTTCTTTCTTTATATATACATATATTTTCTTATTTATACGATTTATATATAAGCGAAGGTGGACGCGAGTGGCGCCCATACATTTTGAATTTCGCGGCATCTTTAACCTCCGCGATCGGTTTGTAAAACCCGTAAGAATATAAATTCTCTTCCACGACGAGGGAAAATTATCTTTTCGGATTCGTCGTTTGTCGTCCTTCGACGCGTTAATCCTTTTTTTACCCCTTTCTTTTCTCTTGGTCGTTAGAATATAATATAATGTAATCGTTAGACATTCGTTCCCACCAGGCACCCCGCCATATTCTATAGTACCTCGCCATTTTATGTGTAGTATACGGTTCGGGTACGAGAGGTGCATTGTTATTGGTCCGTATCTCACGGGAATTCGAATTATATGCCGCGAATTTGAAAATGTTATATCGCTTAAACGAATATATATATAAATATAGGTTACGGCGTTATTCGTAAGGAATCTGTCGTTAAATATGCCCCAGCAAAAGGTCAAGGAGATATTTCAAAAGTCGACGAGCGTGCCTATATTGAAGCTGAAAAAAATCAATCATTTTGCCTTTATACATTACGAATCACGACAGGCCGCACAGAAAGTAATGGACATGATGTCGCGTGAGTCACACATCAATATCCTCTATAAAAATTAAATAACGTACTATACTACACCACACTCCCGTTCCCTAAATTTACGCGTATGAAAATCGTGTTAATCGAATCTTTCTTGTCGGTATAAAAGGAAAAATATTCGAGATAAAAGTTGGTAAAAAAAGTTTCAGAAATATGATGGTGGGTGGGGAGGTGGATTGATTTGGAGTGATTCAACATTTTTTTTTTTTTTGATTCGGTTTTCTATTTTTTTTTTTTTCCTGGTAAAGAATCATTAATGTGTCACGCTCGTTTAAATTGGCAATCATCCCTGTTTCAAACTCTTGAAAAGAGTTGTCTTCGAAATGATATTATTTTGCCCGTTGAAACTAATCAGTTGGCTGCGTTGCATTCCAGCAAGCATTTCGAATCGAACGCGTTTTATAACGTCACTTAAAGCCAAATCAATAATTTTTAATACGATATATAAAATATTATATTATCTCGAAGCTCGTATATACGACATATATGTGTATATGCACGTGCATACATATCCAAGCCGATCGCGTAAAATATGATCTCGCGTATGAAAGATTTTCCGCGTAAATCGAGGGACGGTGTGTGCTTTTTATATGAGAATAAAAATATATATATATACACACATACATACGTACGTACGTACACGTAAATTTTTTGGTTAACACGTTCCGTGCTAAGCCCTTCTTTTTGCCTGACTTGTCGTTCAGGCCATTTGATATTTCGACTAATCCTACCGTTACACGTAATTATTAATTTATTGTAAATATAACAATTAAACGAACTTATACGTACTTTGTTCTATACTGCATTTTTGTGTAATGTCTCGATCATATAGTAGAAATATTTTTTTACAGAATTAAATTTTTCCCATAAACAATATATATATATATATATATATATATTTTCAGGGCATTAAATAAAAATATCTGCGAGTGTACCACCGATGGGTACCACGTGGTCTGTGAAGATCAAATTTAACGTGTACCACTGATGGTACACGTGGCACGGAACGTGTTAATAAATTTAACAAAATTTCTTTTTTACGAATCTTTACGTCGATAATAATAATAGTAGTAGTAATAGTAGTAGTAGTAGTAGTATTAGTCCTACCTTTTAAAAGTTACTCGAGTCGCGTGTTTCTCTCTTTCTAACCCGGACGTAGAAAATATGTGTGCGCTCGCGTGCGTGTATTTATTTTTTTGGGCAAAATCTCCAGAGAATAACAGCGTCGTCGAGCAAGAAGGTTGGGAGATACGTTGGGCGAAACCGATTTGCGCCTCGAAACTCTTGGAAAGGCAGAAATGTATTAACGAGGCCGCTACGACCGGTAGAAACGCACGTTTCAAGCCATTGTTGTCGAAGAATTACTATCTCCAAGCGTTACCAGAGGTTTACGAGGAAAACAGTAACAAGGGTACGGCGCACGTCATCGCTCTGCAAAGTTTGGTTAAGGAGAAGTTAGGCGCGATGTGTTCCTTCGAATGTTGGAGAGCACTCGACGCGCCGGGCTTCATTTGTAAGGTGAGCCAGAGAAATAATAATAATAATAATAATAATAATTAAATTATAATAATATCAACGAAATTATGATATATATGTGTGTTTGGACTCGAGAAATACTTTATGGGAATGTACGTGGAAAGAAATTGTGTATCTATCGATTTTGCGACTTTGATATATTCGATTTTAATGTATATATAGTTACTTTTTTTTTTTTTTTGGTGATTTCCCTTGTGTATAGTTTGCAATACCTAGGGATAGGATACCCTAGGGATGTCCACTCAACCTGCATTAACTGTGATGATTTGTTTTATATTTCTTGTCTGCTGGTTCGTGTGTCTCTTGATTAGGATACGGGACAAAAGTTTCAAAAACCCATATCATATATATATATATATATACACATACGTACGTATATATATACCCGATTTATACGAAGTAACCTTGCGAAATTGTAAATCGTAAAAAAGTTGAATGTTGAGAGAAAGAAATTGTGACGAAAAGAAGGAGGAGAGAGTAAATGAGAAAAGAGAACGTCGCGTAATTGTTACTCTCTTTTTTTTTTTCTTCTTCTTCCGACGAGCACACACGTCACTCTTTTCTCGGCCATCTGGTTGGATAAAAAAACAAAAAAGAAAAGGCCGTGGGGGGTGAAAGAGAGAGAGAGAGAGACTATTCGATTTCTCTTCTTTTTACGAATGTACATACATATACGTACGTACCTTCGTATTCGGTTACGTCTCTGGCCGTGAAAAAGAAAACGGAAAAGAAGAAGAAGAAAAAAAAAAACCACTTTATATATTCTCTGCCTCGAGATATTATATTCTTTGACTGCGAAACATTGCGATTGCGTTGCGTGTATGTGTTTCTGTCTGTGGAGAGGGGGGGACTAATAAGTTTTCGATTTCTTGAGTGGATTCCGTTCGCGTTTTCCAAGTAATACAGTAATTCGAGAAATTTTTAGTGAGATTGCGGAGGGAGGTGGGGTAAAGAAGGTTTCGGCGAATTAGATATATAATAAAGTTTGTTGTGTTGGTTACATAGATGGTTCTAGAAACTAACGAATCCGTCTCTACGTTGGCATCGCTCACGCGTATTTCTTTGCATTTTTCTTATTTTTTTTTTTTTTTTTTTTTTTTTTTTTATAAGTACTATAGCGATGTCGCATCAGTGAAAAATTTTCTTTTCTCTCTCTTCGCAGATAACCGTTTTCAAAGCACACGCCACGCTTCTGGAGTATCACGGTGATGTAATGTCTACGAAACATAAAGCAATCAGTACGACGTCGTTAAAGATGTATCATTATTTGTCTAAATCATTGAACAATACCGGTAAGTATTTTCTAATCGTTCAAGTAAATTAATCTTAATTTTGTCGTTATCTTTCTTTTTTATTATTATTATTATTATTATTATTATGCTACTTTTAATTACACGTTTATTTATTTATTTATTTATTTATTTATTTGTTTGTCATTATTGTCTATTTCTTTTTTCTTCTTCTTTTTTTTTTTTCTTTTTCTTTTTCAATCCCACAGCCGTGCAGGACATAGGGCAGGATTACACGAAACAATGCGTGGAATTCGATGGGACGCAAAGGATGCCGTTTTTTACATTGGACAAAGAACAATTGTATAATAACTTTTAATAACGAAAGTTTTTAATTTCTCACTTTGATCGGTAAAATGAGCGTCGTAGGAATCTACGGTGGAAGAATTAATTATTTTTTTAATCACGGCCGAAAGTGAGGATTTTCCAAATGAGATTGATTTTTTCTTCTTTTTTTTTTTTTTTTTTTTTTTTTTGATTGGCTACTAACTCGATCATTAGATTCTAAAATTGGATCCAGATAACACTCGCACGTTGGAATCTTCACGCGATTTCGAATTTTACATTTTGCATATTATATCGCGAATTTTTTATTTACCATCCGACGAAACGTACAAATAATGATATAATGATAATAATATCTTGATTTTTATCAAGATCTAACGTCAAAAATTCTATAGGACAGAAACTTTTTATGAGGGTTTTGGTATTCTTTTTTTTTTTTTTTTTTTTTTTTTTTTTAAATAATGTATTTAAAAACAAATTGATCGATCGGCATATATCGCTTTGCAAAAGGATCCGTTTGAATTTTTAAAAATGTGTGTATAGGTGAGAATCGTTATTTACTCCGGTGGGGGGGAGTGGTGGTGCCATGACAAATAATGTGTTTTATTATTAATTTTGATCACAAATGAATGTATTTACAGTAATCACTAATCATCCACGTAGAATGTTCTTAAGTTAGATTTATACTGAAATGCCAATGTCTTATCGTTGTTTTATATGATATACATATACATATACATATACATATACATATACATATATATATATATATATATTCACTCTTGATTAATTATTCACTCTTAACGTGAGAAGTTCATCATATGAGAAATAGATCATTATAAAAAACAAAAAAAAAATAAAAGTATGTATATATATATATATATATATGTGTGTGTGTGTGTATGTTTGCAAGATTGCTGAATCTCTCCAACTGGAGAAAGTATCTGCTTTATTTTTTCCCCTTCTTTTTTATTTATTTTATTTTTTTTTTTTAACATTTCACTTTTTTATCCACGTTTTTTTCCCCCTCGATGAACTTTTATCTTGCATTGAATTATATATAGTTTATATAAAACCAAGATTATAAATGTAAAATATCCAATCGCTTTAATCCTCGAGTAAAACCGAATTATATAAGGTATTTGATTTACATGAAATATTTTTAATGTAAGCGCACACTTTTCAAGAGAGAGAACGTCACAATTTAATTTCTTTATACTCGACATTTATATGTTACACGTTATAAATCGATAAGAATAATGTGGGAGTGGGTGGGTTGGGGGATAACATAGGGAAATACAATATCGATTTTCATGTTAATTTTCTTATTTTTTTTTTGTTGTTTTTAAATAGAGGAGACATCCTCGAACGATAATAAATGTCATTGCGAATCAATTGTTGTATGCGTTTGTTGTAGTAGTAGTAGTATTAGTCATTAAAAAAAGCTCAATTGCATGATGATCGTATCGTCGGACGTTAAATTATAATCGGACAGGGTACGATTGTTCTCCAAATAATGACCGTCCCTCCACAATTTTATTCTATCCGGTGGCCAATCCTGCTGATCCCTTTCGGATTGATACGCGCAAGCAATATTTTCCTTCAAGAATTCAACCGTCTCGGAACGTTGTATACGAATCTTCATTGGACGTCGTCCATCGAGTGTCCGAATTGTTACAATCAGAGACGAATGAGGATGAGAAGGAGGAGGAGGAGGAGGAGGAGGAGGAGGACGACGATCGCACTTAAATCCTATTTCAGCACGTAAGTCGTTTTACGTTTCGCGTTAGAGAAACTTTATGCTCAATCGATGTAAGGGATGTGCATTAAATTATTTTTTTTTTTATCACCTTTACAGCAGGACGTCATCGTTGATATATTATAAAAATCAAATGTGACTCTATTCGGGATACTGTTATAATTTGTAATTAATAGTATGGACGAATCGAACAATTTTACGAGCTATGCGATCGCAAATACGATGATAAAATAGTTTGAAAAAGGTTAGTGAAATTAGATTGACATTTCCTCGACTGTGTTGTTAACGCGATAACATTTCAACAATACGGCTAACAGTCCTTCAAGTAAACGTGTTTATTCGTGTCTCTCTCTCTCTCTCTCTCTCTCTCTATCTATCTATCTATCTATCTCTTTTTCTGTCTCCCTACCTTCCTCCCTCTCTCCTACTCTGTCACTGTTTACGTATCGAGTTCATTTGTTCGTCATCTTCCACTACCAGGCGAACGATGAAAAGAAACGGAGCATGCGCGGAAGTAAACAGAGAGAGAGAGAGAGAGAGAGAGAGAGAGAGAGAGAGCTTCTATCGCCTTTGTGACAACGCGAAACGGGAATGGTAAGACCTCGATGGTGGGGATACAACGGTGGAAAGGGACAAACACAAGACTACACAAATTTATTACTCGCGTGTCATTATCAATTAGTCGAAGGTGGTCGAAGGATCGCTTAACGCTTTAGAAATATACACATACACGCGCGCAAAAGTTTGTGTCGTATTTCTATGTAAGTAGCAATCGTTCGTGTATATATGTATATTATATATATATATAGATTTATGGAAATTAATTAATGATAAAAATTGATTCATTGATATTATAGGTTTTTTTTTAACGATTATTATTACATATATATATGTATATATATATATATATATTTATTCGAATAATATTTTTGTTAACTATATATAGTTACGTTGTTATATACGTATATATACATACATACATACATACATACACACATACATATATATGTAAATATATAAAATATTACAACTATAGATCGGAGTTATAACTTAATGCACTGTGAGCTCGTATCATGGGAATTAAAATTCTATGATAATCTTGAAGGATCATACGTATCGTTTGATAATCCGTGTTTCCAACAGTATTGTTACTCGGTCTTGCGCAGCTGATCAATCTCCTTGCTTCCGGAGCGCATCCAACATCGTTTGCCCGTCCAATAGGAGAGAAGTGCAAAGTATCGTACGTAAAGTCCAACAGTTTCCTGACAGCGCAATCGATTACGGTATCGCTTGGTATTTCACCCTCGCCACTTTCCGTGCAATCTTTTATCACGTTGCTCATCCAATTCCAATCGTCCCATTCGCTGGAGTAATCAACGTTACGATTCTCCATTTGCCACGTTAGCAGAACGCGATATCTATAAAAAAAAAAAAAAAAGAAAAGAAGTACGTCGGTGAACGTGAAATTTTTTATTTTCTTTTTCTTCATTTTTTTTTTTTTTTTATTATTATTATTATTATTCCTTAAGTCACCTCACGAACGAAAGGCACGATCGTTGTTCTTCGTTCTTAAACTCTCACACTTACCCCCAATTCCAAGGATTTTTACCGAATTTGATTTTTTTCAGGCTCGTCATATAAACGAACATATTAAAGTCTATTGCCTTCAGTTCGTTATAGTCTATGTAAAAGTTTTCCACCCGGGGTAGAAACGGGAAGACGTTGTAATCGATGCTCTCTATTCGATTGAACGAAAGATCAAGGGTACGGAGATTGTACAGATTTACGAACCAATCGCTGGTCACCCATGTCAATTTATTACCCCATAGGATGAGTTCGTTCAAATTTATTAATCCGATGAAAACCTGACGATCCAAAACTTTGATATTATCCTCGTGGAGATCCAAAACTCTCAATGTTTCGCCGAATCTGACGAAGGTTTGCCTTCGAATAGAAACAAAAACAAATAAACAAACGAACAAACAAATGTTTTCATAATCGCTCGTTTATTCGTACGTAGTAGAGTCATTTGCGTTCTTTAACCGCGACATTGCTGTATCAAAAAATTTATATATTATTATGCTTACCCCGCTATATCGATAAGATTAGATCCATAAATGATTATGTTCGTCGTATTGCTTTGTGCCGAGTCCAAATGTTCTCGTAAAGTATTCAATTCCGTACAATCGAAGGTCACCGTACTCGCCATTGTCGATGTTATCGTCCGACAAGATTCCTCCGACGAGGCACATCCAAATAAATGGCTGACGAGGAGGAGGAGGAAGAAGT
>OU964966.1:9682722-9747722 GCA_918808275.2 Dolichovespula sylvestris
CTCTTCCTCCCTTTCGTATCATACATACGTTCTATTCAAACTACCCCTACTCACTTTTTGCGATTGCTCGGTCGAGATTTTAAACCATTAAGCTCCGTTTTATTTTTTTATTTTTTTATTTTTTTTGAAGTATTGAAGCTAGCTAAATCTGAATATAAATAAATATAATAGTACCGGTAAAGGACCCGATAGAAATTTCTCTCTCTCTCTCTCTCTCTCTCTCTGTGTGTGTGTGTATTTGTGTATTTATTTCCGTGTATAAGAGGGACAGTTCTTTAGAAATTTTTCAAAATGCCAGATCATTTACGATCCGAATAATTCGTAAATGTAAGAAAGAGGAGAGACTCCGCTCATCTTTATTATCCTTCTTCCATTTATATTCTCGATGAACGATCGAAAGCAATATATTTAACTATACATACGTAATATATATTTTTTATTGAAGGAAATCATAATACCCGTTTGGAGTTTCTCAATATTTATACGGTTATCTCTACCACCAACAGTCCTATCTACTATATTCTCTTGGAATTTTTATGCAAGAAAAAATATCGAGCTAGCATATGCCATAACATAATAACCATCGTACTTTATCCCAGAGAGAAAAAAAAAAGTACGAGATCGTTCGCGGTCGAAGAAGATAGAGAGAGAGAGAGAGAGAGAGAGAGAGAGAGAGAGAGAAAAAGAAAGGAAAAAAAAAAGAAAAAGAGAAATAAAAAAGAAAGAAAGAAAGAAACGTTCATTCAGTTCGAAACGTTTTGATCGATTTTTTTTTCTTTTTTTTTTTTTTTTTTTTCCCAAACAAACCTGACTCCTCATGGGATTCGTATTAATCTGACACATGTAAGTCCCGGAATCGTTCTGTTGGACGTTGCTCACGTGAAGCTTCCAGGTGTTATGCCCGTTATGGGTTATCGAGAGTCGTGCGTTATGAGTCACCATGTGACCTTGAACAGCCAAGATAGCCCTCGTGTCCGATTTTATCCAGGCGATCTGTTGGATGGTAGAAAAAAGATTACGAGATGATTCCTTTACGTGTTCCAAGTTAATAGGATAAAAAGATCTTTATGGCGGTACCTTTATGGGGGGGGGGTATACGCGTTCTAAACGTTAATTAAGTTTCGAAATCGACTTTCGTTTTCGTCGACAAAAAATTATAATTTTACATTTTTAATAATATGAATATATATATATATATATTACGTAGAGATTTAAATAAACAAAAAATTATATACATATATATATATATATTTTTTTTTTTGTACATATGTATAATGGGAATAGAGGTCATGGTGTATTTCTTTTTTGTTCTTTTTTTTTTTTTTTTTGCAAGCAAACACTTCCCTTAAAACACTCGAACGAAAAGCAAATTGTATGACTCGTTACTTCGTACCAACAACGTAACGAGAGCCATTCAGGATAAATGGTGCAAAGCGTGCCGCATATTGCTGTTAAAAGCTGAATAGTTAAAAAAAGGGAGTCGAGAGAGATAGAAAGAGATAGAGAGAGAGAGAGAGAGAGAGAGAGAGAAAGTGTGAACAATCGCATGGTTTTTTGGTTTCTACTTAGGAAACGCTAGAAAAATGGGTAGCAACGCTAGTTAAAGGGTTATTTTTTTACCGTTCCCCTCTCCTCGTCCTCTCTCTCTCTCTTTCTCTTTGTTTTTTTTTTTTTTTTTTTTTAAAGAAAAACAGGAAAACAGAGAAGTAACGGTGAAGGAAATATCGCGTCTGGGTTCTCGTAAAAAGTATTTACCAATGTTCCATCAACCAACAGCACTCTTACAATCGTTAATAAAATTAAAATTCGAACGACGAATTTTGAAACCCTTCTTATAACGTCATCCAATTTTCAAGTAACACACACACACACACACGCACACACACGCACGCACGCACGCACGCTCGAATATACGTATATTTTTTGAATCTTCATTTTTCGTTATTCGTCAAAAAATGGACGAAGTTATGACATTTGTTTTTCTAAGAAATTCATATAACGTAAATTAATCCTAGCACACATAGTATAACATTGTATATACTTATCGTTATCAGTTTGATAGAATCGTGTATTAACGTATGTCAGTAGTGTCACCAATTTCACGTTTTATGATTTTTGATTGTATAAGAACGAACAAACGCGCTCGCGAATGTACGCAAATATGATACAGTATATTAAAATTTCGTCGAATCCTAACCGGTGGTGTGTCTCTCGCGAATGAATGATAAATAAAACGAATGACACGAGTCAGGAAATTTGTTTCTTCTTTTTCTTTTTTTTTTTCGTTTTCTTTCTCTTTTTTTTTTCTTTCTTCTTCCGCCTACCTAAAATTTAGACGACCCGATCGAAGAAGTAAATTTTATCCTTTCTTCTTTTCTTTCTTCTTTTTTTTTTTTTATTTTTTTATTTTGTCGATCCGTTTCACGTCGGATTATAAAGCGTAGACAAATTTGATGGTAAATAATCCAAAGTAGGATATATTCTCTCTCGCGTGGTGCACGCTCGTTTTAAATTTCAAATATTCCTCCTTTGCCCGTTTGTCAAACGTTATATTTCGTTCAAATGGAATCCCCGAAAGAAAGGGTTGTTGCACGCTTTCGCGATATACACGCCCGTGCAAACACATATAACCATTTTTTAATTAAAACTTTTCCTCTTCGGAAAAAAAGGAAAGGAAAAAAGGAAGGAAGGAAAGAAAGAAAAAGAAATATATATATATATATATATATATATAAAACTGTAACGACACGACTATACTCTCTTGTCTACGTACGTCCCACACGTTTTGGTTTTTACCAGATGTCGAATCGATATATTCGTTAATATATCCCTCTTTCCCGATAAAACTTGAAAACGCTTTCGAGAGTACGGAATCTTACAACAAATTTGTAATAAATCCAATAATTGATGTAGAATGCTACCTCGTTATAAGTTGAAACGTTCACTCTCCCTATATATATATATATATATCTCTCTCTCTCTTTCCTATACAGCAAAATATATGCTCGCAATGATGCTACGAGCTGTCTCGATTTTTCTCGAAATCAAAAACCTTAATCAAGACCGAATAGAGAACGTAATTAACAAATAATAAGATATGATAAACGGCGAGTGTATCTGTTACGACAAATTGGGATGTATCATTCGACGAATGTGAAGGGCGGGAGGAATGTGAAAGGGAGAGGTGGGAGAGTGAACGAAAAAAAAAAAAAAAAAGTAAAATTTGAATCAAGTTTCATTCAACTTGTGTGCAACCCTTAGGATCTTTTATATCGGTGCGTGCGAGATTGATTTGTGCTTTTTCTTTCGACCTCCTTCTTTCCATCCCTCTTTCCCTTTATATCCCTTTACCTTTTCTCCTCATTCTCGTGTTCTTTACGTTCCTCGAAAGTACGGTTTGGCCCGACTAACCTCTTCAAATCTCCACCTACTACCCTCTACCTACCTACCTCCACCACCACCACCAACACCACCACCCTCCTTTCAGCTAAATCTTGTTGTACACTTTGAGAAGCAATGTTATCGATTCGAACGTGCAATCAAACTCTTACTTCTTCCACAAAGTGAATTACTTTTTTTTTTTATATAGGTTTTTACCATCCTCTTGTCTCTCTTTTTTTTTCATATATATATATAAACAAAAAAACAAAAATAAAAGAAAAAAAATTGTATATATTTTTGTTTTTGTTTTAAAATGTCGATATCACAAACGCATCCGTTTTCTATTTCTCTCTTTCTTTACTGTTTACTCTCCCTCTCTCCCTCTCTCTCTCTCTCTCTCTCTCTCTCTCTCGTGCATATCCTCCTAACACGATAACTATCCGCATCCATAGATTAGATTAGATTTAATGTTAGAGTGTCTATGTTATTACCACTACTACTACTACTACTACTATTGTATTACTAGTAGTACACACGTATGAACGCACCATAAACAGGACCATGTGGATAACTATTATGGATAAATGCGCGATCCGTCTCTGAAGCACGTCGTGTATTTACGGAAACGCGATTTAGGCCAGCGCATCGCACTTATGCGATTTCGGCCTTGTCCGGCCTTAATCGACCAACTAATTAAACCTTACGACACGCCTCAGACATGCTAGCAAAGCAAAAGCAAAAGCAAAAGCAAAAGCAAAAGCAATTACCTTGTAAGATTGAAGATGATTAACGACGCAGGTGAAGGAGACGTCACGGCCTTGAGTGACCGTATAGTTCTCCATTGGTGCCAGAAACTGCGGCAGTATCTCCGACTTTGGCAACGTTTGACCTGCATCATTCGTGCATAATAGATTATCCTCTCTCTCTCTCTCTCTCTCTCTCTCTATCTCTCTATCTCTCTCTCTCTCTCTATCTATCTCTGTCAAGTTTTAATAAAACTTGGATTATCCTATCTTAATTGCTTTTTACGATAACAAAGCTAACACTCGTTTAATTGTTTTATTACTTTTATTTAACAATTAACGTGGAAATTATTTGTCACTATTATTATTATTATTATTATTGTTGTTGTTGTTGTTGTTGTTGTTGTTCACGGCGTTAAAAAAATATCGAACATTTTGTAAGGATATATTCGTAAAATCGTGTTCGACATACTAAACCGAATCCTAATAATTACATTCAAATCGATTTTATCAACTTGATATTCTAACTAAAAAATTATTATCGCCATCATCATCATCATCATCATCATCATTATCGTCATCATTATTGTTGTTGTTGTTGTTCACGGCGTTAAAAAAATATCGAACATTTTGTAAGGATATATTCGTAAAATCGTGTTCGACATACTAAACCGAATCCTAATAATTACATTCAAATCGATTTTATCAACTTGATATTCTAACTAAAAAATTATTATCGCCATCATCATCATCATCATCATCATCATCATTATCATCATCATTATTGTTGTTGTTGTTGTTGTTATTGTTTAGAGAATTCGAATACTTCATACTCGTAAAAATATGCCACAAAAAAAAAAAAGAAAAAATAGTAGAAAAATTACTAACAATTACCATCTCGCAGAAACACGAATAAATCGAAAGTATTTCTATTATCAACGTTGTGAAACGCGTTCGGTCGTTAAAAAAAAAAAAAAAAAAAAAAACAAAAAAAAGAAAGAAAAGAATCGTATACTCGAAGGAAAAAAAAAAAAGAAAAAACTACGAGAGGGATTTTCTTCCTTGTTAGGAAAAAACCAAAAAAAAAAACAAAGGAACAGAATTTCGTGACTTTCGATTGGTAGTATGAGAGAAAGAGAGATCGAGTGAGAGAGAGAGAGAGAGAGAGAGAATATATAATCTCTTAAATCGAAGTACGTATGAACTGGCAAATCGGAACCTACCACTCTCTCAGTCGTCTAATTTAATCTGATTCCCGTCGTCACACGTGCCAGCGTACATATTAATATCCTTCGTTGAATATCCATCGTGGCTCGGATTAATAACGATTTAACCCCCTCCCCCCTCCCCTCCCCTCCCCGCGCCCCTCGACTATTCGAATTCCATCCAGATTTATCTCACCCTCACCCTCACCCCCTCTCTCTCTCTCTCTCTCTCTCTCATACATTTATGTTAAGGAGTGGACGCGAACGAGCGGGTCTTATTCGAGAAATAGTTTTGTTGACGACGTTGCGTGACTGTTCGATCACGTACGATTGAGAATTTACTTACGATTAGAAATCTACGACAAAAGCTCAAACTAATAATACGTTCTCTCGTCGGTTCCCCCCCCCCCTCTCTCTCTTTCTTTTTTTCTTTCTATCCATCCATCCATCCATCTATCTCTATCTCTCTCTGTAGTTAAAAAGAAAATCGATCGTTTCTTTGGTCCTCCATCAAACGTCACGAACTTCCTCGTCGAGTGTTGGTTTGGATCTTTCTTTGGAGTTTTGCAGCTACGGGATCGATCGAATAATTAAGAACGGAGACTTCTCATCTCGCCTACCCCCCCCAACCCCCCCAACCCCCCCTCTCCTTTCGAAATTAATCGATCGGATTCTTTATTAGGAGGGGGGGATGCTCGATCTCCGATTCGAGTAGTCGAGGAGGAAAGGATAAGAAACGAAGAAGAAATAAAAATACACGAAATCGTAACGTTTATCCTTCCTTTTTATTATTGTTTTTTTTTCTTTTTTTTTTTTTTTTTTATTGTTTCTCGTGGTTCTTTTTCGTTCTCTCTTCTCTCTCTCTCTCTCTCTCTCTCTCTCTCTCTTTTTTTTCTCTTTCCCTTTCCTCTCTCCAAAAAGCTCTCCAAAAAGTTTCGACGTGGTGTGCCTTTAAGAAGATTTCGTTCGATTTATCTCGAAAGTGGAACAAACCGAGAGAGAGGATAATTTAAAAAAAAAAAAATAGAAAAGAAAAGGAAAGAAGAAGAAGAAGAAGAGAGAGAGAGAGAGAGAGAGAGAGAAAAGTAGTCTGGACAGTGAGGATTTATTTCTGTCATCTCTGGTAGCACAAAGAAAACCTCTATTGGGTTTGTTACTGTACCTCTTCAATTTTTGCTTACTTTATTTTCAGTCGAGTAAAAAATGGAGGAAGTATCGTATAAATAACACACAGAGAAATAGAGAAAGATGGAGATACAGAATAAAGCAAGTTTGCGACGTCGGTACTTACGTATCATTTGTCTCTTACCGAAACAAGAGTAGAGTAAGACTGTGAGAATGAGGAAGCAAGTAACGAGGATCCGGGATGCCATGCCATAAGGTGGGCCATGCGCCATGCGTGCTGTAATCAAAATGAAAATAAAGAAAAGACAAGAAAATAAAAAATATATACAGACGAAATAATTTCATATCGACGAGCGACGTAAAGAAGAACGATGTCGTCTCGTTTTAAGCCTAGTTTTACTTTCGTTGTCCCTTATCACGTTTGATCGCGAATATCCCAGCGTATGGACGATGCGAGACGATTAAACGAACGTCTGCCTGTTTTCACGTTTCAATCGTACGACGACGTATAATTAAGATCAATTTTGAAAATTGGTGACGCTTTTGAAAGGTCGCTAGGCGGGACGATATTCGAAAAAGCCTAGTTTTACTTTCGTTGTCCCTTATCACGTTTGATCGCGAATATCCCAGCGTATGGACGATGCGAGACGATTAAACGAACGTCTGCCTGTTTTCACGTTTCAATCGTACGACGACGTATAATTAAGATCAATTTTGAAAATTGGTGACGCTTTTGAAAGGTCGCTAGGCGGGACGATATTCGAAAAATTCGTTCGAGTCTACGTACGTTCTTGACCGGAAGAGGAGAGGGGAGCAAAGGAAAATGGAAAGAGATGTTAAAATGATGAAGATCTGTTTCATAAAAAGAGATAGAGAGAGAGAGAGAGAGAGAGATAAAAGTGGAAATCGAGAATTTCTCTATGCTGTCGACGTGACTTCCCTCGTAAAGAGAGCGAGCGAGCGAGCGAGCGAGAGAATGAGCGTGTGGGAGAGGGAGAGGGACGATGGAGTGGAGAGGGTGAGAGGAACAGGAGTATGAGGAGGAGGAGGAGGAGGGAGGAAGAAGGGGTCAGCTCCGAATCGCGTGAATATTAACTCGACAGTTGGTCGCCACATAAACGCCAACCGTTGATATATCCAACCCTCTCTTTACTCTCACCCTTTACCAGCCAGTACCGCAATAATACTCGAATGGTAGCTATTCCTATCCCTTCAGTCGGGTAGTCAGTCCTCTCCTCTCCTCTCCTCTCCTCTCCTCTCCTCTTCTCTTCTCTTCTCTTCGGTACGCACACCCTTTTATCCAGACGTTTTCGCACACGTGTGTGTGTGTGTGTGTGTGCGACGAGTACTACGAGTCTTGCTTGCTTGCTCGCCAAAGAGAGTGTGTGTTTATGTGTATATATGCGTGTGTATGTTTGCGTATGTTTGCGTGTGTGTGTGTGTGTGTGAGAGAGAGAAAGATTCGAATGAAAATTTTACTCCAGCTTTTGCTCTTACAACTACTCTCTCTCTCTCTCTCTCTTTCTCTTTCTTGCTCTTTTTCACTACTACCCCTTTTTATGTGAGTTCGCAGGAATTAAGGTGCGTTTCTCACTTTTGGCCCTTCACCAATCTCGCTTACGCGTTTAATCCGTACGGTTAGGGCTACCCTATACGGACGTGGAATTTTATCAATTCATCTTACACCTTCCGAGTATCATTTCCCTTTGTTTCCATACTTTCTTCTATTTTTCTTTTTTTTTTCTTCTTTTCCTTTTTTTGATTTTTGTTCCAAGTTCCTCTACCTGTCTATTTTCGTTATCCTAGATATTGTGCCTTTCAATCGGAATTAAGTGTACGCGTTGGAAGTTCTTTTTTCGTTTTTTTTTTTTCTCTTTTAGAAAAAGGATGGAAAACAAGGTTTACCATGCTTATTTTCTCTCTCTCTCTCTCTCTCTCTCTCTCTCTCTCTCTCTCTTTCTATTTTACTAAACGTTAAGTTTAGGCATCAATCAAAAGTAATTGGTATAATCCCAAAGGCAAGTTTATCGATCATTTAGCGTACGCCGTGAAAGGAGTGAAATAAAAATTCCTTTTCGCTCGTCGAATATTTTCTCATAATAATGTGAAAGGGGAAGGATGAGGAAAAGGTAAGAAAGAAAAAAAATAAATAAATAAATAAATAAAAAGAATAAGAAAAAAAAAAAGAACTTCCGCTCGCAAGGAATCTCACCAACACTAACCGAGAGATGTTTTTAAACAGCTCTACACGGTACAAAGGATTTCAATCGTACGACCATAATAAAAAGAAAAGAAAAAAAAAAAAAAAAGAAAAAGTAGGTGTCTCGTTTGGACAACGATGTAATTGCTCCTTAGGCGACGGAGAACGGAGTAAGAATGGCCGTCACTTTTTTTTTGTTTTTTTTTTTTTTTTTTTTTTTTTTTAGTTAAACTTACGTCCCCTTTGTGTACCGGTAACCCTGTTTATATCTTGCGAGAAATTGTTATGGCCCCTTTCCCCCTCCCCCCTCTCTCTCTCTCTCCCTTGCGAATGGAAAATCGAGTCTCTCTTTTTCGTTTTAAATTACACCACCGTTGTACATACACCAATTTTTCCAATGACCGAATTAATTTTTTACGGGATGGACAATACCAATAAGATAATAATAATTATAATAATAATAATAATAATAATAATAATAGTAATAATAAGTTGATTCGTTTAGAAAACTGATAATAAATGCGAAACGAACTATTAACGAATTCGAAGGGGACCCATGAAAAATGGGTACGTTTTTTTTTTTTTTCTTTCTTGCGTTCGACAACAAATACAAATACAAATACAAATATAAAATCGTCCGACAGTAAGAAAATTACAGGGTGTCGTTTAAATTGTCTTGTAAAGATTTTGATCGAATTGTTTTTTCTTCTTTTTTTTTTTTTTCCTTTCAATGTTTCAACAATAATTTACGAGATAACATTTGATCGATTAGAAATTATCCGTACGTTTCATAAGCTGTACGGCTACGTTTTAGGAACTTTTGTTATTTTAATCATTTCCAAAGCATTACAGAGAGAGAGAGAGAGAGAGAGAGAGAGAGAGAGAGAGAGAGAGGACTACGATAGAATCGCGTGTGTACATATGTATTGTACATACGAGCGTATGTACATTGTGGAAACACGAATAGTAGAGATATGTACACGCTGCGAGCCGATGAACGTGTGTATCTTCCCTTCGAATGAAACGTTTCCGTTAGGCTCTTGCTCCCATGAAAATTGTCAAACGTGGTTAATTTACCGAAGGTTCCTTTCAATAAAAACGCACTTGTGCCGACGATTCTTATTCTTGCTAATTATAATTTAATCGGTCTATACGGACCGTGATTACGTTTACATATCCCTCCACCACACCCCCATCACGCTAAGAGACGCTCGTGACATGGAAATATTGAGAAGAAAAAAAAAATTGAATGAATAAATAATCATGAGAAAATAGTAAATTCGTCCAGGTAATAACAATAGGATTGATTCGGTTACGATTTGATTTAAAAAAAAAAAAAAACGTCGTAAACAATAATTAAAAAAAATCGAAGGAGAAAATATTGATTGAATAACGGGCGTATACATTTTTTTTTCTTACAATTAATTTTTCTCATTTTAGGAATAATAGGATTGATTCGGTTACGATTTGATTAAAAAAAAAAAAACGTGAACAATGATTAGAAAAAATCGAAGGAGAAAATATTGAATGAATAACGGGCGTATACATTTTTTTTTCTTACAATTAATTTTTCTCATTTTAGGAATAATAGGATTGAATCGATTACGATTTGATTAAAAAAAAAAAAAACGTCGTAAACAATGATTAGAAAAAATCGAAGGAGAAAGTATTGAATGAATAACGGGCGTATACATTTTTTTTTCTTACAATTAATTTTTCTCATTTTAGGAATAATAGGATTGAATCGATTACGATTTGATTAAAAAAAAAAAACGTCGGAAACAATGATTAAAAAAAATCGAAGGAGAAAATATTGATTGAATAACGGGCATATATATTTTTCTTACAATTAATTTTTCTCATTTTAGGAATAATACGATTGAATCGGTTACGATTTGATTAAAAAAAAAAAAAAACGTCGTAAACAATGATTAAAAAAAATCGAAGGAGAAAGTATTGAATGAATAACGGGCGTATACATTTTTTTTTACAATTAATTTTTCTCATTTTAGGAATAATAGGATTGAATCGGTTACGATTTGATTAAAAAAAAAAAAAACGTCGGAAACAATGATTAAAAAAAATCGAAGGAGAAAGTATTGAATGAATAACGGGCGTATACATTTTTTTTTTCTTACAATTAATTTTTCTCATTTTAGGAATAATAGGATTGATTCGGTTACGACTTGATTTAAAAAAAAAAAAAACGTCGTAAACAATGATTAAAAAAAATCGAAGGAGAAAATATTGAATGAATAACGGGCGTATACATTTTTTTTACAATATTTTTCTCATTTTAGGAATAATACGATTGAATCGGTTACGATTTGATTAAAAAAAAAAAAAAACGTCGAGAACAATGATTAAAAAAAATCGAAGGAGAAAATATTGATTGAATAACGGGCATATATATTTTTCTTACAATTAATTTTTCTCATTTTAGGAATAATACGATTGAATCGGTTACGATTTGATTAAAAAAAAAAAAAACGTCGGAAACAATGATTAAAAAAAATCGAAGGAAAAAGTATTGAATGAATAACGGGCGTATACATTTTTTTTTCTTATAATTAATTTTTCTCATTTTAGGAATAATAGGATTGATTCGGTTACGACTTGATTTAAAAAAAAAAAAACGTCGTAAACAATGATTAAAAAAAATCGAAGGAGAAAGTATTGAATGAATAACGGGCGTATACATTTTTTTTTCTTACAATTAATTTTTCTCATTTTAGGAATAATAGGATTGAATCGGTTACGATTTGATTAAAAAAAAAAAAAAACTTCGAGAACAATGATTAGAAAAAATCGAAGGAGAAAATTTATTTTTTTTTCCTTACAATAATTAATTCTACTTATTTTATGGAATAAAATCCCGGCCGCGGAGGGTGTCGTCGTCTTTTCTCGTAGAGCTGTGAAAGTGAACTTTGAACTTAGCGGAAGATGGCATTAAAGAAAAAAAAAAAAAAAAAAAAAAAGAAAAAGAAAAAAGAAAAAACTAGAGAGAGAGAGAGAGAGAGAGAGAGGAAGAAGAAAAAGGAAAAGGAAAGAGAAGAAAAAAAATTTTTCAACGGAGGCGGAGGAGTTCCTCCATTCGTAGAAAGTAGCAGCAGGCTTGCAGACTTGCAGGCTTGCAGGCAGGCATGCAGGGAGGCAGGAGTGCATTCGTAGAAAGCTCGAAGAGTCTTAAACGTTGGAGCTTAAACGAAAGGTACATCGGAAAGGTAGAGTGCCGCTCTAACAGCGTGAAGACTCTAAAGTAGGAAGCGAAGAGGATGGAAGAGATAGAGAAAGAGAGAGAGAGAGAGAAGAAGAGAGGTTGAGAAGAGATGGAAAGTAAGTTTGGTTCTCTCTCTCTCTCCCTCTCTCTTTTTCTCTATCTTTCTATCTCTCTCCTCGTTGACTCGCTCGAAGGAACTCGAAGGGGTTGGAAGTTGCGCGTCCCTCTCTCTCTCTCTCTCTCTCTCGTTCTCTCTACGAAGAAGCTCTCTCTTCCCTTGGAATCACTCGCCGAACCCAAAGTCTCTCTCTCTCTCTCTCTCTCTCCTTTTTCTTCTTCAGCCTTTCTGACTCCTCCCGTAGCTCGAGAGGAAATAAAAGTTACTCCCGCGGCATCATCTATCCGTTCATTTTACCGAGCTTGCCTTGCTTCCTTGCTTCCTTTGCTTTGCTTTGCTTTGCTTGTTTTGCTTGTTTTGCTTTGCTTTGCTTTGCTTTGCTTTGCTTGCTTGCTTGCTTTGCTTGCTTGTTTGCTTGCATTGCTGTTATTACTTACGAGTTTTCTCCATTTCACTTTTTTCTACTCGTACCTTTTCTCATTCACTTTCTCCACCTACCTCTCCCATCTCAATCCAACTGATTCTCTCGCGTGCACTTAAACAAATACGACACTTCTACCTGCCTCCTTTGGCAAAGCCTGAGAGAGAGAGAGAGAGAGAGAGAGAAAGAGAGGATACTCTCGTAGTCGTCGAAACACCTCCTTTGCATATTTGGCTAATCGTCTCCTCGAAGGATTTACTCGCGAGTCTTACGTCGTTTTTGCGTTTGCCAAGTACAAGCCTACGAGTACTTGTAAATATTCCAAATCCTAAATCTCCCTCTATCTCTTCTATAAAGAATACAAGATTTTCTATCCCTCTAACTTTCACGCTTTGCACATTTGCGTATTGAGAAGAAAGAAAGAAAGAAAGAAAACAAAGCCAAATAAAGATAAAAATAATTATATAAAAATAAAAACAAAACTTTTGTCCACGACACGATATACGACATATGATATAGGAATACGAGTACGAGTACGATATATGGACACGATATATAGGCACGAATCTTCAAAGGGAACGAAACGATAACGATACTTGACATTACACACGGCATAGAACACCGATTCGATTCGATTCGATTCGATTCGATTGCAGGAGTTGAAGGAGAGTACTTCGATAGATGTGCATCTCTAGGTATGTTGTATGTCGCGTTATCAGGAGTCCGATTAGCGTAGCTTATGCGGCGCGTTTGGTACGCCACGAGCTTTAAATACATACCATCCGTGGACTCCTCTCCTCTCCTCTCCTCTCCTCTCCTCTCAGCTCCTCTCTCTACCCCTCTTATAGGCATTCGAGTTTCCTTTGATCACCGATCCACCTTTAATGCGTAACCCTTACCCTCTCCCTGAACCCCAGTTCGTTTCAAGGATATCCATGTATCTTCTTCGTCGTTGGTAACGAAAGAATTTTACGAACAAATTCAAACTAATTCATACACAAATTTTTATATATATATATATATATATGTGTGTGTGTGTGTGTGTATATAATGGATACGTATCAATGTTTAAAATATATATGATAAAATATTGAAGAAAGAAACTTTTAAGTGGCAACACGTTCGTTTGAAATTATCGTCCGATTCGTTTCAAACACGGAGGAGATGCCTTTTCCGTCGATCGATCGATCGATCATAATTCTATCGTACGGCTGGTTCGTTCTGTCGAAGAAAGAAAAGAAAAGAGAAAAAGAGACGGGAACAAGAATATTCGATTTTTCTATTCTCTTACATCAAAAATGACACCTCGATACGATACGCGTATCGTTTAGCTCGATAAGAGATAAGATAGATCCTCCTTTTCTATATATATATATATATATATATATATATATATATATATATATATATATATACACAAATATTTATATATATTTATTTTAAATTACATTTAATAATATTTTATTTTAAAATATTATATTTATTTTATCTCTCTCTCTCTCTCTCTCTATATATATATATATATATATATAGAAAAAAAGTTTTGGCATTTCGTAAAATTTCACTCTTTAAATAGTAAAAAACTTTTTCCTTCGTACCGTATATGTATATTCATTCGTATAAGCTCCGAGTGATCTCAAAAAGTGCAAGCACCCCTCTCGGCCCTTCGTTCTTATCGCCCTTCCGTTTTCCAAACCCTCTCTCTCTCTCGGTATATCTATCTCGTATTACGTTGAGGGTCTATGCGCCTCTCGTTAACGTAGCGGGGAGAAGAGTGCGGCGAAATAGCGATTGACTATCGATGAGCCGAAAGTCAGCAAACCGATAAAAGTAACGACTTTCCAAAAGTTCCGATAGAATTCATCTTATCCTGTGCTCTCTCTCTCTCTCTCTCTCTCTCTCTCTCTCTCTCTCTCTCTCTCTCTCTCTCCGCTCACTCTCGCAAACTTTCGAATCGAAACTGAATTACTTTATGCCACCAAGGTATGGAAACATAACGTTTTACATGACTTTTTTAATCGCCTCGTAACGTCGAGGTATTAAAAAAAAAAAAAGGATAAAAAAAAGCAAAAGAAAAAGGGACAAATTCGAAGGAGAATTCAAAAGTAGAAAACGAGAAATGAATGTCGAGAACAATCGTAACTTCCGTAGAAGTCACTTCTAGTCGAATTCTCTCTCTCTCTCTCTCTCTCTCTCTCTCTGTGTGTGTGTGTGTGTGTGTGTATGGAGGAAGGAAAGCATACTCTCCCTCCCTCTCACCCCGAGAGAAGCTTTCGAGACTAATTCGTAATGGAAATACTTTGAATAGATCTTTTCTAAATTCTTTCACGATGTAGTTGTGTCCGTCCAATGCGAGAGATTACATTAGACAAAAAATAAAAATCCAATAATACTTTTCATATAATAATATTTTGTTTATTATTAAACGATAATATTTTTTTTTTTCTTTTATTATTTATACGATTATACGACTTTCCGGTAACGGGTAAAGTCAAGCCTTTGATATCTTTGATCGCGTTTTCAGTTGGATTGAAATTAATTGAAAAGAGAACCCATCCCATGACCTTTTTCTCTCTCCCTCTCCCTCCCTCCCTCTCTCTCCCTCTCTCTCTCTCTCTCTATCTCTCTCTGTCTGTCTACCGTTCTCTTTACGCTCGAAATCCTACGGGAAGTAAAGTTCGACGAACTATGAAACTCCTTTTGGAGTTCGGCGTCAAACCTCGGGCAAGTATCATCCCATCCATTTCTATATGTCTCTTAAACCACGAGCATGACGAAGAAGCGTAAGGAAAATGGATTCAAAATAGCGACGAATGACCGATGGACGTATTCTGACAGAAGTAACGACCCTCCCCCTCCCCTCATTCCCCTCCGCCCGCGCAGAGTTTAAAGGGCTCGCTTCTCGGCTAGGTCGAAGCTACGAGAGGGAAACTTAAGGATTGTGGTCGAAACTTGTCCGTAAAGTTGGCACAACGTTCAAAACGGGAACGATCGAGGTTAACTCTTTGGCTAGTGATAGTAGTAATAGTAATAGTGACGGTGGTGGTATTAGTATTGGTAATAGTAATAGTAACAGTAATGGTAGCGATAGCGTGCAGTATCCTCTCTTACGGTTAGTTGCTTCGTTAGAGTTTGTTCGTTCGTTCGTTCGTTGGTTGGTTGGTTGATTGGTTCGTCCCTTTATTAGAAACATCCCCCATTTTATTATTCCCTTCGTATTTCACAAATAAAGAAAATCACGCGTCTCGAAGTAATCGTGGGTGTTAAAATTCGAGATAGAGACTCAACGATAAAGTTCGTAAGTTCAACAACGAATAGCGTTATAGTTTTGGAAAAACGACGATGAAATTACGAAAATTTCCAAGATTTCCTTCGACGGACGACGAGATAAGAGGATGTGGAAGGAGGGAGGGGGTGTCGATTGGAATATAAACATAAGGCGCGTTTAGCCGGAGTATTCTTTTTCCTTTTTTTATTTTATTTTATTTTTTATTTTTTTTTTTTTTTTCAAACGAGAAATCGAACCTTTGTCTGTTTTCGTATTTCCTTCAACCTTTCTATTTTCGTTACTCTTATTATTCTTTTTTATCTTCAATTCTTCTTTTTTTCTTTTTTTTTTTTTTTCCCCGGCCACGATCATTATATACCTATCTATACATATACATATCCCCGTGCGTCTTTTTTTTATTTTTCTTTTTTTTTCTTTTTTTTTTTTATTTTATTCGTCCCAGGCATCGAACGTCCAGATATTCGTGCGAGTAAATATTTGACTTCGGAGAATCTCCATAAATCCGCTATCAAATCAAATATTGAGTTTCCCGAAATTTATCGCGGGAAAAAGAATGGGAAGCGGGGATAGGAGGGAGAGTGCGAGGGATGGAGGGAGGGAGGGAGGGAAGGAAGGAAGGAAGGAGGGGAAGGATAAAAGAGTTTCGAAACGCGATCGATGTACAATATATATATATATATGTGTGTGTGTGTGTGTGTACTTTTTGCTGGAGATGATGGTGGTTGTTAGTGTGATGGTGAGTGAGGGTAAGGGTTAGAGGGTTAACTCCTCGAACGATTTCGCGATGCAAACGTGAAAACGAAATTTTTCTGTAGCGACTTTCTTAACGAATACGAAGGGAGAGGATTATTCGACGTGATGAGAGAGAGAGAGAGAGAGAGAGAGAGAGAGAGAACGTCGTCGATGGTACTCCGATATGCCGAAGTATATATATATATATATATATATATATATACATACACGTGAGCCGCGCGTCAGTTTGGCAATCGTATAATCCAATTAGCTTACCACGAAATGGAGTAACGGTTGTGGGAATGGACGATGTTGTACTAATCGAGGATGCGCTTTATCGAGAAACGTTCGGGAACAAGAATCCTTGGCAGTGAGAGTTAATCCTTCGGGAGAAGAGGTATGGTTTCTGTATTCGATGATTAGGAATCTGATGCAGAGGAGAAAGGAAAGTAATCGGGTAGGTTGGTTTGAACGTCGAGGGTGGTGTATGTGAGAGAGAGAGAGAGAGAGGGAGGAAGAGAAAAGAAGAATGGAGGGGGTAGATCAGGGATGAAAGATGAAAAAACAAAAGAGAAGAGCCGGATAGGAAGGAAGGAAGGAGGAGAAGAAGGGTTGGGAGAGCAGCGAGAATAGTATCGAAGTGATAAAAGATAGATAAAGCGGATGATGACGAAGGTGAGGAAGAGAGAAAGAGAGAGAGAGAGAGAGAGAGAGAGAGAAAGGGGAAAAAAAAGAGCGGAGAGGGTAGGATTCGTAAAGAGGCTTAAACGGCGATAACTTAGCACATTTTCAGGTAGCAACGACTATTCTACGAGACCGCAAAATCCTCGGTTTAGCTGGTCGGTGAAAAAGAGAACGGTTTCGAGGGATTCAGGACGTTCGAAGTACATGAATATGCACGCGCGAGTACGTCCATCTCTCTCTCTCTCTCTCTCTCTCTCTATCTATCTATCTATCTATCTCTCTCTGTATTTCTCGAGGTTAATATACATACGAGTGCGTGTCCATATGTCACACGAACCGATGAAATCATGCCAATAATATCGTCGTCATGTCGTTATATCGTCGTCATGTCGTCATGTCTTCGTCATGTCGTCGTCATGTCGTCGTCATGTCTTCGTCATGTCGTCGTCATGTCTTCGTCATGTCGTCGTCATGTCGTCGTCATGTCGTCGTCATGTCGTCATTATCGACTGGAGACTCGTTCTCGTGGAATTAAAATCGAAAGAAAAAGTCACCGTACCCTCTACCCTCTGCCCTTCATCCTCCACCCTCTACCCTCAACACGCCAAGAAGAACACCCGGTGTGATTAATAAAGTTTAATGAGCGCGCCCGTTCTCTCTCTCTCTCTCTCTCTCTCTCTCTCTCTCTCATCTTTTCTTCCTTGAAAATCTTAAAAGCTCTCCACTACGTTCGCCTTTTCTTTTCTCGTTAACTTTCTCGAAAGCGTACGCATTTCTCGGTAGTTTCTTCCGTTTATCTTTTCCCTTCTTCGATTTGAACGAACGTTTATCAAGACAGATGATGATACACCTTACATCTCCCTTCCCTCCGTTTGATTTTCTCTTCTCTCTCTCTCTCTCTCTCTCTCTCTCTCTCTCTCTCTCTTAAACTCTCGTAAGTATTCATTATTAAACCTCTATATATATCGTGGTGCTTCACGAACGTATTCACATGACTTAATACGGTAGAAAATGTATTGCAGTGGGTAAGATCGGCGGTTGTCTCTCTCTCTCTCTTTCTTCCGATAACGTACAGAGAGACAGAGAGAGACAGAGAGAGAGAGAGAGAGAGAACCGTCACAAGTTCACGAAAACGAACATACACATAGAACGCGAGCAACGTACGTACTTTCGTACGTCGTTCATGTACCTTCAACGTGAGATTCGAATACGAAAGAGAGGCGAACTCCGAAGACGACTACGACGACGACTAATTTCTGTCTAGCTTTGACAATCCTTTCACAGAGGCCATATATAAGGAATCCTCCTTCTCTGTGAAGCGTTCGTTCGCGAAACGCGTGCAGAAATCATTCCCTATGCCTGGCAGATATCGTTGCCGAGTTACAGAACGAGGAGGAAAGAGTCCTTTCCTACGGAAGATCGTACAGAGAGACAGAGACAGAGAGAAAGAGAGAGAGAGAGAGAGAGAGAGAGAAAGAGAAAGAGTGAGAAGAGAGGAGAGGAAAATAGGGTTGGATGGTGGGAGTGCAAGAGGAGGGAGGGACGCCAAGTTACGCGCTAAAAGCGGAACCAACACAGGAAGCTCATTAAGTTGCACCCCGCGGGCTGAGGTATGCGCATACACACACACACACACACACACACACACGTGCACTTAGAGATACAGTATATGGAAGCCACCACCTCTCGCCAATTCCAAATCCCATCCCCCTCCTACAGACACCCTATCCTATCTATACCCACCCACCCAACCCAACGCGACCATCCCCCTCCCCCTCTGAACAACCCGTCTACACTAACTCACGACCATTTTACTCTACCCTCTCTTGTCTCTCTCTCTCTCTCTCTCTCTCTCTCTCTCTCCTGGCACGCATAGGAGCGCGCACCTTCTACGCATTCGGTGTCGCGTTCGTTAGGCGACATTGAGGAAGAAAAAAAAAAAAAAGAAATTATGATAATGACTATCGCGCCCGAGGGAATCGTTCCGCGTCGCGTTTCCTCGAAATCTACTTCTTCATATCACACTTTACTCTCCTTCTCTTTCTCTCTCCTGTATCCATCTATCTATCTATCTATCTATCTATCTATCTATTTACGTCTATCCGTCTATCTCACTCTGGGCGATCTCTATATATTCGAGATTTTTTCTTAAAAAAAAAAAAAAAAAAAGAGAGAAGAAATAAAAGAAAAAAGAAGAAGTACGAGGTACACGGAGAATGTTTAAGTGAGAAATTTTGTCTTAAAAAGAAATTTATATGAAAATTATATTGAATCGATCTACCCTTTTGTGAGAACCGTAATCCATTGCAAAATTGTCTATTGAAAATCGTGACTATAATGGGGATCGTACTATTGTATCTTAACAAAGGTATTAAGATTCCCTTTTTAGAGAAGGAAGTACGATAACCAATTATATTCTTGAAATCTTCCTAGGTCTCTCTCTCTCTCTCTCTCTCTCTCTCTCTCTCTCGCGCGCGCGTGCTAATCAAACAATTTCAAGAGTAACGCTATAAACAAAGAGAAAGAAAAACGATCGAACGATAATGACGACGACGACGACGATGATGATGATGATGATCGTTCGCTTCGACGTCGATATTTTGTAATATATATGGACCGTTTATTTTGAAAGTGGCGCAAGTCCATTTTCTTTCGTTTCGAGATAATTAAATGTTCATAATCAATGGTCACGCAATTTCTTTTACCGGCCAAATTTAAATTGAACAAAGCATTAGGCATTTTTGTAGATATTAAATACTAACTAGTTATAAACAAAAAAAAAAGTTTACACTAAATTAAGCATAAATTATGTCATATCTCATTTTTTTTTTTTTTTTTTTAAAAAGGACCTACACCACTTTCAAAATAAACGGTCCATATATATATATATATATATATATATATATGTATGACATCGTCCTCGATGCTAACTGCTCCAACGGTTGGCCGTGAACAACCAATAACATCCGACGGTTCGGATGGTATCATCAGTCAATCCGCTAGCCTAGTAGGCATGTTTATTACTGGGTGCACGTTGCCGTTGCTTTCAAACAAATGCTCCTATACCCGGGCCACCCAAAGCCACTATACTCTACTACTACTACTACTACTACTAACTCCCGAACCACGTCGTCGTCCATTATTTCTACCGTTCACTTTCGTCGCTTCGAGCAAACACATTCCCTCCCTCTCACCCTCCCTCCCTCTCTCTCTCTCTCTTTATCTATCTATCTATCTATCTCTCTGTCTCTCTCTCTCTTTCACCCTCTCGACTCAGCAACCCGTTTACTCGTACACCCGTTTACTCGCAGACGACGTGCCAACGTATTAGCCGCGCTTAATTCGAAACTTTCATAGGGGATGGTAGTGGTGATCATGCGCGAACGCGAAAGCAATTTTCCTAACGATAAAAATGTCAATTTTCTATGCTACGTTGACAAATTTTGTTTATTTCTTATCCGGGATAATGAAAACGATGGAAGGAAGGTAGGAAGGATGGATGGAAAGTAAGAAATACATTTTCGTTCCATCGCAGATCCCTGTACTGTCGCAAAGGTGAAAGAAATGGTGGACGTGGTAGAAAGGAAAGTAGCGATTTAAATTCGAATGAACTAACAAAAATTCGTCTCGATTAAACGGGGATAATATTTCCAATATCGTTTAAAACTGTTGTTCGACAACTTGGGAACACAACAGTTTTGATCGATGAGGAATAACGCGTGACGAACGAACGAACGAGGGACGGATGGACGGCGATAAAAGAAAAGAGTCAAATAACGCATAGCCGCAAAATTGAATGTTTTCGCGAACGCGAGTGTCCATGGGGAAAGATTAATCGAATTGTGTATTTTCTAAAAAGACCCAAGAGATTTTTATCCCCTCCCTTCGAATATCGATCGTACGTGCAATGACTATCAACGAGAATCGTAAATCCCTTTTTCTTTATCATTATTCTTTTTTATGTATGTATGTATGTATGTATGTATGTTTATATAAATAAAAAATATGTTAAGTAATTAATGAAATAAAATGTTGGTCTAGCTCTTGGCTCTCCAAAGGGATCTCCCACTTTAGTCGAGTACCACAAAGTTTACCATAGGAATTGTAAATCTATTAAAGTAAACGAGTGCTTTTCCCTTAAAGTCCTCTCGGCGTTTCGTTCGTTCGTTCGTTCGTTCGTTCGTTCGTTCGTTCGTTCGTTCGTTCGTTCGATCGAGTAGAAAGAAATAATATATCTGCAATTGTGCGTATATATAACCGATATATACTCGATATGATTTTCTATGCATGAGAATCTTAGAGAGACCCCGAACCCTTATACTTTGTGTTATTCCCATTCAATTTTATCAAATCGAATAAAGGTGACGGGGTAACGAAATGAATTTTAGTTCGAATAAAAGAGATTTCTTATATGGATATATATATACATATATATATATATATATAGAGAGAGAGAGAGAGAGAGGATTGGTGGGAAGGGGGTAATTTATTCAAAAACACCTTTTACGTTACGAATACCTGAAACATTTTCGATCGGAAAACTCGTAATCTTTGTTGGAAGAGATAAAAAGAAAAATTAAGAAAAAAAGAGAGAGAGAATATTAAAAGAAAAATTTCCTTTGACATACACACACACACACACACACATATATATATATATATATTTTTTTTTTTTATTTTTTTTTTCGCGCGCGCACACGCGCGTCTATCTAACAATCGCTCCTAACATCGGAGGCACTCGAATTTTGAGCATTAAGTTCGTGAACCATTTGGCAGAACTACTCTTTGGAAGAGCAGTTCGAATCGCATTGCGCATATATCGTGGAACAGCTTAAACCGCAGCAACGCTTAGTGCTACCCACTGTGATAGTAGTTGGTAGGTAGATAGTAGTCCTCGGTAAAACAGTCATTGTACATTAAGCCTCCCCACTCCCACCCTCTCCTCCTCCCTCCCCCCCCTATGAGTCTTCTCGTATCTTTCTAAGGAATATAAGGGAAGGAGGGAGGGCTTTTCTAACGATACATGCAAAACTAATTGTAAGACCGGAATTAGAGGTAACCGATGCTCGTAAAAATAAAATTTAATATCGTAAATAAGTAGTCGAGTATCGAATATATAATAAGATCGTTTAAATTTTGCCACGGTCGTCGTCGATCTACGGCGTCGTTGGAGAGTATTTTTCTTTTGTCTTTTTTTTTTTTTTTTTTTTTTTTAATTTTCTTTCGTTACACAAAAACGACGACGACGACGGCGGCGGCGTACGAATAGCCGATTGTTATTCGTTTGAAAAGTGACTTTACGATAAAACAAAGAAAATACATCAGGCGTGAGGATTTAATGAAAATATCTCTTGTGTAACATTCGTACGTGTTTACACGGATAAAAGTATCGCGGGGAACGAATCGCGATTTGAGAAGAACCGTGCGTGCGTGCATGCACGTGTGCGATAACGTCGAAATAAAATTTGAACGACAATGACGTTTAAAAAAAAAAAAAAGAAAAAGGAAAGAAAGAAAGAAAGAAAGAAAGAAACACAAAATGAGAAAAGATCTTGAAAAATGAAAAAAAAAAAAAAAAGAAACACAAAATGAAAAAAGATCATTTGCAAAGGTTTTACTTACCGCACGCTCAACGCGCGACGAATTTCAACGATATAATCGACGTTGCAATTATCTTTGAGCGATTATATCATGTAATACATAATTGTTGTTGTTGTTGTTGTTGTTGGCGCGACACTTCCCTCTTCCCCTTTTTTCGGCGAGAATAATAATAATAACTCGAGCGGGGAATCCTTGGACGATTTTATCCCGAAGATTTTGACGCACGGGCAACGCGTGTTCGGCCTGGCAGACGATGCGCGACTGTGCGCCGTGCACCCTCGCGATCTCCCTTTTATGGTCCACCCTCGACCCTCTTCTCTCTTCTCTCTACTCTCGCACGCCGACTCTGACTACTTGTCTACTACTCTCGCCGTACAATGAATATCTTGCGACCCGTTTAAATACAAACCACCACCAGCCCCAATCCTATTCTCCTATTCCGTAACGTCCATGCGATATTTTTCTTTTCATATTCTTTCTCCGAATAATAATGTACGAAGTAAAGAAAGAAAAAAATAACGAGAAGATCGGACGGACGGAATTACGGGGGGGTGGGGGGAGATGATTTGAATGATTATCGATGACTTGGATGGGATTGACAATTGTACAGAATATATATACACACACATATATATATATATATATATATATATATAATTTATTTCGTGAATCGTAAAGATCGAAAATATGATCATCAAGGTAACTTTCTCTTCATAGGTTCTTCGTGTACCCGTACCTGAAGGGTTGAACGTGGTCCGCATTTCCAAACGTTACCATCCTTGTCGAGTATACTAGCGCTCGCGGTTACTTGATATTGGCCACCACCGCCGCTCGTCGTATTACCGGCATTCGTAGAAGTACTCGCACAACCTGGAGTCGAGGTCGTAACGCTTCCGAGGGAAAGTAAAAATTCGCAAGCGAAGAAATCGCGATGGGGTGTTACCGTTTGATGCAACTCGTTCGTGTTTGTATCCTGTATAATACACACACACACATAAATACATACATACGTACATGCATATACATGCATATATTATATGTATATACGTATACGTATATGTACACGTATACGTATATACATATAATATATATAAACGTTGTGTAACAAGAGTATATATAATCTTTTATATAATCCTTTTTTTTTTTTACCTTTTGATCGGAATTGATCTTGGAAGGTGGCGTGGTGGATATGGAAATGCAAACGGCCGATACCGAACGATACAACGATGCACGTCTACCGTGTCTCAGTACACCCTCGACCTTTAACGCCAATTGACTGCCCTGAGGTACGGAAACTGGTTCCCCGAGTACCCGTGGTTGCGGCGATACCGAGAGTTTAACGCTCGTAGCTTGCAACGCTTGGAAAAAGTAACGCGGTATCGGTAACCTCATGTTACCGGCGCCGAACAACATAACTTGGGATATTATACAACCGATTCTAACGTGACTTATACCACCTGCCTTACCCTCCGCGACCCACGGTGGTGCGAGGCGGCGCAATTCCGTGCAATAACGTGCCAACTGACGCATCTCCACGGTCCCGCCAAAGTCAAAATTCACCTCGTTCTGTTGATACATACATATATTCGAACCACCGCAAACTCGTTCCACGCTGTTTCCTATCAAACAGCACATCTCTTGCAAACTTTATTTTTTTTTTTTCTTTTTTTAAGGATAAATCTTGAAAAAAAATAGTATCGAATTATGATCGAGAATTGATCAATTTGTTCGTATCTCACGATATATATATGTATAGATAGATAGATAGATAGATAGATAGATAGATATTATAATTCGAAGGATACGCTCTGATATTAGCCAACGAACCAGGATCCGCATCGAAGGCAGATTGATACAATTTTTGATAATTTTCAGCGCACATCTTTAACTCTTGAACGGATTTTCTCAGCTATAAGAGATATTTAAATTGGAAATTTTATTAGATATTCAATCTATCGGACATGATGTTTTTCAATCGTACGTTTTATAGATTATTTATTTATTTATTTATTTATTTTCTTATAAGTCGTGTAGTATACCTGTATCGTTACACGTCCGTATCGTAGAAGATCGTCTTTCGTCGCAAGAACTACCGTGCACGCGATAGCAGGTGGCGGGGCGGTACATAACGATCTGAAAAATAATATATATATATATATATACACAAACGTAATTATTACCGAACGATCACGATTTATTAAAGAGTTTAAACTCACCTGCAGGAATGTAAGAGTTGTACCACGGCTTGTAAAAATTCGCAACGCAATTTTGCATATTCGCTGGCAAATTGTAGACTTCGTAATGGCGTACTGGCGGCCTTTAATGACGCGCAAGCGCTCGCATAGTGCGCGATTGACGCGTTTAATTTTTCAACTATATCCACTTTTTTCGAGGTATCAATCGCGTCGATATTGTCCCTTCGTAATTTAGATGTTATAATAAGAAAAAAAATAGACGAGAAATAAAAAAAAAGGAAAACGTAGTTTGTCGTAATGAAATGAAATAAATATCGCTTACATGAGAAAGCTTTCAGCTTTGGTAACCAATTCCAATCCTGATAACCAAAAGTGAAGTTGTTCGGACGCAACGGCTTCCTTTAAACTTTTAAATATTTGCGTAGCGACAGCGTGATGGCCGTATCTTGCGGCACCCCTTGCAATTCGATATTTAGACCAACCATCCACACTTTTCGTCGCTTCCTCTATAGCCTTCAAACATTCGGAATTCCACTCGTATCCACCTGCTATCATTTGGAAAAGCAACGTGCATAACATTACCTACAACAATAACGAGAACAAGAACAACAACGACACGACGAAAAATCGATGAAATGAGATATGAAAGATAAGTTAATGATTATCGACGATTGATACGAACCTTGGTATGCATGTGCGATGTTTGTTTCAATTTTATTAATACGTCGGGTAAAAGCGGGAGTAATATGTTTTCTCCTAAACTTCCAATAGCCCCCAAAGCTTCGCACAATGCAACCGCTTGCTTCTCACTTTGCCCGTTCTCCGCGTTAGTGCTTATAAGCGTAGATCCAATGGCATCGACAAAAACGGGACAATGACTCGGCTGTGCATGGCAAAGTTTTACCGTCGAACGTAAACAAGCTTTCAATTGATGCAAATGTTTGTCGTCTAAAGCCAATAATATGATCAACGATTCCAGACAAGATACCAGATCCTGGGTCGCGTACGTCGGTAATCCCTCCTCGTAGCTGTCGATCAAGAAAACTTGAAATAATAGTCATTGCTGCATGATGATTTAACTTCAACTTTAAAAATAATTGTCATCCCCTTCGTACCAATAACATACGACCCTTGCGAGTATAGTTACTGCTTTTACGGCAATGAAAGGATCCGGAGAATAACAGGCATTTACGCAAAGTGATATTAACGGGCTCCCTTCGTCCATATTAGCGTCGCACGTAATAGCGCTTTGACTGAGTACCTATATATATTTATACCATTATTTTAATTATTATTTGCGAAGATTAAAATATAATAATTGAAATACAGTGAACGGTTACTTTACCTCTATTACATCCAATGTGCGTATCAATAGATCTGTATTTCCAGTACCGTCTTGTAATAATTTTGTAGTACTTTCTAGATATATATGAATGTATTATAAAATTGAATAAATACAAAATAATAAAGTATGTTAATAAGAAGAAGAACACTGCGAGAGAACGTACCAATCAAATTATTAAGAGCACCCTGTGGCCACAAATGTGCACCGCGTCTTGCAAGTGCATGGAGTAAATGTAAGGCGTGACGTTTAATGGATAACCGAGGATCGTCTTGAAGATATCGTAAGAGTAATACGACTTGTTCCGGAATATCTATTAATGTAGCAGAAGCTAAAGTGCTTAATGCGCTCAGCGTTACTCTAACGAATTCAACGGCTGGATAACTAGCGAGAAGTTCCATACACAATTCGTTCACCTTTAATAAATATTAATTTCAATGAATAATCTACGCGTTAGATTTATTTAATTAATAAATTTTATATATCTTTAATACCATTGATGCGGTGAATGTGTCGTGGTGCATATATTGCAATATAGGTATAAGTTGTAATTTCATAGAGGCCGGCGTCGCTTGACCTCTTATCATATCAGAGATTTTGCTACACATAGATACGGCGAATAATTTGGATTGTGCCGCAAACATTTGTGCTGCATATATGGCAGCTTCTACTTCGACCGAATCATGAGAATCCAAAGATCTCCTTATGCTATGATGAACCTTCAAATAAGAATATCAAGATGATTTTATGGAAGAAACTCGATGTAAGAAAATAAATTATACGAGAAACGTTACCTGTTGCCTTTCCGGTATTATACCTGCGACGCTACCCAAAGTACGTAAGGTAAGAGCTCTAGCAACTGGATCATTAGAATGAATTACGCTGTAGATACGTCTGACAAATTCGTCCACGTTTAATATTTTATCCAAATGCTTTTCGCTTTGCTGACATACTCTGAGAACCCAAACTCTTAAAAAGTTACTACCCATGCGAAACACTTCTGCCAGTTTCAGCAGAGACGAATTTATCAATATCGGAAATGGATATTTTTCAAATAATCGAGGAAACCGAACTATTGCTTCGCATTGTTCACCTATTTTGTTGGATCGTAAACCTGCAAAAAAAATAAAGAACATTGTTATTCGCTTAATTTGCTCAAGGTGCAAATGGAAGATTAATTCAACACGTTTGTTTATACACAAATGAGGGCAAACTTCCATCAAAATTTTTTTTAAGGTTATAAATGTGTACATACAAACCTTTATCTAATTCAATAAGTGCACTATTAGCATCTTGTTCGGGTTCTCCGAGTCCGGTATCATTAAATGCGTTCATTCTCATCCCTATCATATTCACTAAATATAAACAAAAAAAAAAATTTTATTACAGAATGATTTTACTTGACCGTTTTTTCTTAACTACCTATGCTATTTTATTCCACATGTTTACTATTCTATTATATCGTAAATGGTCATATATATCGTATTTATATGTGGATACACACGCGCGCGCGCGCGTGCACACACACACACAAACACGCTTAGTATAGGTATATGTACGTACTTATTTTTGATCAGATTTGTACTCGTCATACAATACCCAAGCATCAGCGCTTTGAAAGCTCCACCCTTGAAACGCTATATATACCGTTACAACTAAAATCTTCATTTACGCGATTGATAAAATTTACGTTAGCAAACAGCATATCTCATTGAAATTTCTTATAATAATTTTCTTTCATACGCTCGCTCGTGCACAACCATATATACAAAAGGTAAAGCTAAAAAACGCGTAGTTCTTTTTATTTGTGCGTGAGAAGGGTGCCATAACGACAGAGGACGAAGCTTGGTGATATTTTTATCTAAAGTAAAAAATCATTTGCTGAAAATTAGAAAGATATAAGAGGCATTTTGTTACGTTGTGAAATATTAATTAATTACTTAAATAATAAAAACTATTTCGTATTAATAATAATTTATGCTATTTGCTTATGATTGGTCCATAGTTGTCGTCGTATATCGAAAGTTGTACATATCGCTTGTACTCAGCTCGGTGTTCAGATCGTTGCGGCAGTTGACAACCAACTGCAACCAACTTCGGCGAGTCCAATACAAGATCAACTGTTTTATTTAAACAGAAATTTAATTTTCACGATCGATATAAAACAAATTTAAAAAGCGTGGGTGTATACGTACCATACTCGAATAATGGTCGATTACAGCAAGTGGAAGAATATTGAAGTAAGGATATTAATAATTATTAGTCCTGAATGCTCGTAGAATATTCCAGAATGATAACAATTTTTCTTAGAAAGCATTGCCTTTGGATTTTCTTCACTTTGATATCGAATGTTTTCTTTCTTCTTTTTTTTTTTTTTTTCTTGCGAATCATTCGTAGATAATTCTTATGTTTTTCTCTTTTTTTTTTTTTACACGGCAGCCTATATCATTTTATATATATATATACATACATCTTACATACATACATGTTTATTTATGTTTCGGTTTGCTCGTTGTTTATTTTTGTTCCAAGTCGCAAATATTTCAATGATATATCACAACGATCCATTGGAGATCCGTTTAAATCTATATATTATGTCCCATCGTTGGATCAACTAAGACACTTTTAGCGTTTATCGCTGTAAAATTTCTTTCGATTAATACCAAAACGTATAATATTTAGATTTCAGACGACGAAGATGACACCCACCCTAACATCGACACACCATCCTTGTTCAGATGGCGTCATCAGGCAAGATTGGAACGAATGGAAGAGCGAAAAAGGGAACACGAGGAACATGAAAAAAAAAAAGCGGAGTATGTAAATGGGAACGTACACATAAAATTGTTTAAGCATATAAATTCTATAAGATAGTTCTGTTCTCGATTAAAAATGATACGACTTTTGGCTTATAAATATTTTTATTCTTTTACACCAATTGTATGCAAATACGTATACTTTTACTTTTTATCAGGCATAAACAAAAACTCAAGGATACAAAGGAAAAGCTCGCAAGGTTAGAAAATGAGCAAAAAGATTCTGCAGATTTAACCGCATTAAAGAAAGTTTTGCAAGACCTTGAAGAGGAGGAGAAACAGATTAAGGCAAAGGAGGATGAAATGAATAAGAAGGAAAAGATGATGCCGTGGAATGTGGATACAATCGGTCAAGATGGATTTACTAAGACTGTAATAAACACGAAACAGACGCGAACCGACGATGACTCAGGCTTTTCGGAGGAAGAGAAGGAGAAAAGAATGAAGCAATTCGTAAAGGAAAATGAGAAAAAGTTGAAGGTATTCGGTATGCTTAGAAGATATGAGGATAGTAAGAAATATCTCTTGGATAATCCGCAAATTGTTTGTGAGAATACGGCAAATTACTTAGTTATTTGGTGCATTAATTTAGAAATAGAAGAGGTAAGTCGCATATATTTATCTTTTAATTCCATGTGAATATGGAACACGTGCGTCGTCCTAAATTGACATTTTTATCTTATTTACAGAAACATGACTTAATGGAACACGTGGCTCATCAATGTATATGCATGCAATATATATTGGAGCTATCGAAGCAACTAGACGTCGATCCTAGGGCTTGCGTTAGTTCCTTCTTCAGTCGTATACAGATTGCGAAGGTAGATTACAAGAATTCCTTTGACGACGAACTTAGCGCTTTTAAGGATAGAATATGCAAGCGTGCTGCAGAAAAGGTTGCGGATGCGCTTAGAGAAGCGGAGGAAGAGGAGAGAAAAGGCAGGCTCGGTCCGGGTGGTCTCGATCCTATTGAAGTTTTTGAAAGTCTTCCAAAGGTGCGATTAACAATAGACGATTATTCCATGTTAGGAGAGATGTTTGCAGGAAGTATCGTAGAAAAATACCAACAAAGAAACAACGCGTATATGAAAAAAAAATAAATAAATCAATAAATAAATAAAATAGATTTTGTTATACGATATCAATGAAATAACGCTTTTACTTTCTTTTTTTTTTTTTTTTTTTTTTAGCCTTTACAACAATGTTTCGAAGCGCAGGACATACCGTTACTACAACAAACCATAGCTGCTATGCCAGAGGAAGAGGCTAGATATCATATGAAACGTTGCATCGATAGTGGTCTTTGGGTACCGGACGCCAAGGCTAAAGATAAAGAGGATCAAGAGGAACAAGAGGAACAAGCGCAACAAGAGGAACAAGCGCGACTAGAGGAACAAGCGCGACTAGAGGAACAAGCTCGACTAGAGGAACAAGCGCGACTAGAGGAACAAGCGCGACTAGAGGAACAAGCGCGACTAGAGGAACAAGCGCGACTAGAGGAACAAGCGCGACTAGAGGAACAAGCGCGACTAGAGGAACAAGCGCGACTAGAGGAACAAGCGCGACTAGAGGAACAAGCGCGACTAGAGGAACAAGCGCGACTAGAGGAACAAGCGCGACTAGAGGAACAAGCGCGACAAGAGGAACAAGCGCGACAAGAGGAAGAAGAGCAACAAGAGGAAGGAGAGCAAGAAGAGGACAAAGAAGAAAATGAACCATCTAACTGCGAATAGCATTTCATATCAATTTGCGTCCTTACTTTTATATTTTTTAGTTTTCTCCTTACTAAGGCACTGTTTAAATTGATTTACGATAAACCAGATGACGTAAAAGGATTATCGCAGGAGGAGGGAGATATAGAAGAATAATTCTGTCCTCCGTTTGGCTCGTCTAAAAGGAATCACGATTGTTTTCATAAATGGCTAAAGAAAAGAATAGGAAGGGAAAATAAAAACCTAGCTGAACATTTAGTTGATTAACGCTCGAGACTGAGATTATACACTTACGACGTATTCCTTTAATTAGAATTCATTTTGATAAATACCAGGCAATGATGAAAACGGCAAAATACCAGGCAATGAAAATGGCAAATGATTAATCCAGATATAACCAATATAATATCATGATATAATCATAAATGTACTTTGCATGTAAAAGAAAAAAAGTATAAAAAAAAAAAAAGAAAAAGACAAAAAAAAAACAAGAAAACCAAGGAAAAAAACAAGAAAAAAAAAAAACAGTATTAAAGAAAATGAATGTTCTATGTGTATATATTAATCTTGAAGTGTAATGGAATATACGTATAACATATTCATTATACTATGTCTTCTTCATGTTTCATCATTTATGCATTTTACGAATTTCTGACCGATATATAATATGTACGTTATAACACAATGTATCTCCTAAACATATAAATTGGTGTAAATATATATAAATCTTCATCGAGCAAATATTTGTTGTCTCTAATCGTCGGGGATAAATGAAATTCGAAAGGAGAAAAGGGGTTATTTTTAATTTTGTTAAAATTTCTATGATTGATCGGTATTTTTTTATACGTATGTACATAACATATATGTATATATATATATATATATATATGTTATATTACGTATATATATACGTTTACGAGTTCGAACGTGCGAGTATTATAGAGTTTCGATTATTCGAGAGAGGCGTTACTATCGACTGGGAAATGACGAAGCATCGCGTCTCGAAACCTCCGGCGGCCCTTCCTTTTCCGGTGCGATGTGCCACGGGTCTTTGGGTAATATTTTTCGTCTTTCATTCTGGTCATAATACGTTTAGTTCCATATCATCCGAAAGCGCAGGCTGATATTCATTGGAACGGGTAACGCTTGGCTGCATTAGAAGTAGATAATTTTTTTTTCTTTCTTTTTTTTTTTCCTTTTCGTTCTATTTTCTGTCTTAGATATAAGAGATATTAATCGTTAGGACATTACGTGTCTCTTACGACGAACAAACTATACCCAATCCGATGGAAAACGGCAAATTTTTCTACTTTTTTTTTCTTTTTTTTTTTTTTTTTCCTTTTTCATGATTCGCACTTCGCGTTTCGAAGAAAGCTCTCCACGCTCACTTTGCATGGTGTCATCGTACATACGATACGGTTATAATATATTGCGTATAAGTTAGCAGTTCGTAAAACTTTTAAGATTGGGCTCGTTTACCCGAGTGTGTTGCATCGTTGTTACGTTTAAAATTGTGAGCTGTAGAAAATTTGTTATAAGGTCCCCGAGCTCGTTAAAATGTATGTATTTGTGTCGTTATGTCGATAAAGTATAATATATCGATAGTGATAGTAGCCGAATATACTCGCGAGAATTTTTGCTGTGATATCGTCATAAATGCTCTTTATGCTTCGAATCGTTTCTTTGTGTCGAGTTTCGATATATATATATATAGAGAGAGAGAGAGAGAGAGAAAGAGAGAGACGCGTAATATTAATTTTCTGCGATCGAAAAAAAGTCGACGATCCTACGTGATTATTATCATTTTTCTTTTTCTATTTTCTTTTTTTTTTTTTTTTTAAATTAGTTTTACGACGCTTTGCAACAAAGTTCAAATTCATGGGATTTTTCTTATATATGTATACGTGTATACGTGTGTATATATATGTGTGTGTGTATATATATATATATATTTTTTTTTCTCTCTCTCGCTAAATGTCGTACGTCAAAAATTAAATTACTAAAAATTCATTTCAAAGAATCTCGTCCACGTAAGGAAAAGCCCCTTATACGTGTAATATATACGCGGTTGGGTTGCGTCGTAAGATTTTATTTTAATTGCGCATTTGACTGAATAATCGAAAAACAGACGACGCCGTGCATTCTGGGTAAAATTTCCGTGAAGTAATAAAAATGGCTGTCTAACGACGATTTCCGTTTCGCAGATCGCTTATTTCGAGTTGGTTTGTCCGAAAACCGGGGAAAGATTTTTAAAGATCCAATTTTAATGGTAATGTCGGGTAAACGCGGTGGGGTTATTTTTTTTTTCTTTTTTCTTTTTGTTCGTTCGTATTCCCTCAGAAATTATTCACTCGCAAAAATAGTGAATTTTCTCGATACGTCAAAATTTATTTGAAAGGAAGTAGGATGGGAGGGAGGGGGTAATGGCGGGGTGGGAGCGCTGTAGTCGCTCGACTGGTAGGGGACAGGGCGAGCGTTGCATGACGGGAAGACGGATGGGGGAGGGCGAAAGAACGAGCGCAGTTCACAAAATGGAGGCCAAGCACAGGCCTGCGAACATATAGTACGTGAAAATTCAATAATTTTGCACGATGTCACGACGCTCTACATCATTAGTCGATTAATATTGCGAACACGTGTGCACGTATTAGTTTTATTTTCGGTTAAATTAACGTGGATTTGTGCGTGGTGCGTCGGTTAATTCGAAGTTCAATGCGACGCGTAGACGATACGATGCAGGTGAGTGGACGGGATTCGAAAATTGTTCAATTTTGGGCATCCCCCTCGGATTTTTTCACCGATAATTATTTGTTTTTGGCGCCGAAACGAGCCTCGGTGTCATAGTGGGAAAAACAATTAACGATATACGACCACGATGTTGTTTGGAATAAGATTGGAAAAATCACATTGTGACGCGCGTTTAGAACTATTGCCGTTAATAAAATGCATTTAAAAATGTAAAAAATAATTTCGCGCTCGTTTAAATCATTTTTCCGCGTAGGGCGGGGTCCAAAGGACCTCGGGAGCTCAGGGACTTTATTCTTCACAGCCACACTTTTCCACAACTTTACATAGTTTTCCAGCCTCTTAATAACCTATAAGTTTGTTTACATTGCTTCAAGATGACATTTATCACTGAAAATATTCGTGTTCCACCCCAATTTTCGTTAAAAATGATTCCTTGTATTGTCCTTCAACCAGATACCATGGTTATTCAAAAATTTAAAACAGACCCATTTTTGCAAATTAAGCTTAAAGATCTTCATGTATGGTTTGTCTATAATAGCCGCTGTTACGTACCATTGTCACTATCTTGAAGTAGACCAATTTCATTAATTTCATCTTGGAAATATTCAAAATGTGCCATGCATTTTCTTATTATAAAGTTTTACACCCATTTTTGAATTATTAGTGATTTTAATAACTAATGTCTTATCTCTTTTATCAATCTTTGCAAATGTAAAGCGACTTATGAAGATCCTTCTTTCTTCTGTAAAAGATATTGTTTCTATCGTGCCTTTTCTTTTTCACCAGATATACAAAATAAAAAAGGCAATGCGTGTAAATGAATTTTATGCATCATCTGATAAAAACTAATCATTCAGAATCAATTTGACGAAGAAAGGAATTATACGTTGGCAGTAAAAACCAAAACTGTTTGTATTGTTCTTATTATTATGTTCAAACGATTATGGAAAATGTATATACGGTATACACATTGGATTTAACGATATACATTGCCCTTGAGAATTAAGTATTTTGCAAAGTAGACGTATTTTTAATTGCTATCAGTTGATGGTGCTGCTACGCACAAAATCTTTAGTAATTAATTAAGAAGTGAGAGTAGTGAATAATGATTTTGAAATGAAACAAACGATCGGTGGAATATATTTTCTATTTCATTATAAAGTTGGAATTTTTACAGAACTTCCAGGAGTTTTTACTTGCATTAGAGTATCTTTAAATTTACATTATTAACTCATTTCAATACAAAATATATCAAGATAAAGAATCCGAGAAATCTTTTATTCTGTTATGGAAAAGTTTATACAGATATTTTTATGTAATAGGGTAGATTAATCCCTGATTATTATTGTTGCATTCTGTGTATACCAATATTATACAATCCACTTTTATATAGAGAACATTTGTAAAATGCTATAAGAAAACTTTATTATTGAATACAATATATTATTCTATTTCATTTTAAGATATTAAAAGAAAATGAAAAATAATTGTAAATGGATTAGCATCACCTATGTTGAGAAATTAAATTATTATTGTGCAATATTAATCTGAATAACGTACTAATGGCCTTTTAAGAAACAGTATATTTAGGTTTATATAACTACTGCATTATCGGTAATTTTAACTTTTTCTCATTAAATATATAAACATATAAATATATATATATATATATATATAAATATATATATATATATATATACACGCACACATACACACATATTTTTATCTTAAAATTCAGGGTAAACTAAGTTGCTGATGTACTTCCTGAATTATTTAATAAAAATGTACAGTATTTAAATAATGAAGTATATCATTTTTTATGGAACCCACTGTACCTGTATCATTATAGCATAGAGAAATTATTAGATTCAGATAAACCTAACGTATATTATGAGATTAAAATATTTTAAAGTAAGGTAATTGAACATTGGGGTAGTCGATAAAAACCACTTCTCTCTCTTGGTCTTACAATTGCTATATCATAATGTATTAAATAATATTTCTTTATTAAACATAAATTATTCATTATTTTTATTTATCCATTATTTATAGTATGTATGTGTTTAATATCTCTTAATTTTCTGGCTAAGAAGAATTTAATTTTCTTAATCTTCATATTTGATCTTCTGTTCATAAAATGGTGGACATATTCCATGAAATGGAAGACAATTTATCTTCTACATAGGTGGCAGTAGTATGAAGTAATAGATTTATGAATAGAATTGAAGTGTACATTTCAATTGTTTGGATATGTACCTTAGGACAAGTATTTGACATTTGATAAAAAGGAAGTATCTATATAAAAATAATATATATATATATATATATATATATATTTTTATTCCAAACAACATTATGGTTGAATAATTATTATTTAAATCCAAATAGTATTAGGTATTATATTATATTACAGAAAACTATTGAATCTGAATCGGGTAAGGAATCTGGATCTGATTCTGAAAACGAGAGTAAAAGTGACAGTTCCTCGTCTGGGAGTAATTCTGGATCTGCCTCTGCTACAGATAGGTATGTATTTATTTAGATATATGTTCCCTATGAAATCAGATAGTCCGGTATGACATACATTTTTTTTATTTGATCCAAATTAATCGAATTATCAATGACATGAATGATTTAATTTTCCTTTAATACGAGAAAGGATTCTATGAGTATTCCTTTTTTTTTTCTCTAAGTATTTTGGAAGATTTATAGCTTGTACAGATTCTATCATAGTTGTGTACTAGACTATCTGATATGTGTGTATATATATATATACATACATATATACACATACATGGGGACAATTATATGCCATTCAGTTAATTGTGTATTGCTATAGCTTGATATAGCACTAATGTTTGCCTTCATGGTATTGCTAACTATGTGTATTCCATTGAATTTATGTGATCACACATTTTTCTTTTTCTTAATTGTACTTATATCATATTATGTCAGTTGTTACCTTCTGTATTGATTGTTTTTTCTTTTTTGTTATGTAGGAGCATTAGCAATATGTTTTAGTAGAAATAAAAGCAAATTGGTTGATCCTTCATAATACCTTGAAATATATCTTTAGGTGGACAATTAATGTTATTTCAATAGGCATCTTATGACATATTTTTTCTATATTAAATAAATGACAATAGGAAAAGATTTGAATGAAAGATTTATATTAGCAAATGTAATATTATAAATTTTTAAATATATATTAAAAAATTTCCCATTATATTTCGTTTCTCAATTAAGTACTAAGTTTACATTTCAGCCAAGTAGAATTGATATTAACTTTGCACAAAATATATTTCAAGGTATAACGACTATAATGATCATTCAAAGTAGTGACAAAAAAAATTGCTTGGCTGCTCATTCAGTGACTCTAGCTCCTCAAGCGGTTCTGGTTCTGGATCTGGTTCCGAATCTGAAAAATCAGAGCGATTGGATGCACCTGCACAAAGTGATAGTTTACAAAGCAAATCTTCTAATCACAGCACAGATGCAAAACTTAGGCTTAAAAATGAGTCTAGTCGTGAATGGGACGAGAATCCTGATATATATGGCATTAGGAGATCTGGACGTTCTAGAAAAGAACCAGAAAGACTTGCAACACAACGAGAAAGCGATAGTGACGGTCGCAAGAGATATAAAAAAAAGGGGTAAGTAAAGATGACGATGGAACAACTTTGATTAATTGATTTCTACGTAAGGAGTTCATAAAATAATTTTTATATCTAATTTGTGGGTAAAAAAAAAAAAAAAAAAAAAAAAAAAAAAAATTTAATAAACTAAATTATACAAATTTATAGATGTATTCGTATAGTTTACAATTCTATGCTTGTTTTTCTTCGTGCTTTTCCGCATTGGATACTCACATCATGTCATGTAGATCATTATATACTATGTGGCAATCATATATATATATATATATATATATATATATATGTATATATATATGTGTGTGTGTATGTGTGTCAATCCTAACACAAAATCTCTTTTCTTAAGTTTATTTTTAAATTGTTGATGCTTTTATCACTTTTTTTACATCATAATTGTATGATTAACATATGTGTGATTTTTAATCATTTATGTATTTGTGAATCGTGACGACATCAAAGAAATGCACAGATCGACACTATTTTATATTTATACAATCTATAATCATAAGTCGGCATATAAATATATATTGATTATATTTGACATAATTGATGTATAAAAATCTGTGTGATCTAAAAGAAAACGATAATTAAATCGATTTCATTTCTAATCGCTGGTGATATCTAAGGAAAATTATTTTCTTTAAATATCCATTCATATAAGCAAATTCAGTACACTCTACATGATTGTTTTAAAAATTAAGCAGCAATATAAAAGTTTTAAAAAAAGTCTTCCATTATAACTAACAATTATTTATTTATTTTAGTTCACACAATTCATGGAATTCCGAGAGTTCAGACTCAGAATCTGATGAATCAGAAAATAGACGGCCCCCACCTAGCAAATCTTTGAACAGGCGAGCGGTACAGAAATCTAAAGAAAAAGCTAGAGCACGAAAGAAACGTATTTCCGATTCTTCTGATAATTCTTCGTTTGATAGCGATGATAACAGAAGGTATTTATATTATATATATTGCATTGTTGAGAACGTGAATATTAAACATTCGTAAAACAAAATATAGGCAAGTTACGAGAAGAACGGGTACTGCGGTTAGTTATAAAGAAGAGAGCGAAGAAGGTACTGATAGCGAAGATTTGGTGGAAATCGAGGATGCAACGACCACAAATGCAGAACCTGATAACGCGGAAACTGTTGAAAGAATTCTTGGACAGAGAAGAGGAAAGAAGGGTGGTCGGTTTGATTTTTAGATCAACAGTAATATTTATATAGATTAATAATATTGTTAATGATATTGTTTTTGAACGTATTGTTAATGTAGTTACAGGAAACGTCACCACAATTTATGCAGTGGAAGAAAATGGTGATCCCAATCCGAAGGATTTAAATACCGAGGAGACTGAAACACAATATTTAATTAAATGGAAAGGTTGGTCGCATATACACAATACGTGGGAGTCGGAAGAATCTTTAAAAGCACAAAAGGTAAAATTTAACATTTAATAATTATCGTTGATATCATTCCAATAAAGTTAAAAAAAAAAAAAAAAAAAAAAAAAAAAAAAAAAAAAAAAAATAAAAAATAAAAATTAATCGATAAGAGATTATATCGCATTGATATGATTTTCTAGGTTAAGGGATTAAAAAAGTTAGATAATTTTATAAAACGAGAGAGAGAAATTAAACAATGGAGAGAGTATGCCGGTCCCGAGGACATAGATTATTTTGAATGTCAGTTAGAATTGCAGCAAGAACTATTAAAAAGTTATAACAACGTGGAAAGAATTATCGGTAAGAAGGTTACATCGGGATATAAATCTGTCTTTTCCTTTTTTTTTTTTTTTTTTTTTTTTTTATTTACAATTTGATTATTTATACAAGATGATAATTTGTTTCGGTAGCCGAATATGAAAAGCCAGATTCAGAACATCCCGATTATTATTGCAAATGGGAGAGTTTGCCGTACGCCGAGGCAACGTGGGAGGACGGCGCATTGATTGTTAAAAAATGGCCACTAAAGATAAAAGAATTCCGAGACAGAGAAGATTCAAAGAGGACGCCGAGTAAACATTGTAAAGTCCTTAAAATCAGACCCAAGTTTCATCAGTTAAAGGGACAGCCTGAATATATGGGTAAAGGGAAAGATTTAATTCTAAGAGATTATCAAATGGACGGATTAAATTGGATGATCCATTCTTGGTGCAAGGAAAACAGGTGAGACAATATTAATAAAATTATCGACAATTTTATCGTCGCTCATTATTAATAATCCCAACCCACCCCCGTCCGTCCGTTCTAATGAAATATAATTTATTTTCTTCATTTAGCGTCATATTAGCGGACGAAATGGGCCTTGGAAAAACCATACAAACTATATGCTTCCTTTATTACCTATTTCATACTCATCAACTTCACGGACCGTTTTTATTAGTTGTACCTCTCTCAACAATGACTTCCTGGCAAAGAGAAATGGCCCAGTGGGCGCCCGACATGAACTTTGTTACGTACTTGGGTGACGTAACCTCTCGAAACGTCGTACGTAATCTTTCTTTCTTTCTTTCTTTCTTATGTCCTGATTATATTAGAATTATACTTTAATTAGAACCTTGTTGTACGTACGAACGGACCGATGGTTTTTATCATTTAAACGAACGTTGTCTATTTACTTCTTTATTTATTTATTTGTTTTTGTTTCTTTTTTCTGTTTCCAGATAAGGGAATACGAATGGTGTTATAGTTCAAAAAGATTAAAATTTAATGCGATACTTACAACTTATGAGATAGTACTTAAAGATAAAACATTTTTGGGTGCCTTAAATTGGGCAGTACTTTTGGTGGACGAAGCTCACAGATTAAAAAACGACGATTCGCTACTTTATAAAGCTTTATCCGAATTTCATACCAATCATCGTCTTTTAATAACGGGTACTCCATTGCAAAACAGTTTGAAGGAACTTTGGGCGTTGCTTCATTTCATAATGCCCGCCAAATTTAATTCCTGGGAAGAATTTGAGAAGGAACACGACAATGCTGCCCAAAAGGGTTATTCTAAGTTACACAAACAATTGGAACCGTTTATCTTGAGGCGCGTCAAAAAGGACGTTGAAAAATCATTACCAGCCAAGGTCGAGCAAATATTGCGCGTAGAAATGACCTCTTTGCAAAAACAGTATTACAAGTGGATATTGACAAAAAATTACAATGCCCTGCGCAAGGGAGTTAAAGGATCTACCATGACGTTTCTGAACATAGTGATAGAATTGAAAAAGTGTTGTAATCATGCCTTCTTAACGAAACCAACCGAAAACGAAAGAAAGGATAACAACGACGACTATCTTCAACAATTGATCAGGGGTTCCGGAAAATTGGTCCTTTTGGATAAACTTTTGGTGAGGCTTCGGGAAACCGGACACAGAGTATTGATATTCAGTCAGATGGTAAGAATGTTGGATATTCTCGGGGAGTACTTGCAAAAACGTCACTTTCCCTTTCAACGATTGGACGGAAGCATAAAGGGGGAATTGAGGAAACAGGCGTTGGATCATTTCAACGCGGAGGGTTCGCTGGATTTTTGTTTTTTATTATCAACGAGAGCCGGCGGACTCGGTATAAATCTCGCCACGGCCGATACGGTTATAATATTTGATTCCGATTGGAATCCGCAAAACGACTTACAGGCCCAGGCCAGGGCACATAGAATCGGACAAAAGAATCAAGTCAACATATATCGATTGGTAACGAAAAATTCGGTCGAGGAAGAGATAGTCGAACGTGCGAAACAAAAGATGGTACTCGATCATTTGGTAATACAAAGGATGGATACGACCGGGAGGACGGTTTTGGATAAGAAAAATGCGGGGACCAACAACAATCCATTCAACAAGGAGGATTTGAACGCCATATTGAAATTCGGGGCGGAGGAGTTGTTCAAGGACGAGGAGGACGGTGACGAGGAACCAACCTGCGACATAGACGAGATCCTAAGAAGGGCCGAGACCAGGGACGAAGGGCCAACGACCGTGGGTGACGAGCTTTTGTCGGCGTTCAAGGTGGCGAGCTTCGCCGCGTTCGAGGAGGAATCGGAGCCGGTGAATCAAACGAACGAGAACGACGACGAGAGCAAGGATTGGGCGGAGATAATACCGGAAAATTTTCGGAAGAAGGTCGAGGAGGAAGAGAAGTCGAAGGAAATGGAGGATCTTTATCTTCCTCCGAGAAGTCGGAAGACCTTACAGCAGATCAATCAAACGGGCGATGGAAGAGGTAGGAAGAGGAAAAAGACGCCGGACGACAGCGAGGAGGCCGAGGAGTCGGGAAGCGAGGTAGACGGTAGCGACGACGACAGGCCAAAGAAGAGAGGTAGACCTAGGGTATTGCCTCGCGAGAACATCAAGAGTTTCACCGACGCCGAGATACGAAGATTCGTTAAGAGTTACAAGAAATTTACTGCGCCGTTGAAGAGATTGGACGACATTGCCGCGGACGCGGAATTGCAGGAGAAACCAATGTCGGAATTGCGTTATTTGGGTGAACAGTTGCAGTCCCGTTGCGAGTCCTGCCTCTCGGAATTCGAGAACACGGCTAAGGAGAACAAGGGCGAGGAGGAGGGCAAAGGGCCCGGACGTAAGAGAGGTAGGGGTCCGACGTTTAAAATGGGCGGCGTTATGGTCAACGCGAAGTCGTTCTCCGCGGCCGTCAAAGAATTGGAGCCACTCGATCAAGCGCTACCGTCGGAGGCCGAACAAAGGGCCAATTGGCATCTTGACATTAAGGTTAAACCGGCCAACTTCGACTGCGATTGGAACACCGAGGACGATTCCAGGTTATTGAGGGGCATATACCAGCACGGTATGGGCTCTTGGGAAGCCATCAAGACGGACGCGAGTTTAAAACTCGGTGATAAAATTCTTCCGAACGGTAGTAAGGTTCAATCTAAACGGGTCACCGCTCGGGCCGAGTACCTTTTAAAGGTTCTTAAAAAGCAAATGGATTTCAAGCATGGCGTGGTAAGTTTTTCTCAATTTCTTTTTCTTTTCTTTTTTTTTTTTTCGTTTTCGTTTTCTTGTCTTTTTCTTTCGGTTTTTTTTTTTTTTTTTTTTTTTTTATATTTTTGTTCTTTTTTTTTTTTGTCTTTGCTCTTATACCAAAGATTTCTCAATCCTTTCTCTTCTCTCTCAAGCGAATCGCTTAAGCGTTAAGAACCGTTTACTCCCCCTTTTTTTGCATTAACGATTATTCTTCGTTTGTTGTCTCTTTCGTTTCGTTTCGTTTCGTTTCGTTTCGTTTTTTCTTTTTCTTGTTTTTCTTTTTCTTTCTTTTTTTTCTTTTTTTTTTTTTTTTGTACGTCAAACTCATGGTCTTCGGTTTTTTGTTGAGTATACCCCTTCGATCTCCGTTTCAGACACGAACAAGGAAACCTAGAAAACCAAAAGAAGTAAAAACGGCAATTACTAAAGAAATAATTGAGGAGAATGAGAGTTCAGGAGAAGAGAGTAAAAAGCTTAAGACAAAAATCGATAAAGTAAGTTGATCTTTGAGAATAGGCAAAATAAATTGTCGAGAGAGAGAGAAAGAGAGAGAGATGCGCACACACACACACACACACACACACATATGTATACATACATACATACATATAGATAGAAATAAATTTTGTTGATTTCGTTTGTAGGTACCGATAAAGAAAGAGGAAGACGTTATCGTCAAAAAGGAGATTAAAGATGAGCCCGAGGAGGCGTCCGAGGAGAAGAAAAAGGAGAAAAAAGTTAAGAAGGATAAGAAGGAAAATAAAAAGACTAAAAAGAGTAAACAAACCGCGGGACCTATGCATTTCACCGCAAATAACGAACCACGGGCCCTTGACGTTCTTGGTGATTTAGATCCATCTATATTCAACGAGGTAAATACAATTTTTTCCCCCATTTGGATTCGTAGAATGATCCAGCATTTTTTTCCTTTTTTTTTTGTTTTTTTTTCTCTTTATCGTTGCAAAGTCTACAAAATAGGCGTTGCGAAGTCTATAAAATATTTAATTTTTTCTTTTTCTTTCTTTTTTTTTTTTTTTTTTTTTTTTTTTTTACACATTATTCCTCCATTAGTGCAAGGAGAAGATGCGTCCGGTGAAAAAAGCTTTAAAAGCTTTGGATAGACCAGATCAATCGTTGAGCGAAGCAGAGCAAGTAGCCCATACACGCCACTGTCTTGTTCAAATCGGAAATCAAATTAATACTTGTCTTGCAGAATACAAGGATCCTGAGCAAATTAAAGAATGGCGAAGTAATTTGTGGTATTTTGTATCGAAATTTACAGAATTTGATGCCAAAAAGTTATATAAATTGTACAAGCATGCAACGAGAAAAGGTGGCGGTGATAGTAATGTAAGTGTAACGTCTAGTCCCGAGAAGAAGGAAGAAACAAATAATTCAAAGGTATATTTCTATTTTTTAATATATATATATATATATATATATACACAGGGTGTTGTTTCAACTGGAGGCCACCTCAATATTTTCTTTCTTTTTTTTTTTTTTCATACTTTTAATTAATATGTATATATATTTTATATATATATATATATATATATATATATATATAATAATTATATATAATATATTAATCATTAATATATATATTAATAATTATATATTATATTAATAATTATATAAATATATATATATATATATATATATATATATATAATAGTATAATGTTATGTATGTTATAGGCGGCCTCCTTTAGCCGAAACACCCTGTGTATATATATATATATATATATATACGACGAATATTTCGTTGCAATAAATCATTATTATTATTATCATTATTATTTTCTTTTTTTCCAAATAGAAACACGACAAACTTTTCGACAAACATAACGACAACAAACAGTTGGCGGATACAGGAAATAAAGATCGGCAAAATAAGCGTAGAATCGATGACATCGAGGATAGTTCTAACAGCAGTATACCAAGTAAGAAACACGTTACCACGATCAATGCGATGAGCAATATTAGCAACACCTCGGCCGTAACTATCGGTGCTATTACGATTACTCCGATAACGTCGTCGAACGCAAATTCTAATACGTCGAGTACAACAAATACGACGGGTGATGGCACAGCGTCAAGGCATAATAAGGAACAACAAAAGGATTCGAAGTCGTCGAAGGACATGAAACGCGATCGTGAACGTGACAGGGATAGGGATAGAGGTGGTGGTGGGGGTGGTGGAGGAGGTGGTCACAATGACAGAGGAATGGACAGATTAAATTGTGGAAAGGATGAACGTATAAGGAGGGATAGCGGTGGTGGTTATAACATGGGCGGACATTACAGTGGTAGCAGGGAGGACGATCACTGGATTTTACCAAGGGATACCAGAGACATGAGAGACGGAAGGTTAGCCAGTTTTCTTTTTCTTTTTCTTCTTTTTTTTTTTTTTTTTTAGATTTGCCGTTATGTCAAATATCTTAATGGTGGTGGTTGTAGTGGTTGTGTGGTATTATGGTACGCCTTAATTATTGATTTTTATTCTTACGAATTTATTGATCTTTAATACTTGCCGTTTGTGTTGTTGTTCGCACAGATTTAACGACCACAAACGTGATAGATTTGAATCCTACGGACGTTTATCCGGAGGATACCACAGGGATAGAGAAAGGGATAGAGATCGCGGTATGCATATTAACGATAAAAGAAGGTACGTGTATTATTATATCCATAGATTTTACATTACGGCATAAACATATTTGTGTGTGTGTGTGTGCGTGCGTGCGTGCGTGTGTGTGCGTGTGTATGTTTGGTCTTTTTACCTGCCCCCTCCCTAAGGTCAACTTAAATCATTCACAGTAAACTGGATTTTAGTAATTTTTATAGGTATCCGTCCGGTCCACCAAGCTACGGATACGGGCCAGGTAGTTACGGGAGTGGAGGTGGCGGTGGTTACCCACCAAATGACATGCCACCGAGCCATTTCAGAGGTCGAGGATATCCAGGAGATAGTTATTCGAACGAATGGCGAAGTAAGGATTACAGAAGGGATTACGATAGGAGGCCGCCACCGCCAAATGCCAATTCCTAGTGCTCCTTTCGGGCGTTCTTTTATGTATTCTAAAAACGGTTATAATTTCCGTTTATAACGTCATATATAATTTTACACGAAGCAGCACCTCTCTCAACAACGGTAGTGCTAATTGACAGAGAGGGAACACGTGTGTTAAATGTATTAAATTCAATATATATATATATATACATATATATATATATATATATATATATATATATATATATATATATAATCCTTTCTGTGATTTAGCACCACTTACGTCCTCTTTGTAGCTATGTAAAAAGTCGATTCCACTGCTTACTTAACACGCAACAAATTAATTTCATCGATGATCAAACAAACGGGTGATCGTTGATAACTTCAAAGATAGATTGTGCAAAAAAAATGATAAACCGATATATATACATATTATATACATATATATATGTGTGCGCGCGCGCGCGCGCGTGTGTGTGTGTGTATTCGTGTATATGTATCAGATATATCATTGAAAAATAATTATAACTTTTTTTATATGTTAGAGCTTTTATGAGAGATATTCGTAACAGAGATAATACGCCAGTGATTTCTATCAAAATGCAAATTACGTTCAAAAGTCTTCTTTTAATTTAAGAAGACACGCGCGTCTAATATCTACTGCGTTATTTATACGTATAACCGATCGTTTATCCGCGAGTAATCCTATGGAAATGAGTTATACAACAGTGGATATATATATATATATAGTTTATACTGTCATATATCGCTCCAATTAACAAACCAGTTGTTTGAAACAAACAAAAACAAAAAATGCCTTCCCACATCCATTTCATCTCGTATATTTTGCATTTCCAATTCTCTTTAATAAGCGTATATAGGTACATGTTTTTTTTTTTTCTTTTTTTTTTGGGTGTGTTACTTAGGTAGTACCATTCGTCATACAAAAACTCACGTCATTTTCAAGATTACTCCTTTGATATTTTAAGAGATTAACAGTTCGTTATCGAATGAATTTATATCGAGGCATGATGATATATTATCATTGCCGGTTTGCCCGCGACAGTTCCATATACACGTTATCAGAACACATAAATTTTTGCATTTTTGCATATTGCGTTGTAATCTCGATTGGAAAAAATACGTTTGGTAAAAAGGGAAAATAGTGAAAGTCGTCTGTTGTTTCGATTAAAGTTATACATACAAAGATATATATATATATATATGTCTTGTACCGGACAAATCTAAGATTTATTCGAAAAAAAAAAAAAAAAAAAAAAAAAAAAAAAAATAGAAAAATTCATTGTGTCGTCGAACAAGCAACAGCAGCAGCAGCTATATCATATATAGTAACCATTCAAAGCGATAACTCAATTTTGATCACTTTTTTTCTATTGATTTTTATAAAACCGTATATATCTTGATAATAAGATATATATATATATATATATATATATATATATATATATATATACTATTCTCTACCTTTTTGAGTTAACACTCTCCTTTAAAAATACAAGTTTGTATATCCTACCTGAAAATAAGAAGTGTGAAATAATGTAAATATTTAGGATAAGATTAATGGTTGTATTCTATTTAACTGTAGGGCCTAATTGAGAGGATCTAAAACAACCGGTTTTTTTCCTTTAAACTTGATTGAAATAAACTGGGAAGACTGTTGGTTGTTGTTGGTCTCTCTCAACGCCCTGCTTCAATAAAAGATAGAGGGAATAATTAGAGATATGCGTAAGAGGAAAAAAAAAATTTTAATTATATAATTGTAAGACGCTCTGAAAGAACATTGATCTATCGAAATATTTTTTAATCCAACTCTTGATAATCATGACATTTATATAGCACTTTTCAGTAGGAATACCGAATGCACCATTTATCATGTTCTCTGGTGTTTTGTAAAGTATTCCGTTTTTCATATATCTTATCCATCTCTCTCTCTCTCTCTCTCTCTCTCTCTCTCTCTCTCTCTACACACATATATATATATATATATATATATATATATATACATACATATATATATATATAAATATATATATATATATATATATATGTATGTATGTATGTATGTATGTATGTATATATTTATATGCTGCAATTTTGTAATCACATAAAGAAAAAAAAAACGAAAGTGATCGAATAGATTTATTGATTTGTCGAAAATGAATACACGTTTACACGACGAAAAAAGCTTTATTACAGCGGTATGAATTATATTTTACAATTAAACTCATCTTCAATACTAAATAATACTATGCCTTTATTAGATTGTACAAAAAAATATATATATATAAATTATTTTGTAGATTATTTTATTCATAAAAACTAATTACTTGATAGATAACATTTTGCAATTTTAGTGTGCATTTGTATAAATATTAGAATATGCATATATATATATATATATATATATATATATATATATATATATTTATTAACATATAAGAATCTGGCCAGAGTGATATATATAGGATCTTGCTAATGTGTTTAATCATATTTTGTGTCCGACATACATATTTGTGAGAAGAAAAAAAAAATACATACGATGTACGCCACACCGTGATAGAAATCAGCTAGTTTAATTTTTTTTTAAATTGCAAAGTGATGTTTCTAAAAACACAGCGAGCTATTTTTAATTTATTATTAGCCGTGTACAAGTCATGAACATTAAGAGGATAAACAACAAACATGTAAATATAAAATAAGAGAATAAAATAATTATTAATTATACAATAAATGATTTAATGTCATTTTCATTATTTAAAGGTTCGATTAAGATTTTTACTGTTATTAGCTCTATTAGATTTATAATTATATTTATTTTCTTCGACCGATGATTAAATGTAACTTTCGTTTGTAACTAGATAGGAGGGGTGGGGGGGACACAGCAGCGGTATGATTTTGTTTGACGACAAATAATGTTATATAAAATATATAAATATAATATAAGCGTATGTAGAGTATGTATATTCGACGATTATTTTTGTAAAAAAGAAAAGAAAAGAAAAAGAAAAATGTAATAATAATCGGTGAGTACATAGTTAAATATATATATATATATATATCATTTTTATAAGGATCAAAATGCGAATTTTTTTTTCGCTTTATACGAAAATATGTTATAGAGATTTTTCTCCCTTACGGAGGCGGGGAGAGGGTCTTATTACCACTACCATTACTATTACCGTAGTAATCATGTATAATGTAATAATACAGTAATAAGAACAATGATAAGAAGAGGAAAAAGAAGAAGAAAAGGAATAACAATATATTTATACTTATTACGACCAGTGCCTTTTGTCCTAAATTGTTGATTCCCCTAAAAAGGTCGTGTAATATTTCGATTCGAGAATTAGCGCATACTTCAAAAGCACAATGTGCTTATAACGATCGATCCTACATTTTCAAACGATAACATATCACCATTGTCTTTAATATTATAATATATAATATACATAATGTATATAATATTTAAGTACGTTTTCTATTATTATATTACATTTACATGCTATTATTATTATTATTATTATTATTATTATTATCATTATTATTATCAGTAGTAGTAGTTGCAATAATTGAAATAGTTTATATATATATATATATATATATATATATATGTATATACGAAGTAGTTATACTGGGGGAACCACTAAAGAAGAGAAACAAAAAAAAAAGAAATCACTGGGGAATTTTACCACGTATGTTGTAAAAGTGAAAACGAACTCCCGTATAGATAGAACCAAATTTTCCATTTTCTTATCGCTAATTTAATTATCACACGCGTCAATTATATTCATTATTTTCCCCATGCATTCATTGTTGGCCGTCGAACAAGTTACAAACCTAGGACGGATCGATGCAGGATGCACGTGGCATTGAAAAAAAAAAAAAAAAAAAAAAACAAAGAAGAAAAAAGGGAAAAAAAAAGAAAGACAATACACGTATTGGTGAAAAATCCCAGTTCTAACAACTTACTAAATACCATTTTACACCGACCCACTCGAAACCAATTGTTATGCACGCTCGAGTAGTGGCGATGGGTGGGTGGTGGAGGGAGGTTTGGAAGGACGGCGGGAGGGGGAGCGGGGAAGCGACAGCGTTATTATCCGTTTGCACTCATTAATTCATATTTTGTCAATTCCTATTTCTATTTTGTTATTCCTATTTCTTGTAGAATTTGCTCTTTTTTTTCTTTTTTTCTTTTTAATTATTATTAAATCAACTCGCGAATCCCTTGCCGTTGCTCTGAGATCTTGAACATTAACGGTCTCTTCGTACACTATAATATAAATCTTAATAAAGTAGCCGACGGACGTAAATGATTAAGAAAAAAAGAAAAGAAAAAAAGTAAAGAAAAAAGGAAAAAATATTATCCACGATAACTTTGTAACATACGTAAGTTTGAGGCATAAGTACTAATTAATGCTTCTGTTCGTTGCTTTACTCGATTTGTAAGCATTTTCTTTTTCTTTTTTCCTTTTTTTTTTTTTTTTCTATTTTCAACCGCTTGAGAAATGCGATCTGTTACAGTTCACGAGGAAACATCCTTCATATATATGGGACGCGTACGTTTCAAAAGAACGTGAAACGTAGAAGGTTGAGAAACACTGATTCGATGCATTTAAACTAACGATCGAGTTTTACATTATAATCTTTTATCTATCAATATCGATGATAAAATGTTCGTAAAAAAAAAAAAAAAAAAAAAAAAAAAAAACGAAAAAAGAAAATAAGAAGTAAATGAAAATGACATTGTACTCGCTTAAACGATTTAATCTATCAAAGTTATATAAAAATCCGGAAGAGAAATCAGTCGCAATACGTTTCTAGTTCGTTTTTTTTTTTATCTGTATCTTCTATGATAGTAACGAATTAGTTTATTATTATTATTATTATTATTAATATTATTACTATTATTATTATTATTATATATACATATATATATATATATATATATATATATATATATATATATAAAGATACACTCAAACGGTTTATCGGTCGTACATTTGTATCGATCTAAGCCGATTTTAATTAATTCTATTATTGCACAATATTTTTAAGATATATAGTCGGTGCATATGAGTTATACGTCCAACAAAGATACATAATTTATAGCACCGTTGCATACTTTTAGTCATACTTTTTGTTAGGTCGATAAAACAGTTATACCGAATTGCAATCTTGAAGTAGTAATAATACGGACATTCAGTTGCGTTAAATTTATAAATCAAATATAAAAGAAGATAAATATTTGTTCATTTTATTATCGAACAAAACTGATTTATAATTTTTACTTCGCTTAAATAAAAGCAAGGTGTGTCGTGTTTCAAGTACGTATGTAAATAAGTTTATTATATAATTATGATTATATTTCAAACAAACAGAAGTTAAGATTCATTTGAATTTAAGGAAGACGTCGAGAAACATTGTAATATAAGTTATATTATTATTTCGGTATATCAATTATTTCATAAATTGTAAAAATTTGTGTTCAATGAGATTTGAAGGTTTTTTATATTATTATTTTTCTTTTTTCATGATCCTTTTTTTAATCTTTCATGCGTTGTAATGATCTTTTTATTTGAATGCAATTGAAATCTTAAATAATATATGTCTCCTTATAGAATTTCATTGAAATGAAGAACGATAAGTTGGATTTAATAATATTTGGTGCCACCGGATACACTGGACGGTACGTTATTAAAGAAGCGGTACGTTTGGTTAAAGAAAAAGAATTTAATTTTGGAGTAGCCGGGCGGAGAAAAGAGGCATTGGAATCAGTCGTTAAAGACTATGCACCGGACATTAGTAAGATTTATGCATGGAAATTAAACTTTATTTCAATCTATAAGTTGTATTAATTTAACACATAAATATCAATTACTAAATATCTTCAGAATCAGTTATGCGATATTGATATATTTAAATGATATTTAGAAAACGTTCCCATTATTATCGCGGATATAAAGGATGAAGAATCTCTTAAGAAAATGGTAGAGAGGGCTAAAGTGCTTGTAAATTGTTGCGGTCCATATGTGTATTATGGGGAACCTGTTATCAAAGCTTGTATAGCTGCCAAAACTCACTATGTTGATGTTACCGGAGAAACTTTGGTATCTAATGATTTCATTCTATAAGTTGGATAATCTATTAATATGTTTTAGGAAAGAGATACAATATATTCAATATCATACAAATTTTTATTTAATGCTTGATTATTTTTTTAATGTTTGACTATTGTAGTTCATAGAAGAAATGCAACTTAAGTATAACGAAGCGGCGCAAGATGCTGGTATCTATATTGTAAATGCTTGCGGCTTTGATAGCATTCCTGCCGATCTTGGCATGGTTTTTACGCAACAAAAGTTTGGTGGGGAAGTCAATAGCACCGAAGTGTACCTTAATGCCTTCAATATGAAAGATTTGAGCAAACCTATAGCAAACTTTACAACCTTGGAAAGTTTAATTTATGGACTAGATCACATGGTTAAATTACGTGATATTCGTAAAAAAATATTTTCCAAGAAATTACCAGACTTGAAGCCCAAATTGAAATTCAAGTTGGTTGAATTATATAATCGTTGTTTAAATATACTATAAAAAAATTGTATGCAGACTATATTCCAAATTGTTTATTACACATTATATTGTCATTTCTTTTTCTCTACCAGAGGTTTGCTTCCACATAAATGTGCTTTTACAAATGAGTGGTCCATATTATTTCAAAGTACAGATCGTTCAATAATCTATCGTTCGCAAAGATATTTCTTTGAAAAATATAAGCAGAGACCTATTCAGACTCAAGTATACATCTCATTCCAGTTGGTATTCTTTTATAAATATAAATTTAATAATTTCAACATCATCAGACATTAATCGAACAATTTTTCTTTGCTAGGTCTCTATTTTACATCTTTGCAATAAGTTATATGATTATAACTCTTCTTTTTATGAAATTTTCATTTGGACGCAAGTTAATATTAAAGGTAAATAAATGATATGATGAGAGAGAGAGAGAGAGAGAGAGAGAGAGAGAGAGAGAGAGGGAGAGAGAGAGATGACGAATGAGATACGTCTCTATGGAAAATATTATTATTTTAACATGAAATGAGAAAAGCATTATTTGTTTTCAGTATCCCAAACTATTCACTGCGGGTTTGGTCAGTCACGAAGAACCAAGCGAGAAAACATTGAACGGATTAAAACTATCTTTCACTTTCTTAGCACGTGGTTGGACTGAAAAATTAAGCGAACCTACTGATGTTCATTCTGATCTTCCAAATAAGGAAATGGTTACAAGAGTTAGCGGTGTTAATCCTTACACTATTACTGCTGTCGCTGTAATGTTATCCGCTCTTACCATTTTGAAAGAATCCGATAAAATGCCCGAAGGGTAAATTATTTTTATTCGCCGTTATTAGCGTTTCATGATTTTATTTACGTTAAATAATATATGATTTTTTGTTTATTATAGCGGAGGTGTCCTCACTACCGGTGGTGCATTTAGTAAGACGTCTCTTATAGACGAATTAAACAAAAAATGTCTTAAATTTGAAGTTGTTTCGTCCATTGAAAAATGAAGGTATTATTCAAACGCTTTAGTATAAAGTCTTCCAATATTTTTCTTGCATTACTTACAGTTTGTTACTTATCTTTAATGTAATGGATTGTCTACGATATTGCTACAGAATTTAACTTTTGTGCTTTGCTTTTAATATTTCTTCATAATAGAAAAATAGTTGGAGACATGAGTTAGAGCTACTGTTTTATAAGCACTGATCTTGATATACCATTAGTTATTATTATTTTTAACAAAAATGAGAGACATCAATTTACAAGTTTCTCTAAAAGGTGTTTGGTTTTTGTTACAATAATTTTAGTGTTATGGTATTTTTTGTGCATGTTTACATTTTTGCATTTTATTTACGTTGCGAATAAAATATAAAATTTGATTTGTTTTCTTTCATTTTGATTACACCGAATAAAGAATTGCGAGAATTTAAGATTGATAATTATGAGTATAAGAAGAAATAACTTTCTCTATGTTATAGATTATATGAAAACAATGATATATACAATTTTGGTTACATTAGTACAACATATCCCGAGAAATAGTTATATCCCTCGAATATATTTCCGTTAATAATATTTAATGTACGATAAATCCGATTATAATTTTTTTTTTCCATTCGACTTAATATTTTCGACCGATTGCACAAATTTTGGCGTTCGATTTGTACGATATTATTGGAAGCTCTCGGCGAGTGAACTTTTTCTCTCTTTTTCTCTCCTTTTCTTGTCAAAATCGAAAGAAAAAACGTAGCTCGGACGTATGTGTACGTACGTGAAATGTAAAAGGGAAGGAAGAGAGATCGATGAAAAGTTGTAAATACGAAGAAGGGAAAGTGCACTTTCCTTTGTAATTACCATTATCTATGACGTCATGATATAGTTATCCTCGTTGGTATGACGTCGAAGAAATTAAGTATAATCCGTTAGAGATTGGAGACACTGGAAATCTAATGGTATAACGCGCCATTTAACGCATGCAGATACCCAGATGGTCACTTAATTACTGGATATTCCCAAATAAAATCTCAGATAAATTAACAGGTTTTTTCAGAATCTACTACCGATCGTCGTATCTTACGTATTTTCTTCGAAAAGGGGGTGGGGTGGGGAGCGAGTGGGACTCGCTCGAGGAAGCATGAGTCATTCTTCGTAATAAAATAGATTGCTTTTTCTTTTCTTTTTCCTCTTTTTTTTTTTTTTTTTTTTTTTTTTTCTTTCTTTAACGGAAGGTCGCGACCGCAATGGCGGTCTTTCAAATTCCAATCCAACCTTCGAATAGACCAATCCAAATTTATTATCTCGAAAGTACATTTTATATATTCTATTTAACCTTGTCACATTAATTACGTTGTATTTAGAAATACCTTGCGTATCGTTTTAATGACTTCGCATTTACTATAGTATATTTACCATAAAGACATGATCATACATATATATACACAATATATATATATATGTATATATATATATACACATATATATTTATATAAGAAGAAAAAATAATCGTGTTATACATAAATCGTGTTGACGTGTATATTTTCTTTTTTATTAAACGTTTTATAATTTCATTTTTTTTTTTGCAGCCAAGCAAATATTATATTAATGAATATGTTTATCCGCGTATCTTTTCAGCCGAGGTTAACATAACGATCGATTCGATAAACGATAATGGCAATGATCACGCAACGATTGTCATTTAGTCGATCTTAATTAAACGTTAAACTCGCGTTATAAGGCCATTCAATACACGATCATCGATTGAGAACGGCTCTCGCCATTTACGCGTTTTTTTTCTTTTTTTTAAATATTACTTCGAAGCTTATACCGTCAATTTCATTGTCTTTTATTCATACATCCGAAATCTTATTATACTTCACCTTAATAATAATTATATACTCCTATCGAAACCTTTTAACCCATTTCTATTATAATTTCAATCATAATATCTCTCAACGGTATAGGACACGTAGAATTTCTTTTATTCTTAGAAACGACCAGAGAGAGAGAGAGAGAGAAAAAAAAAAGAAAAAAGAATAGAAGAAATCGGATGATTTGCAAAGAGTTTCGAATCAATCGACAAGTCGATCAATGGAATCGTTATTTCAACGAAAATTTCATTGCGATCCATTAGCTCTCCGAAATGATGCAGATTCGGTGATCTTTCGTAAATACCTGAACGAGTCACAGCGAGAAAAAGAGAGAGAGAGAGAGGAGAGACGGAAGTGAACGAGAAAGAACCTAGAACGAGATAGATAGATAGATAGATAGACATAGAAAAAAAAAAAAAAAGATATAGGGGAATACAGTTTCGTTTTGCAAAGGATTTTCCTATACTGTGGTGTGTGTGTGTGTGTGTTTGTGTGTGTGTGTGTGTGTGTGTGTGTGTGTGTGTACGTAACATACACACACAGGCAAACCATTTGCCGAAGGTAAAATGATTCTTAACGTCGTTAATCCCAATAATCCCGTTAATCGATTTAACACGCTAAAATTACATTTATTACATTTCATTGTTCATGAAATATTTTATTATTGAAACGAGTAATAACTACGTAGAAATGAATTCTTGATATTATATATGTAACAATGTTGAACAACAACCGACCAACCAACCAACCATCCAACCAAAGTATATATGTATGTTAGTGTGGTGGTGGGAGAGAGCGAGAGAATCCGCTAAGGAGACATAAAAGAGAGAGAGAGAGAGAGAGAGAGAGAGAGAGAGAGGGTGGGGGAGGGAATAAGGGGCAATTTGTTCCGCGAGTCAACTTTACACGTCTCTGATATATAAACTCTCTTGTCCGAAACCAATGCAAGTTAGTTTGCTCGCTTCGGTCGTGAAAAGTACGTATTATAAACTCATCTCTTGATTTTATTTTATTTTTTCTTTCTCTCTCTCTCTCTCTCTCTCTCTGTTCGTCTGTCTATCTATCCATCTCTCTCTTTTTTTTATCGATTTTTCAGAAGATACCTTTCGAGACATAATGGAGAACGTTAAAATACAAAGAGACAACGAAAGCTATGCGGTTAAGCGGAAGGACAAGAGCGTGACGAACGGTAAAAAATTTTTTATATATCAAATCTTCGATTTTCTACTACGTACCATGACCTTAGAAAGATAGACCGATTTATCATTGGATAATAATTACCGAACGTACGATGCTTGCGTTCGATCGGACCGTTTTCTTTTTTTTTTTTTACTTCTTATTCTATTTCTCTCTCTTTCTCTCTCTCTCTCTCTGTCTCTCTCTTTCTATTTTTGTCTTTCTTCGACCAATGAAAAATTTCGATACACGGGGGTACGCTGCTGCGACTTGTAAAATTATTGATTCTCAAAGGATCACTCATCGATAACTTTCGGCCCACCCTATAGTTAAACACACACGTTATATCACAATAATTATAACACATTTTATATCAATTATATTTATTATAACACACGTTATATCAATAATTTCGTCGTCGTCGTCGTCGTCGGAGGAGGAGGAGGAGTTACTCTTTCGATTTTTTTTTTCGTTTATGGTCTTTTGTTTTTTTTTTCGGGGTAGAGAGGGGTGAGAGAGAGAGAGAGGAGGGGAGGGAGGGGGAGAAAAACGGGATGGAACGAAGAAAAGAGACGTCTCTCGTCGATAGAGACGAGACGGTACCGGAGAGTCGATGGTTATATTGTGTCTCGTGAATCTTTACGAGGCCGATGGGAAACGATTGTTTTTGCTATCGAGGGTGAGAATAAAAGTGATATACTATAGGATTTTAAATGGCCTCGCGCCAAGTCAGGTGTATGACGGGTGAACGTAACGAATTACGTGCATGCTCGCTCGTGGACGAGCGGTTAATCGTGACATCGATAGAGTTGCGCCTAACTTTGTACACGTATCTTTCACGCTAGTCAAACGAGAGAGAGAGAGAGAGAGAGAGAGAGAGAGAGAGAGAGAGAGAGAGAGAGTGCTATGAACACTAACAATATCATTTTACATTCTGATTAATTTCGATAGATCCGATCTAAGAGCTTTAACTATCGATAATCTTATCTCTCTACGTGTTAAACTTAAAGATCTTAAGATTAGAATTTTTTCTTTAGAAAAAAAAAAAAAGGAAGTTGAAGACAGAATCTTTTAACGGAAACGACAAAAAGAGAAATAAGAACAAAACAAAAAAAAAAAAAACAGTTCGACACTCGAAACGTAACGAAAGTGTCGATAAGTGCGTTAACGCATCGTCGACGGTAGATGCAAATTCGGTGTCTCTTGCTCGTTCAGTCGAAACGTCGAAATATATATATATATATATATATATATTTTTTTGGATCGGTGTATCTTTCATAATATAGAAAGTGTTAGAAAGTGTTAAAAAGAAAATTAAAAAATGTTACACTATCGTCGATTCGTGTACCCTTTCGTCGGGGTTTTTTTTTCTTTTTTTTTTTTTTTTGTTTAAAAATAAAAAAAAGCTGCAGAAAGAAAAAAAAAAAACGATAAAAAATAATTTCATTCTTATCGTACATCACGTTCGCATTGTTCTCGCGCGAACAGTTGTACTCGCGTCCGACAAATATATTTTTGCAAAAAGAAAGAAAGAAAGAAAGAAAGAGAGAGAGAAAAAAAAAAGAAAAAATAAAAACAAATATTCGTTCGATAGTTAGGATCGCATTGACAATGCGTTAATAATCGATTTTCATCTCTAATCGCACAAAGTCCTACATACAAATGAACTACGAAAGGATTATATAATGAAGATGCTAAGAGGTTTTACTGTCTTCGCGTGTAAAGCCGTTAAATCGGGGAATAATAATAATTAATTGACTGACAAGATTTATATATCGAATTGCATTCGATAATTACGTAAATAGATTATGTTTAGTTGGGAATGGCGGCCGTATTATCGTCGCAGTGTAATGGTGTAACACGCACTCGTACGTTATCCTTAATAAATAAATAAATAAATAAATAAATAAATAAACAAATAAATAAAAATAAGTGAGCCTTCTGGATAAATAAAAAATAGTATTATCCGTATAGGATCTCATCGATTTTCTTCTGCTCCTTTTTTCTTTTTTTTTCTTCTTTTTCTTTTTCATTTTTTTTTTTTTTTATTTTTTTATTCGATAATTACATACTATTAAGTCTCTCATTACTATAAAGCGAAAAGTTACTTTTATATAACGTCAAAAATTCTTCTCTCTGTCGTTCCTTTACGAAGGACTCCCGGTTATGCTTAACGTGAAACAACAACAAAAAACTTGCTTCAAACACACATTACTCCGGGATGTACTCCACGTGTCGTGCGCGCGCGCGCGCGCGCGTGTGTGTACGTGTGTATCGGTAATTTGTCATTCAACAAATGTATTATTAATATGTTCGCGTAGTAGTTGCGTGAGATCGACCTCGGACTACTTGGGAATCATTTTATTTCGCGCGATGATTCTTCTTTCGTTTTTCTTTTTTTTTTTTTTTTCTTTCTTTCTTATCTTTTTACTTCTCTTTTTCTTTTTAATCGTTTTATCGACCTGCCTATCGTGTCGTCAGTTGGTATCATTAACGTGCTGGATACTCCGCGGAAAATGTATATATATATATATATATATATATATACACACGCGCTATAAATGCACTTAATCTTTTTTTTAAACTTAATCTTTTAGTTAATATAATATATTTAGAACGATTCTCACAACTTTTAACGAGAAGGTCACACACCACACATATATATATATATATATATATGTATGTATGTATGTATGTATATATGTATGTATATATCGCGTTTGTTTTCGAACACATCTTCTATTTTCATTTTATCGTTCAATTTATGGGCACACGTACATACGCGCATACGTAGTAGTAGACATTGAAGTTAAGAAATGCAACGACGGTGTCGTTATCAACGTGTATGTTTCGTAATCACACGTGCGTGTGCCGAGTTTACAAACCCTCTCTATCGATATTGTAAGTAGCTAAGGTCAATCTTGCTCAGCCAACTTTCAGTAGTGCGACTGCGAATGCGACGGGAGAGACGAGCACCCCGACACACACACACACACACACACACACACACACACACACACACACGCACACGGCGTTCTTTTTTTGTTGATATTCGATAATCACTCCACGTGACTAACACTGAGAGTTCTAATTAATCGAACAATTACTTTGATTCGATGAAAATTTGATACGCGTCATTTTCTCTCGTTTATTTCCCATAAAAATTTTTTTTTTTTTTGAAATTTCCTTTCTTTTTCCTTTACAAGGAAAGAAAATCGTATATCTAAATGCTTTCGATATATTCGATGATGGTGAAAGATCTTTCCTTTGTCTAATGGTGCCTACGTAGAATATCATTATTGAATGTACGTCTAACAGAGAGAGAGAGAGAGAGAGAGAGAGAGAGAGAGAGAGAGAGAGAGAGAGAGAGAGAGAGAGAGAGAGAGAGAGAGCGGGGATGAATTGAATTTCGTTATCGACGAAAGGGGAACCCTAATGCTTTTAATCATTAGGACGAGTAATTATCGACGATAACGGACGATAAATAAGTTATCTTTGTAACAATTGAGAAAACTGTAATATTCTCTCGAAACGATAATAATTTTGTGAACAATAGTCGTTTGGGGTCTATTATCATTTTCCATGTTTTTATATATCTCTCGTAGCGTTTATTACACACACACACACCACATTTTTTAAATTTTATTTTCTATCGTGTAATCTTCACATAATTATCATTTCCCATGCTTTCATATATCTCCCATAGCGTTTATTACACACACACACACACACACACACACACACATTTTTTATTTTATTTTCTATCGTGTAATCTTCAGCTAATTATTGCAAAGGATAATTAATATAAAAAAAAGTTTTTGATAATACTCAAACTATCGTATTAATGGTAATATATTATATTTTTCTTACGAATAGCAATGTTATTGTTTTCTATCGTTGAAAAATGAACGTCGATTTCGGTTCTCCTCTCTTTTGATAATTCGTCGTTCCTACGAAAATAATCTATTTCGGATTCTACGAGGAATCGTTTTTTTTTTGTTTTATTTTCCTTCTTGAAAGAAGAAAAGTGAGCTGATCGGCTCTACTCGGATGGGATTTACTGTGACGTCGATACGTTGGACTTCGATCGCGAACGATTAGTATCATCGTATAGTTTCGACGAAAATGACTAAAGGATCAGTTAGTATTTTGTCGACGACGATTTTCCTACATTTGATTTCTCTAATTTCGCATAAACGATCCTACGAGATCGTTGTAATTCAATTTATTAGGATTTAGAATCAAATCGTTTCTCTCTTTTTTATTTTTTTATTTTTTTTTTCTTTCCAATTAAATTGTTAAACCCAAACAAATCGTAGATAAGAATGGAAATTATGAAAACTTTATTATTTCGTTACGATGATCGGAGTCCGATGGACGACGATCACGTAAAATTTCGCATCTAACGGATATTATTTATTCTGAAACATTCGATCGTTCTTATCAAGTGGCTACAAGCGGTCAAATATTACCTAGCGAGACTAAAGAAACGGTCGGACAATTTTATTTTTATAATATTTTTCGATCCAAATCGGAAAATAAAAAAACGTCGATGGATAGATATTTATTAATTAATTAATAAATTTTTTTCAAAAATATTTTATCTCGCATTTGACTTGTGGTCAATGACTTTTGCGAAGAGATCTCTCTCCAGTAGAAAAGGAAAATGTGGAGAGCTGAGAATGTCGGAAAAATTTTTTTTTTTTATAATATTTATCGATCCAAATCGGAAAATAAAAAAACGTCGATGGATAGATATTTATTAATTAATTAATAAATTTTTTTCAAAAATATTTTATCTCTCATTTGACTTGTTGTCAATGACTTTTGCGAAGAGATCTCTCTCCAGTAGAAAAGGAAAACGTGTAGAGATGAGAATGTCGGACAATTTTTTTTTTTTATAATATTTATCGATTCAAATCGGAAAATAAAAAAACGTCGATGCATAGATATTTATTAATTAATTAATAAATTTTTTTCAAAAATATTTTATCTCGCATTTGACTTGTTGTCAATGACTTTTGCGAAGAGATCTCTCTCCAGTAGAAAAGGAAAACGTGTAGAGATGAGAATGTCGGACAATTTTTTTTTTTTTATAATATTTATCGATCCAAATCGAAAAATAAAAAAACGTCGATGGATAGATATTTATTAATTAATTAATAAATTTTTTTCAAAAATATTTTATCTCGCATTTGACTTGTGGTCAATGACTTTTGCGAAGAGATCTCTCTCCAGTAGAAAAGGAAAATGTGGAGAGCTGAGAATGTTGAGAGATAAAAGGAACGTAGAGAGAGAGAGAGAGAGAGAGAGAGAGAGAGAGAGAGAGAGAGAAGTGTCAGAAAAAATGAGTAGGAGGGAAACAAAGGTGGGAGAAAGGCAAAGAGTGAGTTGCAGGGTAGGAGAAGGCAGAGAGGGAGAGGGAGAGAGATAGAGAGGGAGAGGGAGGGAGAGAGAGAGAAAGAGAATGTTCCAGGGGACGTTAGCGTTCGCTGTGATTCCGTTCATCCGGTTCAGTCACACCGCATCACTCCGGTGAGCGTAATCGTTCTCCTCTTTGCGTTTTTAACTCGGCTGCTGATTTTTCCCATCGTCTTTGCTCTCACTTATTTTCCTCATTTTGTCGTTAATACGCGTTACATACGCACGCAAAGTAATACAGTAGAACGGTGTTTTTCATTCCATCGTTTGTTTGTCATCGGATCGTTTCTACGTGAATTAAAATCTTTTCGATTTGACATTTCGTTCGAAAGTATCATTCTCTCTCTCTCTCTCTCTCTCTCTCTCTATCTATCTTTCGTTCCCACGATAATTTTGACTTCGTCGTTTTATATCATCGATCTGAGAGTCCGTGCTTGTCAAACCGTTGTGTCATAGGAGGTGTGACCCGAAAAAGGTATATACAGAGTAAGTTCTCTTCTTTTTTCTTGTTTTTTTTTCAACTCCCGACACTCTCGTAGGTTCGTTAATTATTTTTCTTTCTTTCTTTCTTTCTTTCTTTCTATTTTTTGTTTTTCGACGGAAGAAACGTTTCGAATCAGTATACGGTATCGTCGTCGTTGAGTCAACCTCGAACGTAACATTAATATTTTCGTCGTAAGTCGAAACGTCACTCGCGCTTAATATTACATTTAGCGTCAAATTTTTCTTTGAACAAATCGGACCCGTCGGTCCGAATTTGTAAAAACAAATTTCTACGTTATTCCTCCCGATAGATCTCTTCCGATCGATATCTTCTTTCTATCTTTTTTTTTTTTTTTTTTTTTTTTTTTTTTTTTGCCCCCCCTTCGTTTCTTTCGTTTCTTTCTATCCCTTTTTCCTCTTATTATCTTTCTTGCCCAAAGAAAATTCAACGTGCAAGAACTTTCGTCCCGATTCCAAAGAAGAAAATAAAGGAACGATCATGAATGGATTATCGAAACAATGTATCAACGACGAGAAGTCGATCAAAATGAAGAAACCGCATCCACTGAGGTCCATTTCTTGGAATAAGAATATCGAGGAAGGAGATTTGGACGTTCCTGGAACTCCAAGAACACCTCGAACCTCGACGACGCCAGGTATATCTGATGCCTCCTGGTTTTTTGGGTTTCCCTTTTTTTTTTTTTTTGTAAAAACGATTTTACATGAACGTTGAAATCGAAATCGAAATCGAAATCGAAATCGACCCGTCCCGTCCCACCCCCCTTCTCTCGTTCGGGGAAATCAACTCTTTTTTGTTAGTTCGTTCGTTTTCTTTTTTCTCTCCTCACTTTTTTGGTTCCTACGTTGTCGCCAATGCAACCTGCGCAATTCGCAAGATATTTCTCGACCTGTTGCGCGTCCACTTAAATTACCATAATTAATATTCGATCGTTCGCGAATCGTTTATCGCGAATTAGACAAAAATGATCGAAATAATTATTTTCTTTTTTTTTTTTTTCTTAACTTCCCTTTCCTTTTCGTTTACAAACCTGAACGATTTCGTGCAAGAGGCTCGTCCGTATTGTACTTAGCAATTATAAAATTGTTAAATAACGTCAATGTCATTTTTAAATAATATAATTTTATAGACGATCTTGAAAACAACGCGACCATGATCTCTCTCTCTCTCTCTCACACACACACACACGCACACACGAACACAGATCATTTTTTTTAGTTTATACGTTCGTCTCAACTATTATCAGTCCGAACGTTTGAGTCGTTCGATACCCTTCCTAATCGATCTAATATCGACGAGGAAACATTAGAAACATTGGACACAGTTTCTTAGAGGATAATTATGATCTTTAACGGATTGATAGATCATTATGTCGAATATCCGACGACGTCAGTTCAACCAAATCAAAATCTCTTTTCCGATCGTGGACGACGGTACGACATTTTTTTTTTTACGATAATTGATTCGAACTAATCGTGGATAATTGTTTTTACGTAGTCTATGAACTACGATCTCTAACGATATCCATCGATGAAGCTGAGAAGGGAGGGGAGGGGGAGGGGGATCCTCCAATGGAACGAAATAGTGACTAGGAGCAGCAGTTTGTATTCGTGGAAATGAGAACGAATCGATAACTCTCGTTTACAATACCGTTCGCTATACTATTCAACAATTTTAAATTCGTTTCCGTATTTATACGATTCCAGTGTCTGCGATATCTCTTTAAAAAGAAGAAAAGAAAAAAAAAAAAAAAAAGAGAGAAAAAAAAACGCACGCAACCTTGTAAGAATATCCTACTAACAAATCCGATTCTTCGTAGCGATTTTTTATTTTTTTATTTTTTTTTTTTTTTTAGTATACGCGAAGGAACAAGTTTTTCTTCTTCTTCTTTTTCTTCTTTTTTTTTTTTTTTTTTTTATCGCATTTCTCTACCTCTTTAAAATAAATATCGTTTACGATCCGTGATCGTAAAGTCGAACGTAAATACGAATAATAATCCATTAAGCGACGTTAAAATTAATCTCGGTGTATGATTTGAAATTATTTTTATCTTTCGTCGCGGCCGGGTTAAGTGTGTTTTTTTTTTTTTCTTTTTTTTTTTCCTTGTTCGGGGTGGGAGGTGGGGTGGAGGGTTGGGACAAAATTTGATCTTCGAACCACAAATCGCATCCCCTCTTTTTTTCTTCCTCCTCTTCTTCTTCTTCTTCTTCTTCTTCCCGAAACGGCGTACAATGAAATCGTCGAGATACGATTCGAACGCGTTATTGAAAAGAAAAGAAAAGAAAAAAAGAATAAAGAAATGGAAAAGGAAAAAAAGAAAAGAAATTAAATAATGAACTTAGGGAAGATAATGATCGTACGTACTCCCGGTTAATGGGACAACAATTATTTTTTTTTTTTTTTTTTTCTCCACGATGAAAGGAGAAAGAAGAAGCAAAAGAAAAAAGGAAAGGGAAAAGAAAGAGAGGGGAAAAAAAAAGGAGTCAATATTTAATCGTCGTTCCGACTACACGTAGATCGAAGAGCGTCAATTGTGAATCCGCGAGACGTCGTCATAGGTCGTGACACGCGATATAGAGCCGATATTTATGTGCTTATACGGCATTGCCGATCGAAAGTAAATCCGAAGACTGTCGTTTTCCTAAGACTAGAGAATGGGGAAACTATCGATATATATATATATATATATATATATGTGGTCGTGCACGCGACCGGATCTCGCGTTATGTGCGTACGTTCTTTCTTTTTTTTTTTTTTTTTTTGTAACTCCTTCGTTCGATATTTCGTTTGTTTGTTTCGTTGTTTTCGTAAAGAAAAAAAAAAAAAGAAAAAAAAAGAAAGAAAAAGGAAACGACGATTCACTTCGACGCAATCGAATTCTGATCCAAACGAATCTCAGATTCCCGAATTTGTCCCCAAATTTGTAATGTTTTCGCGTTTAAAGGTGCGCGAGTGATGTACCTGAAATATTACTTAACGTCGAATAACGAGGATTAATACGCACACGTACACGCACATACACATATGTTACACTTTCGTTCGTTCGAAGTAATCCGTCCAAGAGTCTCTAGATAAATGAATAAAATCGATTCGCCCGTCGATCGTCTTATCGATCGTTTGTTAATCGATTGTTTAATGTCGGTCATGTCATCGAATGTCTCGATGGTATCGAATGACTTCCTAGAAAATACGATTCACAATATGTTTTCGAATAACATTTATTGTCGTGCCTCTAATCCATTTTGTCTTGCTCTCATGAATA
>OU964966.1:9750222-9792722 GCA_918808275.2 Dolichovespula sylvestris
TTATGAAATCTCGTCCGATTCCAGTAGATTCCCTTCGCGCGATCTCGTAAACGAAATTTCGAGAAAAAGAAAAGAAAGAAAAAAGGGAAAGAAAAAAGGTTTTCCCAAGATTTCGGATAAGAGAAGAAACCAAATTGTTCCTATTGTCAACTATCCATCCTTAACGAGAAGGCAAATTTATACGGGTTGAAAATTAATTTATCCCCATTGATATCGCGAATAAATCCTTTGATTTGGGTAAATCTATTACATAGATGAAAGAGACTCGGGACACTCTCCTTAACAAACGTCAGGCAAATTAGTATGGCCATCGATCGAGTTAACTTCACTTCTCTCTCTCTCTCTATCTATCTATCTATCTATCTATATCTCTCTATCTCTCTTTCTCGAGCGAGTACGTATATACTGAGGTAGGAGAGTTTAATTCGCTTCACGACTCCGAGCAGCTCTTCTGAAAATCCTTACGAGGGTGCTCTTACCATCGGCTTTCATTTCCGAGATATATAAATTATTATCCTTTATCTTCGAACGAGTCCTGAATTCGCCGTCGTCGTCCTTATCCTTCTACTTACGATTCGATTATAATCTTGAAAAAGGAGAAGATAAACACACACACACACACACACACACACATACGGTCGCATAAAAGCTTTCGATACGAAATCATATCGATTCAATTTCCTCGATCCCCCTTCCCACCCCTACAGCGCGACTACCCCCTCACACCCCATTTCGTAAACGTACGATCGTTGTTGATTCTTTTTTTCTTTTTTCTTTTTTTTTTTTTTTTTTTTTCTTTACCCCATTAAAATCGAATTTCACGCGCGACACACCGTCGATCGGAGGAGAGGTCGCGCGAGGTTCTCTCAGATGTTTTTGACGTCCAAGAAAGAGAGATAGATAGAGAAAGAGAGAGAGAGAGAGAGAGAGAGAAAGTAAGATAATACAAAATAAAAATAAAAAAAAAAAAGATAAGACGATACGAAAAGAAGACGGAGAGAAAATTTTGTAAAATCGACAATGGAAATAATTGACGTGGTTTACGACGTTGGATTAATAAAAAAAAAAAAATAAAAAAATAAAAAATAAAAAAACGGGTTTTGCAATCGAAAATTACGATTTCTTTTTTTTTTTGTTTTTCGTTTTGTTTTATCTTCGATCCTTCGTACTCGATGAAATTTTCTTTTTTTTTTTTTTTCGATAGAATCAACCGAACGCCCCCGTTATTCGCGATATCTTTTGTAAAGAGATATATTCTCTTCGGATGGTTGAACGCGGAGGGCGAATAGGTCCATATCGTTGTCGGTCATTGCGAAGGTGTTTCTTGTTAAGGTTGCCGTGGAAACCATGGAGAGAGACAGGGAGAGAGACAGGGAGAGAGAGAGAGAGAGAGAGAGAGAGAGAGAGAGAGAGAGAAAGAGCACCCTCCATTACCTACATCCCAACACATACTAACCACCGACACACCTATTCACCACCACCGTTTCCCACGTTATACTGCAAGTAGGTCAATATCGGCTAAATCACAGAGACTAGGAACACGAGGACCTTAACCCACGTCCCTTTTTAGCAGGATACTTTCTTTCGATCCTTTTCGAATAAAACGTTTTCTCTCTCTCTCTCTCTCTCTCTCTCTCTCTCTCTCTCTCATTCTCTCTTTTGGAAAAATAAATTTATGATGTTACAGATGATATATAAAAGTATTACTTAAAGAAGATATTATTGCATCTTTTTATTTTTGACAATCAAATAAATTTGTTCCTTTTGTTGAACAAATTGTCGTACCTTTCGATGAACAAATAAATTTGTTCCTTTTGTTGAACAAATTGTTGCACCTTTCGATGAACAAATAAATTTGTTCGTTTTGTTGAACGAATTGTTGCACCTTTCAATGAACAAATAAATTTGTTCCTTTTGTTGAACAAATCATACCTTTTGACGATCAAATAAATTTGTTCCTTTTGTTGAACAAATCGTACCTTTTGACGATCAAATAAATTTGTTCCTTTTGTTGAACAAATCGTACCTTTTGACGATCAAATAAATTTGTTCCTTTTGTTGAACAAATCGTACCTTTTGACGATCAAATAAATTTGTTCCTTTCGATGAACAAATAAATTTGTTCCTTTTGTTGAACAAATCGTACCTTTTGACGATCAAATAAATTTGTTCCTTTTGTTGAACAAATTGTTGCACCTTTCGATGAACAAATAAATTTGTTCCTTTTGTTGAACAAATTGTCGTACCTTTCGATGAACAAATAAATTTGTTCCTTTTGTTGAACAAATTATCGTACCTTTCGATGAACAAATAAATTTGTGCGTTTTGTTGAACAAATTGTTACACCTTTCGATGAACAAATAAATTTGTTCCTTTTGTTGAACAAATCGCACCTTTTGACGATCAAATAAATTTGTTCCTTTTGTTGAACAAATCGTACCTTTTGACGATCAAATAAATTTGTTCCTTTCGATGAACAAATAAATTTGTTCCTTTTGTTGAACAAATCGTACCTTTTGACGATCAAATAAATTTGTTCCTTTTGTTGAACAAATTGTTGCACCTTTCGATGAACAAATAAATTTGTTCCTTTTGTTGAACAAATTGTCGTACCTTTCGATGAACAAATAAATTTGTTCCTTTTGTTGAACAAATTGTCGTACCTTTCGATGAACAAATAAATTTGTTCCTTTTGTTGAACAAATCGTACCTTTCGACGATCAAATAAATTTGTTCCTTTTGTTGAATAAATTGTTCCACCTTTCGATAAACAAATAAATTTTTTCCTTTTGTTGAACAAATTGTCGTACCTTTCGATGAACAAATAAATTTAAAAAAAGATATTATTGTTATATTAAAGAAGATGTTATTATACCTTTTCTACTTTTGACGATCAAATAAATTTGTTCCTTTTGTTGAACAAATTGTTCCACCTTTCGATGAACAAATAAATTTATATCCTTTCTTTTTTTTTTCTAATCACGTTACAGATGTTATTAACGATGCCGTATTCGACGAGGATCACGACGAGATGGTGGTAGTCAAGGATATAGAAATGTTCTCCATGTGCGAACACCATTTGGTCCCGTTCTATGGAAAAGTATCGATCGGTTATCTCCCCTGCAAGAAGATCCTTGGTCTAAGCAAATTGGCCAGGTAAGCGAGAATTGGGATGAAGAAACGACGCAAAAAAAAAAAAAGAAAAAGAACAAGAAATAATTAAAAATAGAAAGAAAGAAAGAAAGAAAAGAGAACGAGCGAAGAACCGAAACAAAAAAAAATATTACAAAAAAGAAAACGAATAAAAAAGAAAAAAGATACGATTCGTATTAACGATGTAACACAGCAGCAGCGGATCTTTGAGGTAGTCGTCGTTAATCAATTTACGCGTTACCTAATGACAGTCCTCAATGACATTTATCAATGACAGTCATCAATGACATTTATCAATGACAATCATCAATGTTATTTTTTTTTTTTCATTCTCTCTCTCTCTCTCTCTCTCTCCTTCTCCTCGTTTCTTCTCGAACGAGTTAACTTACAATTTGTTCCTCCCTATTGATCTGGAACATTGTAGAACAAAACGTTACGTTAGTTAAGAGCAAAAGAGATCATGTGTATCGTGTAAATACTTTCACGTTACCGGTGATCACTGGTCGAGCGAGTTGCTCGACTTTACGCGCATTTAAAATTCGATCTCGAGTAAACAAATCGAACGATCGTTTATTTATTTATTTTATATAAATATTATAAAAAGATCGTGTTATACTTAATTCTCGTGATCGTGACCCTTTTTCATAATTTTTGATCGCTCGTTTTTTATCTCTCTCTCTCTCCCTCTCCCTCTCCTTAACATTTGGATCGATTATATACTGGTAAACATAATTTTGTTCGTTCGTTTGTTTTCTTAACAGAATCGTAGAAATATTCAGCAGGCGTCTTCAAGTTCAGGAACGTCTCACAAAACAAATCGCAATAGCAGTTACGAAAGCTGTGGAACCCGCGGGAGTGGCCGTCGTGATCGAAGGAGTGTATGTATTCTCTCTCTCTCTCTCTCTCTTTTATATATATATATAAACACAAAAAACGCATGCACACCCACACACACATACACGCAAGCGTACGTAAGTAGCTCCGATATATTCTAATTACTTTTCATTTCTTTCTTTTTTTTTTTCTTTTTTTTTCTTTATTTATTTCCTCATTAACGAATGTTGAGAATAGCTTTCACGCGGTATCGCGTAAGCTTGAGACTCGACCTTCGGATTTTATATAAAAAAAAAAAAAATAAATAAATAAAAGGAAGAAAGAAATGCTTAATTGTATTAGTAGATTTCGCAACTTGGGGAATCGGTTTCATAGCATTGAGTTGTAATAAAATATGAACCGGGTCGAATCGGTCTATGTTTAATTCACTGTTCCATTTCAACGCACTCGCGTTGGCTTAGCTTGTCTTGTCTTGGGCAATAGTTTTCGCAAGGATTTAATCTCACGTACCATTTCAACCTTGGACTAATAATAATTTACGTTATCGTGAAAGAATTTAATACATTCTCATGCCGCCTAAACGCTCTTAAACTTTTCAAACATCGCTCATCGACGATACCATTAAAATTAATAATAATAACAACAACAACAACAACAACAACGATAATAATATGTAGCTTTTTATAATTATATATTATAATATATATATATATATATATATAATATAATATATATTGCAATATATGTTTTAATAACAACAACAACAACAACAACAACAATAATAATATGTAGCTTTTTATAATTATATAACGATGTAGTATTTACGTAAAGGAAACATTAATATTTATCCGATTGACGACGTTACGTGAAAGCAACGATCTTCAATCTCGCGGTATTTATAATAAATTACATCTTTGTTACATCGGCCACCTCCTCGATTTTTTTTTCTTTTTTCTTTTTTTTTTTTTTTTCAATTTTTCTAGGGTGCGGAAACGAATTAATCAATTATCTCTTAACGATCGCGTTTTTTTTTTTTTTTTTTTTTTTTTTTAAATCGTTCTTACGTATTCATCGACGATCTTACAAAACGATATCTTCCTTCTCGATATAACGTATCGATTATAACACGTTCGTATGACATCGTTCTAATTATACATTCGTTATTAACGGAATCACCATACGTACACCGACTATATTATATACATTACTATACTTACGTTATAAAAAGTTGAAGGTTGAAGCAATGCTATATCCGCTACGTTAGTTAGATAATAATGTTCGAAGATTAGAAGAAGAAGGAAAAAAAGAAAGGAATGCAAATTTTTTCTTCTTTTTCTCTCCCTCCCTCTCTCTCTCTTTTTTTTTATGATCGAAGCTATAATCGAAAGAATATTAATGAAATAGTCCGTTAGAAAAATAGCATTTTATGTGACGATGTATCGATTAGAATATAAGTGAAAAACGATTGTATTCGAAAAAAAACTAATGGTCTCAATAATTTTTTACGAAAGAGAAAAAAAAAGAGAGAGAGAGAATAATATATCTGTTATATATTTATTATTAGATACATCACCCGGATCGTAATTATTATTTTGTGTCATTCTTATCTTCGTAAAATGATGATGATGATGATGATGATGATGATGATGATGATGATGATATCTGTTGTATATTTATTATTAGATATTATCATCATCATCATCATTTTACGAAGATAAGAATGATACAAAATAATAATTACGATCCGGGTAACGATAAAAGGCATAAATTTACCTTGTTTTTTTTTTTTTCTTCTCCTTTTAAATTTCAGGCATATGTGCATGGTAATGAGAGGCGTACAGAAAATCAATAGCAAGACCGTTACTTCAACGATGCTCGGCGTTTTCCGCGACGATCCAAAGACTCGCGAGGAATTCCTCAATCTCGTCCATTGCAAGTAAACGATAAAATATTCTTCAGGGAAGAACGCGAATTTGGCGTTCCTCTCATTGATCGTTATACATACATATATATATATATATATATATATATATATATATATATATATATATATATATATATATTGGTCTTCCTATTTTTTAATGCTAACGTAGCAACGTTCTCATTTGAAATATCTTCTTTGTCGAACCTAAACACTCCTTCCGAAAGAAATTGATCATCTTCGCGAGATTCGTGACATTCGATCGAGATACGTTCGCGAATAATGATCGTTCCAAGGATCTACGAAAATGGAGATAGATCCTTCGACAACATTGAAATATTTTATTCTCAAGATTTCATTCGGGGATGTTATAGTGGATGAGGGAAAACACACACAAAAAAAAAAAGGAAAAGAAAAGATGACGTTCGCACGTTTATAATAAAAAAAAATAATAATAATAATAATAATAATAATAATAATAACGATAATAAAATAAAGTGATACAAAGAAAATGTCGGTTTCTTCCTACTCTCGATGAAATACCATTCGAGAGTTCCGAGGGGTTCGAGGGTTCGCGAGTTCAAAACCCAAGGTGTTCGATAAAAGAAAAAAAAAAAAAAAAAAAAAAAAAGAAAAAGAAACGAAAACAAAAGAATCTAAACAAACAAACAAGAAACAAACAAAAGAGACGATATGATCTGTGTAATGGCAGCATTTGCGATCGATCGAATAAGAGAAACACGATTGTATGATTCTCGTGTAGTGTAAGATGCGTTTAACAAGGAAGCCTAATATTTTATCTTCTAATCGTTTGAATTTGCTAATGATCGATGCATCAACGAATGAGAAAGAGAGAGAGAGAGAGAGAGAGAGAGAGAGAGAAAGTGAAAAAGAAAAGAAATTTTGATCGAAATCGAATAACGAGCAGAATAAATAAATGCATAGATTGATATATTAGTAACGACAACGTGCTGCTGGTACAGCAAATTTTTCTTTGACGTTTTGTAGTTATTTTATATAAATAAATATACACACACACATATATATATATGTATATATATATATATATATCGTTGATTTGTTAGTTTCTCTTCTTTTTTGTTTTGTCTTTTTTTTTGAAATTTTATTTTATTCTCTTTTTTTTATTTTTTTAATAATAATATTATTAATAATAATAATAATAATAATAATAATAATAATAATATCGACGATTCGCATACTCGACATAATTCGCGTTGCTTTCACGCGTAGTTTTATTTTTTCAATTAAGCAACTGTGTCATTGATAAAAAAGAAAAAAAGGGAAAAAAGAAAGGTAAAAAAAAATAAAAAAAAAAATAAGAAGAAAAAAGAAAAGGGGGTAAAAACGAACAAGCAAGCAAACAAACAAACAAACAAACAAACAAACAAACAAACAAACTGAAAGAATACTTATTGACAATAATTTTTTTATTTCCAATAGATAGAAGAGAATCTAACGCAAATGTTGCAAGTTAACAATAATGAAAGGGGGTACGTGTTGCAATATTGTTTTTTTCTTTCTTTTTTTTGTTTTTTCTTTTTTTGGTTTTTGTAAATGTCATCGATTCATACGATTATTGTAAAACGTTTACGATCAAACGTTATTATATTCAGAGTCGTGGCATCTTTTGTGTGTGTGTGTGTGTGTGTGTGTGTGTGCGTAATGTCATGAATGCGTATCTTGACATAATGTTGTGTGTTTTTCTCTGATAGCGCGTATTTCTTAAATATACTTTAAGAAAACGTAACAATAACAACAACAATAACAACAGTAATACTAATGATAATAATAATAATAATAATAATAATAATAATAATAATAATAATAATAATAATAATAATGATAATAATAATAATAATAATAAAATAATAATAATAACAATAATAATACATGTAAAAGACCAAAAGAGATCGTATAATGCATTACTCGATAAACAATGCTCAGCCATGCATCGTTATCGAGTTAATGCAATGATCATAAAATTATCATGGATTTCTTTTGGAGAAACTATCGTTTTGTCTCTTGAGACGCTCATTTAATGAGTAAAAAAGGGGGGGGGGAAGGACTCATTGAATGGGGGAAGAAAAAAAAAGGAAGAGGAAGAAGACGTATATTTAAAAATTTATTACATATATATATATATATATTTTTGTTCGTGCAAACAATCAAAATCGCTTTGAAAAAAAAAAAAAAAAAGTAGAAAATCCTCCCGTCGATAAGAAAAAGATAATAGTATGGCATACAGCATTAAATGGATATTTCGTGCCGAGCCACAACACAGTTTACTTAGCCATATTTTTCACGCGAACTATCGATAATTTATTTTTATATAATAATAATAATAATAATAATAATAATAATAATGTCGATCAATGACAATAGTAGTCTCGATAGAGGACAAGAATTAACAATATTCGAGATGGCTGTTTTATTTGCAGAAAAAAAATATATATATATAAATATATATGTTTATATATATATATATATATATATATATATATATATATATATATACATACATACATACATATAAGCTAATTTTATAAATCGTTGCAAAATTTGTAAGATCGATAAATACATGAATCGATTCAATCTATAAGGAATAGAATTTCATAACTTTTTCCAATTCAAATACGAAAGGGATAATCTTCGATGATAATAACGATGTGTATGCACGCATTCATCGATCTTTCAATATTTTGCAAATCAAAAAAAAAAAAAAGAAAAAGAAAAAGAAAAGAAAATTATAGATTGGATGTTGTTGTTATTAAGACTCGACCAATCAAAGTTTGGTAAACCTTAAGCGTTCCGTTTTATTTCGTTCGATGTTGAATCGAAAAGAAGGGACATATTATCCGATTATTTATGAAAAAGAAAAAAAAAGAAAAAGAAGGAAAAGAAAGAAATACCAACGTTTAATATTTATAATATTTTTCTGGTGATATATATATATATATATTATATTATATTATATTATATATTATATAAAATTATATTTATATTTTAAATCGGTTGTCGCTCGTCAATCTCACTCACAATCCCTTCCATTATTTAATGGTAATAATAATAATAACAATAATAATAATAATAATAATAATAATAATAATAATAATTTTATCACAGTCTTGTAAATCTCGAACAGGGAGGTGGTATTTCGATCTTCTTCATTATCGGCGAACCACACGGACGTGGTGATAATCTTTCGTTCGTTCTACACACGTTCTCGGCGTCACCCTGATGCAAGAGAAAGTACATGCTGTTGTCGGAATTTTGTCGATCTTTTCCAGCAGGACAACAGGGACTGGCACAGAGTTGTTTTATCATCGGGTCGCAATGATTGTATCTCCAATTCTTTCCACTTCCATTACCATTAACATTTTCGTTTTCATTCCCGTTCCCGTTCCCGTATCTGTTGCAATATTCCTTGTTTGCCGGACGTCCTGGACAAGGCCTTTTCACTTTCACAGGACACGGAACGGTGTCTTCGCTGAACTCACGAGAATGACGATGAAAAAAAAGAAAAAAAAAGAAAAAAGAACCACCCCGTCAATAACGGAGAAATAATTTGATGAATAAATTGAATCGAATGTTAAAAGCGTTTGTTACCACGTAGTTGGTATAAAGGACATCGGACATGGAGCACAAGGGCTACAGCATGGTATTGGTGGACAACGTAATACTCTTAAGGCTTCTACGTTGAGAGACGATACTCCACGTAATAATGCCCGTTGTATGGCATTCTCGTAATCGATCTTCTCCTTCATCAATCTTTCATTTTCCTTCCTTAGACACCCTATCTCGCATTCCAACTAAATCGGTTTAATAAAACACACACACACATATATATATATATATCCGAGATTGCATTTTGTTACAATTGAAATCAATTATAATTAAAAAATATCAATACGGATTTTCCATATATGATTTAGATTTATATATATATGTACGTATATATACCTCTATTTCACGTCTCCTTTTCTCCTTATCCCTCTCACGAGTTTGTACCTTTGTCCTTCTCGCTTCTTCGACTTTTCCAATTCTTTCGATTGGTCTTTCTACGGGAAAATCTTCCGTTTTCGATTGCTTAGCCATCGGCGGGGGATTTTCCGGTTTTGGTTTTTTTGCTATCGGCGGGGGATCTTCCGGTTTTGGATTTTTTGCTATCGGCGGGGGATCTTCCGGTTTTGGATTTTTTACTATCGGCGGGGAATCTTCCTTTATTTCTTTAACGGGATTCGATTCTTCGACAGGATTTGCCTTCTTTACCGTTTTCTCCGGTGCCACTTGTTTCTGTTTTATCATAAATCGAAAGATATAATTTTAACATACATACATACATATATATATATATATACATTTTTATTTTATTTTATTTTGTAGTAAAATATAATAGTACACAGTAAAGATATTATTATATAACATTTAATACGATGAAATAGTTGTTTATATGACGAGCGACTTACTTTCGACAAAAGTTTTTCCGTTGCAGCCATATGATCTTTAGCGGCCATACATTCGGCAAGCTCTTGCTTAAGCCGATCAATTTCATTCGTAAGATTCGCTATTTGTTTATTAAGCTCCTTTATTTTATTCTCCTTGTCGGTGATGGCACACATCTGCGATAACAATTCCGTTTGTAAACGTTCGATATCTCCTTTGCAAACGTCCAACTTATTTTGCACTGTGGTACTCCATTGTTGAATTCTTCCGAGTACGTCGACGATCGCCAACTTTTATCGCATATGAACAAGAGAAAAGAAGAGAGAGAGAGAGAGAGAGAGAGAGAGAGAGAGAGAGAGAGAGGTCAATCTTAATTAATATTTATTTCGATTAAAAAATATTTCATTTATTCGTCCGTGTCCGATTTAATAAATGCCTACAGGATTCAACCTTTAAACCGTGCTCGAAGTTCTCCCCTAACGTTGCCAATGCTTTTCCGGCATCTTGAAGATTTTGATGAGCATAATCAATTATTTCTTTGATTTTATTATCGCTGTAATTAGTATTATTATTTTTTTCTTCTGATATAGCCGACAGAGAGTAACAATGCGATAGTCGAATTACCTTATCAAATGTGTCGCGCAAACGCAACACGGACCACTTGTAAGATCACTTTGATTGTCGTTCAAGCCGGATTCCTGTATGGGAAATTGCTTGGATGGTTCTACGTGAACATTTGTAGACTTTCCTGTGGTTGATGATTCTACGATAGATTCAGTCTCTACCCTCTTATTTTCTATCGAATTTTCTTCAACATTAGTTACATCGACATCGTTATTATCTGCCCCCCCGGATAAACGTTGTTCCCGTTTAATAATTTTCACGTGATTGGATTTGCAATTAAATCTTGTCATTGACTTGGAATTATTACTGGACAAATCATTCGACGTTTTGCCATCGTCGCTAATCGGATACATGGCTAACGTTATTAAATAAATCATATCAGATTTCAATGAGTAAATATGTACATACATACATACATATATCATGTTATTAAATCACTTTGGAGGCACATAACTTACTGCTTTTACATAATCTTAATGGCATTTTTATTTATTTATTTATTTATATTTTTTTCTTTTTTTTTTTTTTTTTTTTTTTTTTTTTTGTTAACTATCGTAGAAAAATCAATGCGCACGAATGATTTACAAAACTTGTTAATTTTTATAGAAAATTTATCTAGAACATTTTACTGTACTGGGGTTATAAACAAAAATAAATAAAAAAAAAAAAAAAAAAAAAGAAAGAAAGAAAAAGAAACAAAAAAAAACACACAGATTATATATTAAGTGTTCAGAAAGTGTTACTACGGCATTCGTACTTTGTTTGTTTCTTTGCTTGCTTACAAAATTTTAATTAAATTTGTTGAAAATTTTTTACATCGAGTATCTTTTTTTTTTTTTTTTAGCAGATAATACATCATCAAAATTCTCGTCTACTTCATATACATTTCTCAATTAACGATATAAGTAAAAATTATTGTTGCAGACGTAAAATGTTCATATGTTGTTATCTTAGATGACGATTCATATTAATAATCTTAAGTTTAATCATTCTGTGACTGTACAATGTAGCCAAAAGAATTGTGTGTTTTGATATAAAAAAATCACTCCTTTATATAGAACCATCAGAATAAATTCAGCTTATTTGTACATTATATTACACATCGACAATTCGAATTTATGACAAAAATAATAATATGAAAAGATTTGTCTATAGCGATGAACATTCATCTTAGCGTATCACTTCTATTACTAGTAACAAACTTTATCCGATATCGTAAAATAACATTATAAAACTATTTTCATTTGTGTACAAATTGCACACCAACTGCGTACGATTGATTCATGTTTTTTTTTTTTTTTTTTATTTTATTTTTTTTTCTCTCAATCGGATGTAATAAAATATCGCGAAAGAAGTTTCCATTGAACTTAAGTAATAACTGTTTAAACGTAAGAGATGCATTTATACATAAATTTAAACGGACTTTTTGGGCGGTGGCCTAAACACACCGACTACCACAGCATGGTCCCTCTCGTAAGGTTCTAGCGTGATTTGTTCCTGCGGTTTTAACTTGTCGGCTATAAGTTTCTTTACTTCCGATGCAAAAACTGCTTCCGGTTGGGCAGTCGAATCTATGCAACTTGCCTGAAATAATATTAAAAAAAAAAAAAAAAAAAAAAAAAAAAAAAAAATATACACGTTATATAAGATAGAACGATATATGTGCACGTATGAAAAAAAAAAAAAACGTACCTTAATTGAAATGACAAAATGACCTCCATTTTTAAGGAAATACTGAGCATTTAATGCTACTATTCTAGCTTGATCTGGCTGTGCAACGTCTGCAAATATCGTGTCTACCATTCCCATAAGCATCCTGTATTTGTGAGGATGCCTAGCATCTTCTATTATGGGTATAATATTTGTCCTTTTCTTTGCTACATTTATAAGATCTCTTCCAGATCTGTGTGAAAATTCTACCGCATATACAAGTCCTTCCTAAATATTAAAATAACCAAAATTATTCGTGTAATCAATCCAATTTTGAAGAGAGAGAGAGAGAAAGAGAGAGAGGGAGAAAGCATACGCACGCAAATATCAACATTGTACGCATATCTTTTTCAAAGTAAAGGAGTACTTTACTTCGATAAAAAAAAAATATGTATGTAATTATTCTGGCATAACTTCGACACCAAATCAATGATTACAAATCAATTTGGCTCTAATGTATGCCTACATTGGATATTCCATTTAAATGATTTTATTTTTCTTTCCTTTTCTTTTTTTTTTTTTTGTTTCTTTTTCAAATAAAGCAAAAAGTTCTTACAGGTCCAACAACATCTGCGACGTGCGAAACGGTAGTTCCAGACGCAGCACCCAAATATAACACTTTGCTACCAGGAGGCATATGAATCTGATCGACGCCACCAAGAATAGCGGCAGCCAATTTAGATCTGAAGGGATTCCATACTCTGTATTCGGTCTTTTCGCCATTTTCTCCCTATAATTTATATATATTTAAATATTTATATATATATATATATATATACATTTTCTTTTTGTTATTCATTCGTATCGAATTTTTACTAAATACTACTTTTTAATTAATTACCAACCTCTACGCTAATTCTCTTTTCGCCGTAAACTTCTGAACCAGGTACTAAATTTAAAGTAACCAACGCATCTTCCTTCCCTCTAGCAATAAAGACTCCTTCGTGACGATGAGGTTCTATAACAACAGTCTTCCCTCCTTTGAAACCTCCTCCTCCGCGACCACCTCTTCCGCCACGTCCTCGCGGAGTACCTCCACCTCTTCCACCTCCTCTACCTCCTCCGCGACCACCTCCTCTTCCGAAACTGCCACCTCCGCGACCACCGCCCCTCCCGCCACCTCTGCCACCGCCGCCACCTCCACGGCCACCACCTCTACCTCTAAAACCACCCCCCGGTGAAAACCCTAGAATTGTAAATATTAAAGTACGGTAAGAAGACAAAAATGTGATTCATTGTAAATAGTATAATAAAATTGTACAAAAATCATAAAATATATATATATATATATATATACTTTCTCACATAATTACTGTTTTTAATAAAACGTATATGTAACATACGTTAGAAATTGATTATGCGTAATCTGCAGTTAATTCGTTTAATATTATCGATGCATCGAGTAATAAATGCATTAATTCGAAGAATAACGTTTCCAATCGGAAAAAAAAAACATTTTCAAATTTGAGGTTATCGAATACGGTGTTCGAAATAATTATATCATTCGACTGGATCCAGAAAAAAATAAATGAAACGATAAAATTACAACGTCGAGTCTAATTTACCTGGTTTCCCCATATGAGTTTATGTCTTAATTATCAATTATTGTCGAAGTTAAAAAGTCGATCTAAATGGTTTCTCGAACACGTGCGTCACCGACGCCGATCCGGTGCGGAAGTTAAATTTTATATCGAAGTGTGCCTTCCGGAACATGGCGATTCGAGTATCGATACTATGTAATCAACTATCGAGACGATGTCATATCACATATTTTACGTTATGAGTGTATAAATATATATACATATTAGGTATTATATAATTAACGCACACGCACGCACTACTGGTCAAGTTATTTTTATTATTTTATTTATTGTATACGAAGTTATTCTTGTAAGACAATTTAGAATTATCAAAATTACAGAATAGACAGTACGTTTATTTTAATTTTATATTTATTAAACACTCGAATCGTATGTCACTATGCTTTAACCTCTTTCGTTTTTATAATAGGTAATCCGTATCTTGAAGTGAGTTTCTAAAAATTAAATCATACGAACACACAGAAAAATAGTATTAGAATATTTACTGTAAAAATATAAATAATCATATTTGGGAAAAACGAATTGGGACTCACATTTCTCTGAAGTGTAATCTTTCTGCCGTTAATGCAAGCTTTCTAATATGCCTAATCGTACTTGCAGCGGCAATTTGTACCTCTGGGTCTTCTGAGCCGATCAATCGTAACATGTGCTAATGAAATATAAACAATTGCATCTATATATTGATTGTGCTTAATTATTCAAGATCGTATATGTACCTTTATAATACCGCAACCGTGCATGGTTATACAGTTCATAGGATCTTTACTTAAATGATACATGGCTATACAAACTCCTTTAAGGACAACCTTGTTCTTGCTATTCATGTAATCGACAAGAGGGCCAACGATTTTAAGTTTACCAAACTCAGAACTATTATCACCCCATTCGCAACAATAAGCAATAGCTAAAGTTAGGTTAGCGCGCAGATCCTCATTTTCCTGTAAAAAGAAAAAGAAAAAAAGAAGGAAAATTAAATACCCAAAGCTTATATAAATATTAAAGATTATAAATGTTTATTAGTTTTAAATTAATATTAACCGTTTTTGTAAGATGAGCTAATTTAGACACCACTCCGTGATCCGTTAATATACCAAGATTTTCAGGATCTACAGCTATCGCAGCAATTGTAGCGCTAACAGCACTTAGTACTTTAGGATTGGTACTATCCAAGAGACTGACCGTAATTTCCAATCCTCCCACAAAAGCTCGTACCATTTCAGGAGAATCTTTAGCATATTTGATGCAAGGGACCAAAGCTAGACAAGCATTTGTCTTGATAACGTCGTTTGGATGTTTTAACAGAGACCATATTAAACGAACGCCATCCAATTTATGTTCAGGATCATTAATAATATCCATACATTGTGTATTTTCTGCACATTCTTTCAGTACCAACGGTATATTTTCTAATAATGGTTCATAAGTAGAACTCAGCAATTTAATCTGTTCAAAATTATAAACTTTTAACTTCTAAATTATTCTATAATTACATAATTGCATTGCTATACGTATAAAGACAATACTTACTAATTTTGGTAATCCATCGTGTACTTTTAAAATATCTCTATTTGTGGGATCTTTGCAACATTCAGCCAATGCTCCAACTACGTTAGTTAAAACATCTTCCTCTTCATTTTCTTGAAGAAGAGGAACTAGAGATGCTACCAAGTTGTTTTGATTAAATCTTTTAACATTCTCTGAACATACCGCACATTTCCAAATAGCACCCGTTACAGCAACTAATAAATGTTTATTAGCGCGAACGTTCTCATCTTGTATAAGTTTACACAAAGGATCTAAACCACCGGCCTCTCTAACCATATTGCTAGTTGTTTTATTTACCGCACATTTGAATATAGCTAAGGCACAGTTTTCTTTCAACTTCATATCTTCATCCTTCAAATGATGAACTATATCCGCAATAATGCCCATTTGTTCAAAGGCGAATCGGCAGACTGCCTAATTAGTTTAAGATTGTTAACAAACGAAAAGATTTATGATTATGATATTAATAAATATTACCAGATCTGCGCACTGTTGCACCGTTCCCATGATAGGAATTATTAAATTAGTGTGAACGCTCTTTAAAAAACGTGCCATAAGTTGGACGACTCCATGCCTTTGAAGTTCAGCTTTAATTTTAGGGCTCTTTGTTATAGAATTTAATGCTCTAGCACCACCTATAGCGACTTTAACTAATTCCTTTTGAATGTTATTTAATTCATCAAAAGAGCGTTGAAGGACGTTATCTGGTATATCCATAATGTCTAGCTATTGAACATGCATATTGTATAGTTAAGTACATGCGTACAGTTAAGGCTGAATCATGCGATAGATAAAAAATTCTTACTAATAGAGGTATGCCACCACGAATCCTAATCTGTTTTCTAGCTTTTCTTACTCGTGCAATAACAGCCATAATTTCAGCGGCTAGTATCTAATGAAGAAAAAAAAAAAATTTCTTGATAAAATTAGCTATAAATAAATTTATAGAATAATTCCTACAAATGGATAAAACTAACTTGAATGTCTCTAACGGGATGTTTTAGTAACTGAATGAGCGATGTCACGATACCATAATCAATAAGAATACGGCACATTTCATTTGAAGTTACTATTAGTAGTAAGACCGATAAAGATCCAGTTTGACATTTGATATCATTTGTCTCCAAGAGATTAACCAAAATTTCCAATCCTCCAATTTTTTCTATAGTCTTTTGAATCGCCTACATTTATACAAGGAAATAAGAATACGTATACTAATTATAGTAACATATAATAATAAGTTAATACGATTAAAAACTAACTCTATTGGTAAAATCATAATCTTTAAGTAGGCACAAACTTATTGTGGTAGCCGTTTGATTTCCAGCTTTCATATATTTTATTAGCTTTTGCATAATCCAGAACTCTGAGGAAATATCTGGCGCATCGCTTTTCAAAAATCTCCCATCGTCCTCTTCTTCAGATTCCGGCTCGTCGTCTGAACTTTCATCCTCCTCCTTTTCCCTAACATAATAAACTTTTGGACCGAAGGGCTCTCCGGTGACTATTGATATTAATGGTTTCAATTGATTAACATCTTTTATCTCCGCTACATCTGGCTCGAATCTATTAGAGTTAAAAAATGAATTATTTTAATTGATTATATTAATTTGTATAAAAAGAAAAATAATATTATATATAAAGATTAAAGAAGAGTGAGATGGGCATTAAAGACATTTACTCGGGTATAAATGGTTCTGGTGGAACTACTTGTTTTTGTTTTTTTGGTGGCATTTTTGTTGCACGTTTGTGATAACTTTTTCTTAATAAATTAAATAATTATAAATACAATAGTATCGCCGACATATTGAGAGGCAACGGCGTTTAAAAAGCCCTTAAAGTGCCTGACACATTATTATTAACGAATAAACATAAACGAATTATTGATCAAACAATCGTTCGATAGACGATTCATGTAAATCGTCGGTATTTGAACGAATGTCGAATAAAAGTTCAATGTTTTGTTTTTATTTATTTTTTTTTTTTATAAATGCATTTATTTATCAATCTTTATATGACACGATGTGTAAAAATCTGTTTATTTTTTTTTCTCTTTTTTCTTTTTTTTCGAACAATATTCAGTGACGTTCAAGACGGTCGTCATGTTTATATAGATTTGTGCTTCATTAAAGATCTCTTCCTCGAACATTTAATTCGCAAATTAGAACACCTTGATTAATTAGTAAAGATCTAACACAGTTTATAAAATTAAGACTTTCGTTTTGCAAAATTTAACATTAGATGATACATATGCATGTATATTGTCGATACGGATGAAGTTGTAATGTTTGCTGGTGTTTATTTACATTTTATTGATCGCAAGATTTATAAGATGAATTTTTACTTAAAAATTTGAAGAATTTTTTTTCTTTTTAAATAACGTAAAAGCAGTTGTTGAGCTTTTTAACGATATCCTACGCAACTGTGTTGGTTAGAAATTATGAGAAAATAATGAGATAATTAAAAAATTACAATAATAATAACAATAATAATAATAATAATAATAATAATAATAATAATGATGATAATAATTTATTGTATGTTTTTATCAAAGTTTGTTTCACTCTCGGATTTTCGGTTTCACGAATTGTTAATGCGTTAACAAAACATTAATACAAAAATAAAGAACTGAGAGAGAAAGAGAAAGATAGAGAGAAAAAGAAAGAGAGAGAGAGAGAGAGAGAGAGAGAGAGAGAAAGAAAGAGATAGAGAGAGAGAGAGAGAGAGAGAGAGAGAGAGAGAGAGAGAAAGAGAGACGAAATAATTTAATTTATTTTATAAATATCTAAAGGTCATTGAGTCAAAGGAATTTCTAGTTTTACACTCTTTCTTTACATTGTTTCTTTAGGTCCTTGAAGCTTTGCACAATGCGTAGGAACATTATTATATAATTTCTGTTGTCAAAATGTTCATGTCACTAAAAAATAAATTAAATACACTATCTCAATCCCCTTGAGAAATAGGAGAACCACGATCTCGTTTAGAACCTTTACCCTTCCCCTTAGATTTAGTTTCTCTTTTTCTACTTAAAGAAGATGTAGAAGTGGTAGAAGTAGAGTCAGCAGGACTTGAATGGCTGGACCCTTCTCGGTCCCATCTTGCCAGGGCGTCTCTTAAATTCTGTCCGTCATTGTCCTCGTAAGTATCTACATCCACGTGAAGATTATCTTGACCGCCGGTCTGCCCGCTTTTCTCTGACTCTAAATTCGCTCGCATTTCCTTCCTCTGATCCTCCGTATGTTGTGGACAACGCATAGACCTCGTACAAAGCTTTTTCGTGTGCTCTGATATTACGCCGCATATTTGCGTTAACAGAGCTCTCTTATCTTCCAAGGACATATTTTCGTAATTAGACGGCGAATTTTCATTACTGCTGTGGATATGTTCGTTAATATTATCGCCGTTTCTTTGATTGTTCTTCTGTTGTTTCGATCTCTTCATACCATTACGATCTTTCCTTCTCTTACGTTTGTCGTTGTTTAAACTCCAATCCACGTCGTCGTCGTCGTCACTTATTACTCCACTGAACGTACTAAGATCCTTAGAATTATTAGCTATTCTTCTTGACGCGATGCGCGAACTGTTACGGCCCATACCCATACACTTTTCTAAATGAGTCGCGAATCTACAAGCCGCTACACCTCTATCACAATTCGGACAATTACACTCTTGAGATTTTTTCACAGGATGTTGACCGAAGACGTCTAATCCTGGCGAATCTGAAATATAAAGATTTGTATTCTTTTGTTGTTGTTCTTTTCTCTTTTAATTCATTAATCGTTTTCAATAAATCCAATCATTGTTTCGTCTATATTGTATTATCATATAAATAAACTATTTATATAATTTATATCTATGTATAGGTTTATATATCACGAGTTTCGTACTCACCTACAATAGCGTACGATTCGTCATCGGGGATACCTTCTTCGACATCAGAACTACCCGTTTTTGTGGTTCTGTGTACATCGAAAACGAAACCCATTAAAACTTCGTCCAATAGGTCCTCGTAGATCTCTTTAGTTGCGTTTTCCACGTTTTCGGACTTGTTCATAAATTCCAAAAATCGTCTATTTAATTCTTGAATTCTTTCTTCGGTAACAGACATCTTACAGGTTGTGACATTTGAGAAAAGGCTAGTAACGAGACCACAAACTTCCCACCTTGTTTATATACCCGACGAATGACAGTTCTAACCCATAACAATGTGCGTGATCTTCGAGTTGTACCGTGTCATAAGGATACTTGTCAGATGCAACCCCGATAACAGATTTTTGGCCAATGTTCCGAATTAAAAATGGACGGATACGTGATGTATTATGACTTTGTGATTAATGATAAGCAAATTGGCTAAAAAAATATCAAGAGTATTATACAAATTAATATAATCTATGTATGTATTTCTCTCTCTCTCTCTCTCTCTCATTCTCTCTCATCCTAAGAATTTCTTGAATTATCATTCTTATCTACAAACGCGTTATCTACGGTCGGTAAGTTAAACACATATCGTCACACTTCAAACCTCGTAGAACAAAATGATTCTCAACAGTTCCCCCGTTCTCTCAAACGTCGCTGTCGTATCCGCGCGACGAGGCAAAAGCAATAAAAATCTGTTCGATTCAAACGAACGAGCGCGAAACCTTGAGCGCGATTTCAGCGCCGCGAAGCGGCAAATCGTAGAATCATTACAAAGGTTAATCGATTACGATATCACATGGAGATCTTAGATCGGTTAAATTCGTACAATGGCACGTGGTAAGAGACCTGTTCGTGGTGGAAAGCGAAAATATGACAGACAATACGAGCCAAGAAGGAAACAGAAGAAAGGGAAGTTTAATTTCAGAGAAGCTACGTATGTCAAAGAACGAGAATTGAAAAATGAACAGATTGAAAATCGTAGGAGGTTATTGGAGGAGGAAAAGGTAAAACGTAAGGAACGTGAAAGTGACAGTTCCGAGGAGGAACAGGAAGATTCTATGAAATTATTATTAGCAACATTGTCGGATAGAAAGGAGGTTAAGAATACTGCCATCGAGTCTGAATCCGATAATGAACAATCCGATGAATTAACCGACACAGAAAGTTCAGACGACGACGATGAAAGCGTTAAGAATGAACGTGACAATGAGAGCACGTTAACGGGAGAAAGCGACAAGGAGATGGATGACGACGACGACGACGACGACGACGACGACGACGACGGCGACGACGTGGTAATGGATGTTAAAGAGGACGAAGAGGAGGATAAGGAAACCGCCGAAGAGGACGCTGGCTACTTGAAAGATCCTTTTTCTATACATTTAAATCACGATTTGGACGACGATCTTTACAAAGTCATTTCTTGTATACCACAAGTTACAGAGATAACAAGATTAAAATGGCCGGTACTCGGTAATGTAATCTGCGAAATACCAAAGTCCGAGAGTTCCAATGACACAAGTGGTAAAAAGTGTAAAGTTTCTGTTTTGGAAACAAAACGGTTCGCTAGGCCAGGCAAAGTTCCTACTTTAATCGAAAGCGTAGATTGGAATAATCTTTATGTAAAATCGCAAATTCAAGATAATATCACAAAAGCGAATTCTGGTAATATAAAAAATAATGTTGACCCTAATTTAGTTCAGTTAACCAAACTGCAAAAGGAACTGTTTTCGATAATAAATAATTATCAGGATTTATATTATCCGGAAAGGACCTTTTCGAATGCCGAACAAATTAGATTTGTATATTGTTTGCATACAATTAATCACATATTAAAAATTAGAACCAAAATATTACATCATAACGCGAAAATAGCCAAATTTAAAAGTTCAGCCAGCGCCGATATTCCAGATGAATATAGGGATCAAGGATTGGTAAGGCCGAAAGTCCTTATAATCGTGCCTTTCAGACATTCGTGTTTAAAAATTGTTGAATTATTAATTTCGATATTAATCGGCGAAGATAAAGGAGGTTCGGTGATGAACAAGAATAGATTTATGGAAGATTTTAGTGGAAATGAATTGGCGATGCCAAAGAAAAATCCCAAACCGGAGGATTATGAATTAATATTTCAAGGAAATACGGACGATACTTTTAAGATCGGCATATCGATCACAAAAAAGACTTTAAAATTATATTCAGAGTTTTATTCGTCCGATATTATTATTTCTTCTTTATTAGGTTTAAGGATGTTGATAGGGGCGGAAGGTGAAGCAGAAAGGGAGTACGATTTTTTGGCATCCATAGAATTATTGATCATGGATCAATCTGAATTATTTTTTATGCAAAATTGGGATCATATGATACATATTTTAAATCATTTGCACTTACAGCCTAAGGAATCTCATGGCGTAGATTTTTCTCGCGTAAGAAGTTGGTGCATAAATGGTTGGACAAAGTATTATCGACAAACATTAATATTTTCTGGTATACAATTACCGGAAATTCATAGCGTCTTTAACAGAAGGTGCTTTAATTATGCGGGAAAAGTGAAAGTAATAAATCCGATATACCCTGGTTCCATCTGTCAGATAATAACTCAGGTACCGCAAATTTTTCATAAATTCAATGCGACCGATCATACGCAGTCCCTGGAGAATAGAATGGAATTTTTCGTAAACAAAATATTACCGCAGTACAAGGACAGCGTAATGAATCACACATTGATTTTTGTATCGTCGTATTTCGATTTTGTTAAGCTACGAAATTATCTAAAGAAGGAAGACTTTAGCTTCGTACAAATTTGTGAGTATTCTAAAGAAGGAAAAGTAGCAAGAGCAAGGGACATGTTCTTCCACAGCGACGCACATTTTCTGCTTTATTCGGAGCGTTTTCATTTTTTCCGAAGGATACGCCTTAAAGGAATTCGACATATTATATTTTATTCTTTACCAACGATACCACATTTCTATAGCGAGATATGTAATTTGATGCAAGAAGCCAATCAAAATCCTAAAGCTGGTTCAGAAAGTAATATGACCGTAACAAGTATATATTGTAAATACGATGTTCTATCATTGGCTGCTATAGTAGGTACAGAAAAAGCGAGCAAAATGATCACCTCGGAAAAATCAGTTCACATGCTTATTACGAGCGAATGATATAGCGAATTAATTTTTACGATTGATGATCGACCATCGATCCTTTTTCCGTTTTTTTTTTTTTTTTTTTAACAAAGTATACAAGCACATTGATGTATAAAGAATATATATATTTTTCTATATATATATATATACAAACACTTGTATAAATAAACAAGTATTTTTATATACAAGACTCTATTAAAAAAATGTAATATAATTAATACGTCGAATAACGAAAGATGTGATCTTTAAATCAAAGTTTTGTTTTCTTTTATTATTATCCTAGGGGCTACATACAGAATTGAAATTTTATTTCAAATTTCTCAAGTACATACAACAACGATACATAACGTCATCTTATTTTGGAGTTCGTATGATAAACAAAGAAACAAAATCTGTCTTTTATTAATCGAATCGTACGAATAATCGAAATAATTGTCAATATTTTTAATCCTAAAAACGAATAGAGTCGGCTCGTATCTATATAATAATAATAATAATAATAATAAGAACAACAACAACAACAACAATAATAATTATTATTAAAAAATGGAAGAATATATATTTTGGGTATATCGATTCAATCGACCCGATATAATAAAATACGTATGTATGTACACATTGATAAAATTAAGAACATCGGTTTAAATACGGACACTGTACAATGATACGAATTTCGACTCTGTATATGATAAAAAAAAAAAATAATAATCCACAATTAATTCCGACTTTCATTTTCTTCGTACGGTTCGGTAATCGTAACGTCATCGGTCGTTTGACGAAATTCCGTAGATGCAACCGAGGAAGATAATTCTTTTGATTTCACACTTTCGGTTAATATTTGTAAAAGACTCTTTTCACGTGGACCAGTAATAGACATCTCCGACGAGTCGTCCGTCGTGTTGTCGTTCGTCGTAGTTGATTTAGCGGTGGTCACCTTCTCGATTTGCGTTCCTGTAAATATCGAATAAAAAAAAAATAAAAAATGGTGCGTGAGAGCCGTTAAAAAAGAATTATATAAAAAAGATACGACAGGAAAAAGAAATGTCTATGCGATGTGTATCGAGATTCCTTTTCTTTCCTTTATATATACATATATATATTTATATATATATATATATATATATGTGTGTGTGCACATAACAATATTTTTATCATCTAAAAATTGTATGATATCCGATATATATATATTTATATTTATGTATATTTTTATATATATATATATATATATATATATATATATATATATATATATTACCATAAAGAATCGATGGAATCGTTAGAGAGTCAGATATTTTAATAGTCACGCAATAAGGCGTCTTAGGTTTAGCAGTTTGATTTTTCGTTCCAACATGTTGTTGTTGTACCTTAGGGTCCCAAATATAAGTATAGTACAACGAAAGAAGTATGGCGGCCATGCTAACGAATATAATGTACGCTATTACGGTCAATACGCGTACTAATTTTTTCTTGTGTTTAGGCTCATACAATTTATCCTTCCTTTCTTCCCCGGCGAAACGGATCTCGTTTGCTTGTACCTTATCACGGGTACCCAAGGTACGCGTTATGCTTGCCATTACGTTTTGTGCGCTCATCTTTCTTGGAAGCTGCATCCTCGATCTAAATTTTCCCCCATAAAAGAATGATGTTGATATTTTCAGTGTACAGGAGACTTTTTCTTTTTATTTTTTTTTTTTTTTTTTCATTTATTTATTTTTTTATTATTATTTTTCAATAAATTGCTTGAATCTTTCGTCGACGATTTAAGAACGAACGAATCCTCGAGCCGCAGTTCGGAACAGATTCGTCTTTAAAAAAAAAAAAAAAAAAAAAAATAATAATAATAACTCGAATAACCATTTTTTTTTTTTTAAATTAATTAATTAATTCATTACTAATTAAATTCCTTTTTCTAATTTTTATGATTCTAGTTAAACGAATAGATCGTAATTCGGTGTGTATTTACGCTATAACGTAGCCATCGACGTATCACACACACACACACATACACATCATGCGTAGCACGTAACACGTTAATTAATTCTCTGTATTTATTATCAAGACTTGGGCGCATGCGATCTTATCACTTTATACATTGTATTCGATGCATTCTCGTAAGAGTAGAAAATCGTACATCTATTTAATGTGATAAATGTCAACGTGCATTCTAACCTAGTCTAAACCCTTCTCATCGTGATTTTACACACACACGCACGCACATAAACAAAAGCATGCACGCACGCATACGTATACACGTATATACACACGATTGTTGTTGTTGTTTTGACAAGAATGACTAAGTGAAAACGTATATTTTATACGAATTGTTCGGTGGATCGCTAGTAAGAAAGAGATAAAAAAATAATAAAGAAAAATAAATATCTTTGTGTGTGTATGTGTCTCTGCGTGCTGTGTATGTGTGTTTGTTTTATATATATATATATTTCTGTTCGCGTATTTGTATGCGTTAGTCTCCTGACATATTAAAAGCACGGCACCTTCTTTCTCTCCCTCTCTCTTTTCTCTCTCTCTCTCTCTCTCTCTCTCTCTCTTTTTCTCTTTCTTTCTTTTTCTTCTTCGTCGATCGGTTCGGTTATTCCTCTTTCTCTACTTTTCCTTCAGACCGACCTTATATCGCTTTGCCGTTTTTACTACTAAAAGCACACCCAGCTCAGAAAATATCAGAATATGCGTCTTGGAAGCTCCCGTAATGCGCAAACTCGACCAATACGTGAACTCGAAAACCCAGGACGAGAGAGAGAGAGAGAGAAAGAGTGAGAGAGAGAGAGAGAGAGAGAGAGAGAGAGAGAGAGGAGCTTTCGCGCGCACACGCACACACACGCACACACAAATATTCTACGTAGCTTTTAGTTTTCATTTTTCCTTCATATATTCGCTTTCTTCGAATTTTTTCTCGAGATACTTTTTTTTTTCGCAAGCTTCCCTATCCTTTTTCTTTTTTCTTACTTGATTTAATTCGATTCGATTCGATTCGATTCGATTCGATTCGATTCGATACGATTCGATTCGATTCGATTCGATTTTTTTCTATTCGTTTTTATCTCGTTGTTGTTACTTTCTTTCTTTCTGCGTCTTCTTTTTTTTTCCTTTTCTTTTTCTTTTTTTATTTCTTTTTCTTTTTTTTATTTGCGAACGTTTCTAGCAAATATCTATAGATCATACGATACTCTCGTACCTCGCGCTCGTTACATATACAAATGAAATTTCGTTTCATGCCTTTATCCATCCTCGTAAAGTTCCCTTTCAAAATTATCTATTGGGGAATAAAGAAAAAAAAAAGGAAAGGAGAGAAATAACAAATTAGAAATCATTCGCGATTTCTCGCGTTTCCGTTTCTCTTAATTCTTTCTTCTTTCCTTCTTTCTTTTTCCTTGTTTTTCTTTTTCATTTATTTATTTTTAATTTTAATTTTGTTCAAAAAGACCAGGATCATCATATTCCTTATTACCTCGATATATAAGGTGTGGTAAAGATAAGAAAAATATATTTTTTTTTTTTTTTTTTTTTTTTTTTTTTTTTTTAAAAAGGACGCTCTCGACATTTATATCGTTTTCTTTTCAAGTTTTTCGATGATCGATCAAAAAGTCAAGGAAAAAAAGAGAGAGAGAGAGAGAGAGAGAGAGAGAGAGAGAGAGAGAGAGAGAGAGAGAGAGAGAGAGAGAGAGAGAGAGAAAGGAAAGGAAAGAAAAGAAAAGAAATATCGTTCGTTCCTTTCGAAATCCCCCTCCCCCCTCCCCTCCCCTCCCTTCCCCCCGCCGCCCCAATGTATGTATCTTGACATGATTACGACCGTGCACACCTTTGTGTTGATACGAATGTAACGATCGATGAATACAACGATCGTCTCCGTCGAAATGAATATAAACGTTCTTTGCTTTGGTAGAGACACGGATCGTTCGATCAAAACCCGTATCTCATTATATTTCCTTTTTATAAACGTTCGTACGAATTGAGGATGTATTGTATCGTATGATTATGATATAGAATTCTTGGAATTAATCATTAATAATTATTTACGACGCTTACGATCGCCAGACCCGATTTATTTATCGAAAAAAAATGTATTTATTAAGTTTTATGTGCAACTCATTCGTCAACCGATGTAACTAAGGCTAAAAGGAAGCCATAACGTAATCGTACTGACCCTGTTACACTTATTACGTTCACAAACGGTGGGGATGATTATCCTAGAGCGTTCGTACATCCATATCGCTACCCTTATTTCTAAGGCTTTAATCGTCTCCGTTAAATCTCCCCCCAACCATCCCCAACTCCCACCCCTTTAGGTTTTTCTCCAACCTTCTTACACCGTTTCCTATTCCTTCTTTCTTTCTTTCTTTCTTCTTTTTTTCTTTCTTTTTTCCCCTTTCCCCGATCGCGTTCCATAACGAAATACTTAAACGGAGATAATCGTATTTAAATGTACGTAACTCTGCATTATTCGATTAAGGAATACTTTCAATTACGTACGGTGCTACGTATATTGCTTTACGAACTTTCAAATTAATATGAATATTCTTTTTGTATATATATATATATATATATATATGTATAGTAAGTCGAGCTGAAATATACGTACGTCAAAATCAATATGGCGTACCATTAATTCTTTCTTTCTTTATTTATTTTCACCGTTAGATATCCATTTGCAATTTATAGACACTCTAATAATCATAATTCAACTGTTATATATATATGTAAAACTAAACATAAATTATATGACTCGAAATGTTATTTCCCTTCTTTCGACTCGCCAAATAAATCCAAACGTTCATTTAAATTCAAACAAGAAATTAGAGAATTTTTAATAAGATTTATTATCCAAATAATCGTCGTCGTAATGTGTCGCTGTGGTTTTTTTTTCTTTTCTTTTTTTTTTTTTTTTTTTTTTTTTTAAATAAAAAAGAAAATGAATGAATATGAACGCACTAGTAGGATCTAAAAGGAGAGAGATTTTTGGATCGTTGCAAAGCGAACGAAGCTGTGACGCAACTCGTTGTATAATAAACCAAACCATACGAGTACGGCAGCCTGTTTATGCGACTACGAAAAGCGTTCTATAAATTTTCTCTAAATTCTCTAAGCTTCCCGCGTTGTTGACTGTTTTATACGACAACCGTGTTGGATACCATCACACGAGAATATGAGATATTTTCCAATCGAAATAAATTTCAAGTTATCCATTTGTACGATTTACGACGGACGATATTTAAATATCTAATCCGATGATCGTTTCTCGAAAAGGAAAGGGGAGAAAGGAAAAATAAAAAAAAAAAAAAGAGAAAAGGAAATTCCATCACCGCAAATCTAATTTACTCACTTTCCTCGTTATTACCCGTTTCGTTTCGTCGTCGTCGTCGTCGATCATCGTCCGTCGTTAAGTTGTAAATAATTTTATCTGTCAAACTCGTATCCTCCAATTCGTCGTCCATTCTCTCGGGTCGATCAAATCTAATAACTCTCGTCGAGTTATCGTAAGGCGATCCTCGAAGATTTTCCCATCGTGAATTTATTTTCTCATTGTTCCTCTGGTAACGTTCTTTGTTACCGCGCGTAACGATGTACCGTCCAACGATCGCGGATGAGGAATCGTTGTCGTTGTTTCTCTCGCGTATGAGTTCGGCCAGGGTAGTTTTCAAGGACGTTAAAGATTCCTCGAAACCCTCGTAATCAATGGTACGTTCCTGTAAGCTCGTACCTTCCCGGTCTTTATTATCTACGATGGAATCGTTATCTCTCGACGTGTAATTCCGTGATATTGTTTCCTTCGTGTGCTTGCTCGAGGGTAATTCGACCCGAAGAAAATTTAATTGTGGATCGGCCCTCAAACGAATCGCCGTGCCGTGCATCAAACGCGGATTAGGTGGTTCCCAAAGGAACAAATAATAGGCGCTTAATACGATCGCGACGAAACTTACGGAGAACATGTACGCCAACACCGTTATAATGCGCACTATTTTTTTCGGTTCCTTGCTCTCGTAAATACTCGCGTTTAAGTCTTTCGCGGCAGTGTCCCCTGGACTACCGCCAGCCGACGACGATTCTTGGCAGCCCGATTCTCCGCTACTACCGTCCTTACTCATTTTCATTTATGATCCTTTTCAAATCCAACGATTCGTCGATTCTCTGGTAATCATGATTCGAATTGTTCTTCTTTTCCTTTTCTTTTTATATATATATATACATATAAATACATAAATAAAACATATATATATATATGTGTAGGTATATACGTATAATATATATAAAACTTTAAGAGCATATATTAGAAGATTAAATTTGTTTTTTTTTTTTTTTTAAATTTGGCGCGCGTAATTTCTTTTCAAATTTTCTCTTTACATATCATCAGGATAAATAAAAGGATAACGATAAAGAGAAAGAACAACGGATCGTAGTCTTTTGGAAGCGAAAGCGCGCGCGTTACTGCAACTTCTCGAGGAATGATCGCGGAAAAGCTCATTCCTTCGGCACGTGCTCGGCGAGGGTTGCGCACGCGTTATCTCTCTCTCTCTCTCTCTCTCTCTCTCTCTCTCTCACACACACACACACTCTCCCTCTCACTCTCTCCTTCTATTTCGTGACACGCTGCCACATTTTCCCCTTCCAACCGTTTAATTTCATAATTCATTCTATTGATACAAACAGAGAGTAGAATGTTACAGCGATTATTATAGGATGCGAAATACATAGGTTAGATTAAAAAGATTGTTTTTTTTTCTTTTTTTTTTTTTTTTTTTCATATACGACCATCGGCCATAACTGCTTCCTGTGTATATTTATACAAAACGTATCGTTGATTGATAATAAACATTATTCCGTTCATACATACATACATACATACATACGTACGTATATATATAAATACACAGTACTTGTAAACATTTTTTCGACCGACATATTTCTTGATTTATAAAAATTTATCTTTCATATACGCACGCACACTTTGTCAATACATATTTTCCTCATCGTGTCATCGGTACGTATACACAGGTTTAAATGGTCGATACCCGCGTCGCGTTTGGTTAGCAGTCAGCCATTTTGATCTTACGTCACGTGTTTGGAAGCGATCGTCTCGTTCTCGTAAGTACATATAAACTTTGGGCTGAGAGACAGGATATCGAATATCTTTCATTAGATACGTGCATATAAACGTGACACTTACCGATATAATATATATATATATATATATATATATATTAAATACATATATGTATTATTTTTCTAATACGAGTTAATTGTCTTCCATATTAAATCCGTCAAAAATGTGAACAGTTGGTGATTCAACCGTGACATTTTCCTTCAACGAAAAAAGTTTAATCGCTCGATGAGAATAATTACGTTCGATGCATCCAATGTACCTTTCAACGCTTCTTACGCATAAATAGTTTTATTATGTCGAATCAATTTATTCGATCGATTAATTTTACCTTTATTTTTTTAAACCGTCGATGCGCGATGAAACGTAAACATAACCTGTTCTCTAATGCTCGAATGACGTTGTTGTTTTAAGATTAAGTTAATAATAATAATCATCATCGTCGTTACGTTTGTGTAAAGTCTGCAGTTTATCTTGATGCATATATAAATATGGACGACGAAGAATATCTTCAACCTGTTTTAACTTCTCAAGAAGAGGATAACTTTCAAAAATTGGATACCGTACCTATCGTCTCAATATCGTTGCTCTACGGCGTAAGTATGCATTGTACGATCGCGTTAAATGTAATACAGTTAAGGTGAGTCGATTGATGCAATATTTTGAAATTCTTTAGGTAGCGTTAGAAATTGTCGGAATTGTATTCGTTTCTGTATGGCCCCAGGAGGAGAACAAATGCGATACTTATTTTATATACCTATATCTTCATTGTCTATATTGGCTGATAGTTATGATCACCGATTATGTTGTGAAAGCCAAACATCACACATTAAGAATTTGCGGATATCTTGATTTTTATCAATCAACTTATCAGCATATAAGAGCGCCTCTTTTTATAACATCGCTTTGGAACACATGTTACTTGTTATTAGCTGTAATTTTACATCATACCCATAAAATGAATTACGAACAGTATTGCAGGGCATCTGAATGGTTAACGCCTATTAATTATATTATATTCTTAACTACCATAGAGTTTATGGTAATTGTTCCGGTTTATGTGAATTATATTAGTAAGTATACTTTGTATTTTATTGACGAAGGTTATCTACAAATCTTATCCACATTTCTTTGATGTATTTTTTTAATTTTTCTTCTTTCTGGTAGAAAGAGTTATAAGATTCAACAGGTTACGCCCGTTACCAGATGTCAAAAGAGAGGAATGGTTGTCATCTTTTACCCAAGATTCTTATGCAAGCAGTGGCGAAATTGGATATCATCACAGAGGCTCAAATTTAGAAGAATTACTTGAAAAACAAGCCGACTTAATAAGATATTTACGAGACCATAACGTTCAATTGAGTCATAGAATAATGATATTAGCTTCTCGACAAAGAACTCGAGAAGTTTAGATGATTGATAGTCAACATTGAAATCAAAATGAGATAATTAGGAATTTAAAACATAGCTTGTAAGTATGTAAGTTTAAGCGCACGCACAATTCGATATACTCATTTAAATTAATCGATATTGAGAATATTTGTTGTGTTTTGTTAAATTTATTTCTTAGAAGAATAATCGAAATTTTGTTTCCTCTTCTTTTTTTTTTTTGTCGTTACCTTTTGGCAAAGGTTTTATCAACGATGTGTTTAAAGTGTATCTGTATACTCACTCATTGTTAATATTTCGTATGGATACATCTAGAGCGATTATATAATAGGTTTCTTATTTTGCTTATATTTTTATTTTATTATCGTTCGTAAAAATATCTTGTTTACATGCAATTTTTGGGCAAATTATTAACACATTCATTAACAAACTTGTGACAAAAAAAAATATATAGGGATATGTATAAGCTGCTTTCGAGTAACATTAAAGATTAGATTGATTTTTTTATACGCTAATTAAGAAAATTATGTAATTATAAATTCGATAATACTTAATTTTCTTTTTTGTAGCGTTTTGCGTGGATTTATTAATATACATGATTCTCTAGGTATAAAATAATTATACTGCAATACTGTGATAGAAAGTGATGTATGCGTTGTTCAAACAAATAAAATATACGTATATTTTGAAATATAGAATGTACATAATATTGATTTTACATAGAACAAGTTTTATATTGCATTTGAATTTGGTCTAATGGAGGAAAAAATATCTCTTTTGTAAATTTAATGATGCAATATTTTTTAGTAATGATCTCTTGTCTCGTTGAAATTGCAAAGAAAGAAAGAAAGAAAGAAAAAAAGACAAGGTTTCACGTAGTTAGTATATTTCTAACATTTCTTTTGTTTACGGTTTATTGATGTAATCGACGAAAGGAAAGATGTTATACATTTTCATATACCTCTTAAAAATATGATAATTCCATTAGAAAATTGTTGGTACACGTGTGTATATATACATATTTGTCTCCTTTTAATTATTATATCGTTAAGAAAATTACAATATAGTAAAAACAGATTAGTTAAATTATTTTTATGCTCGCTAATTAGTTTATTTTCTACAGTCTTTCCGAACATCTTTACAAAGATTATTGCCTTACAAATGTCACTCTCTTAAATTCCAGATATTTCCATATATTTTCTATTGAACTATATTATTTTCTTGAACAATTTGTTTACTTGCTTTCTTGTTTTTTTTTTTTCCTTTTTTCTTTCTGTAGATATCCTTGGTTATTCGTATTCATAGATTATAAAATGTATTCTCATCTAAATACATAAATGCATACTTGTCACGCCAGACAGGATACATGCTATTAATTACAATATTACAAAGGTGTACTTGGCGATGATACTTAAGTTTTAACACTTTTCTACAATCAAATTTGAAGATTATCATTATTTATTTAGTCACGCACGTTAGCGTAATTTACAAGTTATAAAGATATCGTGGCGTACTGAGAGGACATAGCGTATTAAAAACAAAAAAAAAAAGGAAAAGGAGCACAGGCTCCTGGATCTGACCGATAAGAGGATACAAATTTGGAAAACTTTGTCAAACCTTAAGAATCGCAAGTTGTATTCGTAATATTCGTAACATAATCGTAGGCAATAACGACCGACTAATTAGCATGTTATATCGTAATTACAATTCTTTTTTTTTTTTTTTTTTTTTTTTTCATACAATAATATCTCGTTGCCTTTACTTATTTTTGTTAGATGCGAATCTAATCTCTGTATTCTTTTTTTTACTTATTTGTTTGTTCTTTTTTTTTTTTTTTAGTTTTTTCTTTATTTATTTATTCTACCATTACACTTGAGGTTTTCTAATGCGCAAACACTTTAATTTATACCTATGTATGTTGCAGCCAAGGATAATAGATTCTATACGTAAACATATGCACTGTGTAATATATATATATATATATATATATACACCAGCACATATATGTACAAATGATCAAGATAAATGACGTTTCTTTACTTCGTATTTTATTATTTTTGACAAGCGACATATATGTATATATCACTTTTCATTAATTGTTTCGTATTTCGCGCGGTAATATTATTTTACATTATTTATAATATATACATACATACATATATATATATATATATGTATGTATGTATATAATAAAGTTTATCGTACAAAGGAATCTATATATGTACACAAGAGTATCGCAAATATCTGTTCCTACTTATAGCAATAGGCCTGTAGTTCATTAATTAATATTACGTAGTAGATATCAACATAGAAAACTAATTTACACTTTGGAACACTGAATTTTCTACGATACTAAATGACCGCAGATGCACGGATAGATATGCGGTCGTATTGCGCATCATCATGAAATTCTACATACGAGAGCCGATGCATCTCGAGTTCGATTAAGAGACATCGAAATTATCATTCGTCATTTTCTTCTTATTTCTCTTCGTCTATCGATCTTCAGACATTTTTTTTTTTTTTTTTTTTTTTTTAGGACATCTCGAACGATAGAAAGAAACAATCTTCTCATCCTTGTTTTGTATCAGCCTCTTTTTATTTATTTATTTGTTTTTAATTCTTTTTGTAATAAGATTTTTGTTCTAGTTGAAAAATTTGTACTACGCTTTTAGGCCAACCGTTTCCACTTTGTCAGCTACGCGCGTTTAACGGATTGGAGTTTATCTTCAAAAATTCTCACTACTCTCTGTGAATATGTATATGTATATATTTATATATATATATATATATCTATATTTTTTTCTCGTTATTATTTATTTATTTATTCATTTACTTTAATTCATTATTTTCTTTCTTTCTATACTACTACGCATCGTAAGTAATCGCTCATTATTGTCACAATTATTACACTAAATTATTTTTCATTTTCTATCTCCCAGAGGACTGTCGTCGAAACGAAATCGTCTTCGTATTTCTTTTCTTTTCTTTTTTTTTTTTTTTTTTTTTTTTATTCATTTCTTTTTCCACGATACAATCCTTATTTCGTTACGATGCGATTTTACTATCAAAGTTATTTTTCCACTGGAGAATAAGAGAGGAGAAAAGAAAATATCGCGGAGAAAAAGTGAGAGAGAGAGAGGGAGAGAAGACGTGTACATATACATACATACATCATACATACATATATATATATATATATATATATATATATATATGTAGATATTTTTGCCCTAGTCAACCTCACGATTCGAAGGTTACATACGTTTTTCTCTATAACCGACGTCGATAACTATTGATGGAAACGGTGGATGAAATCGTCAATTATATTTGACGTTTATACTCGACAAAATCGATCGGATCGTTAATCGTATTTATTAATTTCTATGTTGCGCCGCGAAGATTACTATAAAAATTATTTCCTATAATTATTCGACGTAGAAGAAACGCGAAACCAAAAACGAAATAAAAATTAAAGAGACAATTATAATCGAAGGAGAAACAGAAAAAGAATTGAGAGGGGGGGGGGAGAAAAAGGAAATTCTTATATACACCTCCTAGAGATATATACATACATACATATATATCTATAATATATATATACATATATATCTAATAATTGTGAGTATAAAAAGAGAATTTGTTCGACGCGCGGAATCGGGCGGAATCGCGCTGAGTCGGGCGGAATCGGGTGGAATCGGGTGGAATCGGGTGGAATCTCACGCATGCGTACTGGCAACCACGGTCCCAGTTCCAGTTCCCGTAGAAGTTGTTGTTGTAGTAGTACTACCGTCGACTTGCGTAGACGACAATTGTTCTTCCGCCTCCATCATTTTTAATTTTCTAACGACCTGAGCGTGTTCCTCCAACAACCTGGCGAACTCGTCCCGTCGAATTTCCGCCTCGACCTGCATACGTTTTATCCTCTCTCTGATTCCACCGGGACTGTCCAATGGCGAGTGCCCCGAGGATGAATTTTCCGTACTACTGTTTTCGTTCGACGACGAGGACGATGTCGTCGTGGTACCGTCGATCAGGCCAGGATTTTCATCTTCCATTTGCGAAACACGAGAGTCCACGTCGTAAACCGTCAGGCTGTGAAATATTCGAAAGAAATTAAGAAAAAGAGCAAGAGAGAGAGATAAAGATTTTTGTTTTACATTATATAAGAGAGATATATAGATATATACGTATTACTTGTTTCTTTTTTTATGATATATATATATATAGATATTTTTTTCTTTTTCTATGCTAATGCAATGGATCAGTTATTTATGGGTTTTGGTTAGGACAGGATAGATAGGTTAGGTTATATTAAGACGATCTTCATGTCGGGAGAATTAAGAGAACCAAAAAAATACGTCACGTTTGATGTATCTATCTATGATCGATATATCTAGATACATATATATATATATATATATATATATACACACTCATATATATTTATAGAGATAAGTATCTATTCTATTCGTTTTCTTAAAAAATTTTTTCGAACGATATAGTTATTCAATAATGAGTTATCCTTCTTCTTCTTTTTATCTTCCTTTTTAACCGTACCATTAATTTTTTTTACGAATCGTATTTAACTCATTAAAAATACCGTAGGAATCATAAATTTATTTTTCAATACTTTTTTTATCGTTCTCCAATAATAATAATAACAATAATAATAATAATAATAACAATAATAATAGTAATAAAAATAATAATAATAATTTATCTTCTATCCTCAAATAACATAATTTTACATAACTTTATAAACCTAACGATTGATTTAGAATCGAGAATCTGGTTTATATGTACGATAAACGGATTTAGAGCTGGGGCTCTTTTAAATTCGATTGATTCACGTCTCTCTATGTTGATAACATCCTTAGAGAAAAAAAAAATATTAGGATATGGGACGAGATCGATCGATCGATCGATCGATCGGTCGATTAGGATCGATTAGGATCGAGTTATATATATTTATCTAATTTCTCTTGAAACGGTCCTATAACCGTTTATCGATCGTAATAGAATTTTAACGAACGAGTCGAGCCGACTTACTCTATTCTATCGTCTTTAAAAAAAAAAAAAAGAAAAAAGAAAAAAGAAAGATAAAATGAAAAAAGAAAAAAAGCAATTACTCTCATTCCAGACCTTTTAAATCCCGCAATTTGGCTAGTGATTGTGCGATATGAAGAAGAGAAGAGAAGAAAAGAAAAGAAAAGAAAAAGAAAAAAAAACTAGCCTAATCGAGTCTCGAAAGAGGGGTGGGGGGGGGGGGTTTAATTGATCGTTAATACAATCTAGTAAATTTGAGCGTATTTAGGGACTTAAGGACTATATTTTAATTGGTTCTTTTAAATCTATAATTAAAGAAAATTCATTTACGAAATAAATTTGTCCTGCAAGTACATACACACGTACACACAAACACGTGTGTATGTGTGGTCTCTCGGATCGGATCGATCGTTGGAGGGACGACGTATAACAATTGTCATTTGCGTCAGTGTCGGTTACGTCATTAGATGGCCAAGTACATAGGCTAAATTCGTTTTACGATCGAGATGATGGAGGGAAAGTTGTGATTCATTATCGTCTATATATGTGTGTGTATATATATATATATATATATATATATATATATATATATGTATGTGTGCATATATGTATATACGTATATACTCCATTCCTGTAATATAATGAAATATTTTTTTTGAAAAAGTTCCTCTTACCTGCATACTCGTGGGATTTTCCTTCCCGACGGCATGGTCAGAGATATGTTAGGTAACGTTCCTAAAAAAGAAAAAAAAAAAAAACATAATAAGAATAAAAAGGGAAAAACAACGGTCGATTAGAAATATTATCTTGAAATTTTATTTTATTTTCTTTTTTCTTTCTTTTTTTTTTTTTTTTTTCCTCTCAAAACACAATTCATCTCTACGAAATTATATTCACAATTAATTTCAAACGAAATCGTTTTCTATTCTTTTCTTTTCTTTTCTTCTTTTTTTTTTTTTCTTTTCTTGTTCCTCGTCTATCGCTCGTCTTCGAATAATATCAAAGTACAATGTACATTGTATTATTCTTTTTTTTTATTTTATTATTATTATTATTATTATTATATCATATACAATATATAATAAGAATATTATTCTATACGATATAACAAATTCTCTGTAATATTCATGTGTTATATTTGTTTCATTGAATGAAAAAAATAATATAAAAAGTTGTGAGAATAGCAAAGAAAAGAAAAAAAAAAAAAAAAAAAAGAAAAAATAAAAAAAAAATAGAAAGAATATTTTCTTTCTCGAACTACGTAATTAAGAGAGAGGAAAAAAATTAAATGGTATATAAAATCGTATGACGGTGTCCCGCTGAATAGAAAGTGGGTAATAAATAGAGTAGGTACGATTAAAGGAACGATGTTCTCTCTCTCTCTCTCTCTCTCTCTCTCTCTCTCTCTTTCCTGGCTAACTAGGCTCTCATTAATTTAAGATAACTCTGACGTGAGCACACCATACGTATACCCACAGCATCCTACATATATTATGTATATATATCATATATATAGATATATAGATATATATATATATATATATGCACACACATATATGCATATACACGTACGTTTGTGTAGAATAGAAATGGCGCATGTCTGAACGGATCTCCCTTTCTCTAAATTTCGATTTTTAGATCAATGAATGGTATCATTTATGTATATAGTCATGATATACTCTATTTCTTAATTATATATGTTCTAAAAAGAAACAAAAAAAAAATATATATATATATATATATTTATACAAATTATGTATATAATAAAATTAAACGAATTAATACGAGTAAATTTATCAATAATATATATTACTTGAATCAACAATTTTTATTTCTGTTAAAGTTGTGAAAAAACAAAGAGAAGAAAAAAAGAATTTATCCAAAATTAATTCTTCATTTTATTGAGAATTTAGACGTCACAAATCGAAGGTAAGAAATAGAATTGGAGTGTGTGTATCTTTGACGTTGATACCGATTAAAACTTGAACGAACAAAGAGGAGAGAACATGTATATCTCTACATATAACGTATATATTATAAAAATACATAAGTAGGTGTATACGTATGCATGTGTAGTACGTGTGATCAAAGAGACGTAGTATACGTTAAAAGAGGGATCTTTTTCATTATTTACGGCTTGGCAGAGAACTTTAGATATTGTATATCCTTTACTACATCTGTGTATGTATTTACATATATATATTTTACGTACATATATTTATATATATTTATATTTTATCACTAAAACTTGAAAACTTTCGATAAGACAAGATGAAACATATGTACATATATATATATATATATATAAAGTTTCTATTTTTTTCCTTTAACTCGAATTATGGAGTCACTTTCAACGAGATAAATTCAATTGATAAGTCATTGTTAATTACAAGTTAATTCGTTTTAAGATCGATCATTAGCGTGTTAGACGTAAAGTCTTTTAAAAATAGTATCTCGTAGCCGGAGTTCCGATTCGATCGGAACCTTGGCCTCGTATAAACTTTAGGATCCATACATATACATATATATATATATATATATATATATATATATATATTTACATATATACATATCCATCGTTTAATGCTTATCGACATTGGCAATTAATCGTTTTATTTAAGATAGTCTCTCATTTCGATCCCGTCCCTATGATCATTTCAATCACTTTTCGATCATAATATTTGCACAATTTGCGATTATTCTCGTTTGTTTTTTCTTCTTCTTCTTCTTCATTATCATCATCTTTTTTTTTTTTTCAATACGCTTAATCGTCCCACGATTCATATGAAAATTTCCTTTTTCTTTTTCTCCTTCCTCGAGCCGTATAAAATCAAATGGATCAATATATTCGACTAAACGCGAATAGAAATTATTCGTTCGTTCATATTCGCTCTCGATATATATATCTCATTCGATATTAATTATGATCGAGAGAAGATCAATAGGAGTTTTTCCCTTTTTTTTTTTTTTTTCTTTTTTTTATTCGACTCGAGAAAAAGAAGAAGATGAAAAGTATCCACTCACCTACATATATATCATCCTTTCGATATTACCCGATATTATTTATGACCGTGAGAAGATCTATAGGAGTTCCCTTCTTTTTTTTTTTTTTTTTTTTTTTTTACTTTTATTTATTTATTTTATTTTCTTTTTGATTCGATCTAAGAAAAAGAAGAAAAAAAAAAAAAAGTAAATCAACTCACCTATCACCATTTCACGAGTTTCAACTTAATCGTAGTAGTGTGAATAACGTTGCTCTCTCTCTCTCTCTCTCTCTCCTCTCCTCTCTCTCTCTCTCTCTTTTTGTCCGTATCAATGTTCGCTCGTTGGACCCCGCGAAAAAGAAAGAAAGAAAGAAAGAAAGAAAGAAATAAATAAAAAAAAAAAGAAAGAAGAAGAAGAAGACGAAGAATCCGACGAAACCGAAAGGGCGTAAAAAGCCGATCTAACGGAGAGAACGACGTTGAAGAGATAGAGAGAAAACAAAAAAAAAAGGATCTAGCGATCGCGATCGCGTAAGAGGGGGGTAAGAGACAGCGATCTTTGCGCTTGAAGCGTCTCGCGCGGACTGATCGTCGAACTCTGGCGCTGCGCGCGCGACGTGACCCGTACAAAAGGGGGTAAGGCGCGAGGAGGGGGATGGGAGGCGAGGGAGGGGAGGTGGTAAGAGTAGGACAGAAGAAGGACAGGGGCGGAAGGAGGAGGAGGAGGAGGAGGAGGACAGGACGGAATAGATAGATGGATGGATGGATGGATGGATGGATAGAGATAGATGGGGAGAGAGAGAGAGGGGGGGGGGAGTGGCGCACGTCAGGGACCGTGGAAATTTTCCCCCTTCTTTACCCCCTTTTCACGACCCACCATCCCCCTACTCCCTCTACTCCCACCTACACCTCCAACACCACCACCAGCAGCCACCTCACTCAACCCTCGCTACGCCCGTCACCGTCGCCTCATCTACCCAAACCAACCCCCGTTTCGGAATTGAACGACGAAAAAAGAAGAAGAAGAAGAAAAAAAAAAGAAAGAGGACGAAGGACAATGGAAAATAATATAATACGTTAATCCTTTGTAACGTCGCAGGCGTTAATACCCTTCGAACTCTCCCTCCCTCGTACTTACGTACTTTTTCATCGTTTTCGACGAATTCTTCCCTTTTTTTTTTTTTTTTTTTTTCTTTTCTTTTTTTCTTCCTTCCCCTCGTATCGTCAATTGCTTCTTCTTCTTCTTCTTCTTCTTCTTCTTCTTCTTCTCTTTTTTTTCTTTCTCCCTTTCCTTTCCGCGTTCTCGATTGAAAGTCAATCAATCGATCAATCTCCTCGGCAGAATTTCGGGAATTATATTTAAATACGTGAACGTAACGGTCATTCTGGTTTACGATTTATGTGTGTGTGTGTGTGTGTGCGTGCTCTCGGTTCGTGGCAAATTTTTTATTTTTACGACGTCGCGTAAGTGGTAAACGTTACTTTTTTTTTTTTTTTTTAACTTGGCGTAATTATTTTTTGTTTTCTTTCTTTCTTTTTCTTTTTTCTTTTTCTTCTTCTTCTTCTTCTTCTTCTTTCCTTTGGACGATAACGAAGCGTCAATTTTTAATGGGGAGGGCGAGTGTTTGACAATGAGTCGGCAAACTTTTTTTCTTTCGATCGTACGATTTTCCATTCGTCGTCGTTCGTGTTTATTGTTTTCGAGTCGTTCCGTCTCATCCTCTTGGTATTATGCATTACGAAATCGATCGGGGATCGATTATCTAGTTGATAGTACTCGATTCTATTATGAAATGGAAAACAAATATATATATATATATATATATATATATATATATATATATATATATAAATATAATGATCGCAAGAAGAACGAGCGAGCGTTCGGATTGAAGACGATAAAGATTCAGTTGATTCAGGGTCACACCGGTTTCAGGGGTTCGGCCGCTAAATTATTTCGGTTCCTTGCTAATTTCGTCGATGGTATTTCATGGCGTTCGCCATGACTCCGCGCGAAGGGAGAGACAAGCCTGCTCGTTTTATTATATGTCATTCCTTCCTCCCTTCCCATTTTCTCATTCTTTCGGATTTTTTTTTTTTTGAATAATTAAAAAAAAAAAAAAGAAAAGAAATAGAAAGAAATCCGAGAGAGAGAGAGAGAGAGAAATACGATTTAAATTCCTTAAACATGCTTCGAATATCATATGATTATATATTACAATTATTTAGTTTATATATATATAGAATAAAAATTATATACTATATATATATATAGGGTGGACCAAACATTTCTGGATGATTTTAAATATCGCCTATACGAATTTTTCCGCTTAGTCCGTATATAGACACGCACACAAACACACGAACACACACACACACACACACACACACACACACACACATATCTACATATATAAAGTAAATATTTTGTCGAGAAAAGCCACGAGGAGTACGAGAGATCAAATCTCAAAAGTAATAAATCGTATTTTGCTTTATGGTTCTTTCGTAAGATCGATCAAGCTCGATGAATTTATCGATTTATCGGAATATCTACGAAGATCTATAAGAAGAATAGAGTGAGATAGGGATACATAGACAAACACAGAGAGAGAGAGACAGAGAGAAAAACCGTTCGATTAAATCTCGTGCGTCACAACGATGATATAGTACTTACTTGTCGAATTGAAAGAACGTTTCTCTCTCTCTCTCTCTCTCTCTCTCTCTCTCTCTCTCTCTTTTCTTTAACGTGCCTGGAAGGAAGATGAAATCATCTTGTTCTTTCATTATCCGATATGTAGATAAGAACGTGCGTCAAAGGTGATATCGCTCTCGTATCTTATCGATTTCTCCTCTCTCTCTCTCTCTCTCTCTCTCTCTCTCTCTCTCTCTCTCTCTCTCTCTCTCTCTCTCCGTCTATCTATCCATCCATCCATCGTCGTACGATCTCTCGATCATAATCGCATCTCGTAAATAATACTTCTCTCTTAAAGCGTGTTCTAAGAAGGAGGAAAATGCAAAAGAAAGGTGCAGTGTAAGATGCAATGGAAG
>OU964966.1:9797722-9842722 GCA_918808275.2 Dolichovespula sylvestris
GAACGATCGATAAAATATAAATAAATATCGATATTGTTGTTCGGTTATTGCGATGATCGAAGATTGGTGAGGGGAGGGAAGGGTTGGTGGAAGCGTCTTGCAAAACGAAGATATTATGCTTTGAGGATGAGTAACCTAACGGTTTCAACTTGGCACCAAAATGGCGGTTTGTCGGTATGGAGTGAGAGGGAGAGGGAGAGGGAGAGGGAGAGGGAGAGGGTCGAAGGTGGCACGCGTTTCACGGCTAGAAACAGTGGCGTAGAACGGATTCCCTTTCTTTCTTTTTTTGTCGATGTCGCGTCGTCCGTCGTCGTGAGGAGGAGAAGGAAGAAAAGAAAATAAAGGAATAAAAAAACAAGATAACAACAATCCTCTTCGATCGATTATAAAATTCGAACAGATTTTTTCTACCTTCTTTTTTCATTTCTTTCCAAATACTACTCGCCCGTCCGTCCAATTAAGCCGTGGCAATCTACCTTTGGAATAAGAAAAAAAAAAAAAAAAAAAAAAAAAAAGAAAAGAAGAAAAAATCTCGATCTGTCGAAAATAATAATCGTCGCGATCGAAGAGGAAGTTTTCCTTCTGAAAAAAAAAAAAAAGAAATGAAAAAGAGAAAAGAAAAATAAAATAAAAAAAAAAAAAAATAAAAAAACAAGAAAAGGAAGAAATTATTCGATTAGAAAGACAAATTTGAATAGCTACGAATCGACGTTACCTTTTCTTTACTCTTCTTTTATTTTTCTTTTTTTTTTTTTTTTCTTTTTTCTGAAATGTAAATCCGTACAGTGGTTGGCAATTTATCGATTACCTACGCCTTTGAACCTTGCCACTTTGAACCCGCAAACTTCTCTGTCTCCGTCTCCGTCTCCGTCTCTGTCTATCTCTATCCACGTCTCTCCTTCCATTTTTTTCTCACCCCCTCCCCAGAAGTACACCCCCGAATGACGTCATAGGAAAACGGCGTGGCGCCAGCGCAGCCCCCATCGGACTGACGTCAACTCGCACCGATCCCACTACCACTACTATTTTATATACATTTTACTATTCTCCACTATCTACGAAACGAACCAAGTTCCACTTATTTACCTTCGCAAATTTTCCTATATTCCGTATTTGTTTATTCGATTATTAATTATTATTATTATTATTATTATTATTATTATTATTACTAATTATTATTGCATAACGCATGGAACAAAATAGTTCGGATGAAAAAGTTTGGACCAATAGCGCGAGTTACCTATTTGCCGAAATAATTTCGAAAGATTAATTTTTGATTAATAATTCCTTTCATCCCTTCTCTCTCTCTCTCTCTCTCTCTCTCTCTCTCTCTCTCTGTCTATCTTTCACCCTACATTCTTCACCCTTGTCTTTCGACCGTACTCCGTGGTCGAGTCGAATTTTGTGTGAAATCATTTCTCTTCTCTTTTTCTTTCTCTCCTTTTTTCTCTTCTCTCTCTCTCTCTCTCTCTCTCTCTCTCTCTCTCTCTCTCTTTTTCTTTTTGGTTTTTGTAATGAACTGCGCGTCGAAATCTTCCAGTATTTTTACTTGTTATTACAAAATATTGTCGTAGGAGATAATACTCATGGAAGTTTTGCTTTCGTGTAGAGATTAATCAAACGAAATATTATATAAACGTATGTACATACACGTGAGAGGGAATAAAAATAAAAATACAAATAATAATAATAATAATAATAATAATAATAATAATTAATACTTGTAGAAAACTAGAGAGAGAGAGAGAGAGAGAGAGAGAGGGAGAGAGAAGGAATATCATTTATTATAAAAATATGTCAAAAATATATCATGACAGTTTAATGGGCATAAATTTATTTCAGATGAATTAATCAAAAGAAAGAAAGAAGGAAAGAAAGAATGAAAGAGGGAAAAAAACGAAGAAACAAGATAAAAGAGATATTTTTAATATACTTCTTCTTCTTCTTTTTCGATAACGACGACACGTGTTCGCCTTTTGCGAACACGCTAAATGAATGTGTTTCGACTTGTAAATCATATTCATTGGAATTTCCGATAATATATATATATATATATATATATATATATATATATATATATATATATATATATCATAAATTATAACAATAACTTGAAAAACTTTTCCCGTATATATATACATACATATATTTATATATTTATTAGAGTACATAGAGATATATAAACCTATTATACGTACGTATATACGTCTATAGACGGACATACAAATACACACACACACACACACACATATATATATATATACACACAAAGAGGAGACACGTATATACGTATGTACCACATATATACGTTCCCGTTTACGTCTCTCTACGGTTGGGCTTACGTCCACGGGCCGTTATCTATACGATTCATTGTCAGCGATGCGTAGCAACGAGCTTATGGACGGATCTCTCTCTCTCTCTTTATTGTCGCGTGGATGACGTCAATGCTCTCTAATCTTGGCACTACTCACTTCCGAAAATTATAATACCCGCGCGCATAGGTCTGCTGGCCTCTGTGCGATTCTTCATCGGCTCTGCTGCCTGCCTCTGAATGATCATTCGTTTCCTCATTTTGAAAACCTCCTCCTCCTCCTCCTCCTCCTCCTCCTCCTCCTCCTTTCATCTTTTTTCGAACGTTACGACCGTTCCATATTTTATATACATACATATATATATATATATATCTATACACACACACACACACACACACAATATATATATATATATATATACCTTTTCGTACGTATATGTACATGGGTGTTTTTACATACGTATATATTAGGGTGTCCCATAAGTTTCTTCCTCCTCATCGATGCGTTCAATGAATAGACGATACGGAAGAAACTCTAAGGGCGAAGAGAGGGAGAGGGAGGGACGCCCTAATACATCTAAACATTCCAAAAGGGTATCTATCTTTCGATATTAATTCGCTCTCGAGATATCAACGAGCTTTCGAAGGAAGAGAATATTAATACCTCTTCGATGTTACCACGATGATTGCGAATAACTGCGGGTATAGGGGAGGTAGAAGGATAGGGGAGTGAATCGGTGCAGGGGAGGGATCATCCGTTCTTTTACTTGTATACATTCAACGTACGAGGTTTACTGATACGAAGTTTTATTCAATCGGATTTGATTGTTTATCTCATTGTTTACGATATTGTGTATATATATATATTTATTTTTTTTTCAATTTCTTCTCCTCGTACATCATCGTATTCGCTTTACGTACACTATTCGGACTGGGTCTCGGCCGCTACTATCACTATTATCATTACTATCACTACTATCACTAACATTGCATAATCTTCGATTTCTCAAAAACGACGACGACCACGAATTTTTCTTTTTTGGCTATCTCTCAAATACGAACGAAAAAGGAAAGCGTTTGATAACCGGAGAGAACTGTCTGAAGACGATCGATTTAAAAAGTAAAAAATAAATAAGTAAAGTTAAATAATCGTAACAATATTTACATCGAATAACATCGAAATAAATCGTAATGATAAAAATTCGACGAAGGAAATTGAATGAACGGGAATAGTCCCTCTCTCTCTCTCTCTCTCTGTATGTGTATATGTGTGTGTGTGTGTGTGTACACTCTGCTTATTAATACGTAATTATAATTACTTCATTAATACGTAATTATAATTACTTCATTAATACGTAATTATAATTACTTCATTAATACGTAATTATAATTACTTCATTAATAGGTGATAATAATTACTTATTATTATTATTATGTAATTACAATTGCTTATTATTAATATGTAATTATAATTAATATATAAACTCTGCTTATTAATATGTAATATTATTACTCGCGTCATTCATGTTCTGAATTTTTTTTTTTTTTTTTTTTTTTTTTTTTTCAATGACGCAAACCTTGTTAATGGGTTGCAACACACGGGTCGAAGGCACATAGAGCGTTGGTGCAACGTTAGAGGCGTCCATCCTAGCAAAGTTTCCTTTATCGATTCGAACGAAGCCGACGACGTTTGGCCAGACTCTCGTGGAAGATTACGTAACTGGTCTGAACCAAGGTCGAAGGGTAAAACAACGACGGGAAAGAGCTAGCTCTCTTTGCAAATCGGACGGGCTACTTTGACCCTCCCCTCCCCTCCCCTCCCTCCCTTCCTCCCTCCCTCCCTCTCCCTCACTCTCTCATTTTTGACCAGCAAAAGCATACACTTCGCGTTATTATTTTAATGCAAATCGTGTATATCAGATTCTTTTTCTTTCTTCTTCTTTTTTTTTTTTTTTTTTTTTTTTTTTTTTTACATAACCAACGCGACACATTAAAAATAATATCGACGAAACTTTGGAATTAAAAAAGTGGCGATTTTCATAGTAAAAGTTGTGATAATTTTTTCTCTTCCTCTTTTTTTTTTTTTTTTTTTTTTTTTATGACTAACGCGATACCATAAAAAATATCGACGAATCTTTGGAATTAAACAATGGCGATTTCGATAGCAAAAGTTGTGATAATTTTTTCTTTTTCACTTTTTCATTTTTATAACCAACGACATGATAAAAAAAATATCGACGAATCTATGGAATTAAACAATGGCGACTTTGATGGAGGAAGTCGTGACAATTTTTTTTTTTTTTTTTTTCGTTTTTGAACAATACTACGTCATAAAATACGCACGGGAATATATCGCGTCGGACTCTTTTTCGCTCCTTCTTGTTTCTTTTCTTTTTTTACTTTTTTTTTTTTTTTTTTTTTTTTTTACTTAATCTTTTTCCCCACGCTAATATCGACGTACATTGGAAAAGAGTAAGAGGGGTGGGAGGGGCGTGGGAGAAAAAAGGGAGTAAACGTTTAATTGTTTCATTCATAATAAGAGATTTATTAACATTAATATAAACAAGATAAACATTATATCCGACGAGAGTTATGAAATATTTGGCTTTACACGTAGATCGTCGATCGGCTAGATTAATTTCTGCTATAAAAAAAAAAAAAAAAAAAAAAAAAAAGAAAAGGAAAAGAAAACCATCCGTAAGAATCTCGATCTACGTTCTTCAATCGTATTGCGTTTTTTTTTACTCGTACCCGAGTAAATTTAGTTCGTTGTGGCGTTATGTTGCGTTGTGTGGTTTTTTTTTTTGTTTTTTTTCTTTTTAAACGCGCGAGTCTAATTATATGATAATTGTATTTATATACGAGTAAGACATTTTTGTTTCGGTATATAGGTATACGTTTTTAAATATATATATTTATATTTATATATTAAATATATATGTATATAAGCTAATATTATGTGTATCCCTTTTGTCGTTGTTACAATCTTTCGATTATATATATTTATATATATGTGTGTATCTATACGAGAAACTAATTGTAAACTGCCAATACGTGCGGCATCTTGTTTCTTTTTTTGAAATATATATATATATATGTATATATTTTATATATATATGTATATATATACATATGTATGTATAGTATAGTCGTATAATAAATTAATACTAGAAATAGCCTTATAATATATCAGCGAAGGGTGTGAAAATTTTAATATGTCGATTCGAACGTCCAATGAATAATATTTTTTTGTCTCTTACACAATCCCAACGAGTTTTGGAGAAAACGCTAGGATAAATAAATGAGGGGGCATATATATATATATATATATATATATATATAAAAAGAAAGAAAGAAAGATTAATACAATAAAAACTCTCAACGATACCCACCCTCTTCCTACAAAAAAAAAAAAAAAAAAAAAAAAAAAAAGAAAAAAACACTTTCGTCGTCGCGTTGCACGTGGTTGGACGATAATAATTAAATTAACGACAAATTAATTTTCTCGTTTACAAATGGGTTTTTTTTCTTTTTTTTTTCTTTTCCAAATCGATGCCAAGGACCGGCAATAATCGCCGATGTCGCCGACACCATTTATTCGGGTCGATCATTATAATTACGGATCGGTCGAACACGTTGCATTAGGCGTATCCTGAGCGTTCCCTCACCACCCCCCCCATCCCCACCCACTCCCTCTAACATTCTTATTACACGCACGCACACGTACATACGTATGTAATGCATCGGCAATGAAATAAATAGATACGCGAGTGATATGATATGACGTGATATGATATAATATGATATGTATTTATGTATAATACGTACGTTTTCGAATTGACGATACGTTTTTGAAATAATAACGACAAATTAATTCCCTTTTTGTCGCGTTCTTTTTCTCTTTCGTATAATAAGTCAAACTGATTAATATCGAATATAATATAAATATGTATATATGTGTACGTATGTATATATTCATACGTAAACACACAAACCAACATGCATGTGTGTGTGTGTGTGTGTGTATATGCATATATAATATATATATATATATATATATATACATATATTCGATTACTAGATACGTTTGGATAGATCAAAATCGTATCGTTAGATACTACTTATTAATTATGTCATGAAGAATGAGAGACGTTAATCGTAGCGGCCAAAGATAATAAAGTGAATATTATATATAGCGATAGAGAGAGGAACGTATTATTATCCGGCGTATAATATGGCGTTGTTATTCGCGATAGAGGATAAGGAAAGAGAAACGGAGATAGATAGAGATATATAGAGAGATATAGAGAATAGAAAAAGAAAAAAAAAAAAGATATATATATATAATAATTAGGCTTCTTCGTCGGGCCATTCGAAATTATCCTCGACGTTGGCTGTACCACCGGTGGGTACAGGCCGAGATTCTCCGTCCGGTTCCTCGACGAATGGCTCCATTGAAACATCTTCGACTTCGTACTCTACCACGTTGTCTTCCTCGATCTGAAAGGCAAATAAAAACGACACGCGAATTAATTACATCGCGTCGGATCTATATAATCGATCTATCGTTCATTTTTTTTCTTTTTTTTTTTTTTTTTTTTTGGCAATTAACGACAATTCAATCGATCTGTCGCAGGAGAAATATTCCCTCTTCTTTCTCTTTCTTTTTTTCTTTTTCTGACATTTAATGGCGGCTCAATCGATCTATCGTAAGGGAAATATTTTGTATTCCTTCTTTTTTTTTTTTTTTTTTTTTTTTTTTTTTTTGGGATGGGTGGTGGTGGCATTCAATTACCGTTCAATCGATCCGTCGTAGGAGGAACATTTTTGATTCTTTCATTTTCTTTTTCTTTTCTTTTTTTTTTTTAACGATTAACGTCAGTTCGATCGTAGCAGGAGAAATATTTTTTATTCTTTCCTTTTTTCTCTCTTTTTCTTTCTTTCTATTTTTTTTTCTTTTTTGTTTGGCAACGAACGACAGTTTCGCACCATTGAGACGATACGGACCGTTTATTTTGAAAGCGATGCTGGAAGCCCATTTTTTCCCTCTTGTCTCGAGAAAACCAAAGGTCAGCGTGTCAAACGCCACGCGATTTCCTTCCACGTGCAATTTTTCGCCAATTGTGTGATCTCGTTTTAAGAGAAAAAAGGAAAAAAATAAAAAAAAAAAAAAGAGAAGAAAGGAAAAAAAGAAATGGACTTGCATCGCTTTCAAAATAAACGATCCATACGATCCGTGCGATGTGAAAAGAAATAAAGACAAATATTTCACGAATCTTGAATGAAAAAGAGAGAAAAAAAAAAAAGAAAAAAAAAACAGAAAATCGGTCGCTCGTCATACAACATATTGTAATATGACAAAAAAGTAAATTGAAAAAAATATATATTAATATATACAAACATACATACATACATACAAACATACATATATATATATATATATATATATATATATATATATATATATATATCTTCTTTAATTTTTGATAGGCCTCACGGATCGTTGTAACGTTCACATAAAAAAAAAAAAAAAAAAAAAAAAAAACAGAAAATCGGTCGCTCGTCATACAACATATTGTAATATGACAAAAAAGTAAATTGAAAAAAATATATATTAATATATACAAACATACATACATACAAACATACATACATACATATATATATATATATCTTCTTTAATTTTTGATAGGCCCCACGGATCGTTGTAACGTTCACATAAAAAAAAAAGAAAATTTACGAACGCGTCGATTTAAATCGCCGTAAGAAAAATTGATTGGATTGGCAATTATAAATGATCGTGGGATTTTAAATAAGAATCTATCGACAAAATCCTCGATCACTTTTAATCGCCAAAGCCAATGTTACTCATTTGTTTGCTTTCGTTTCTCCCTTTCCTATTTCTACTTTCTTTCTTTTTATTTTTATTATTTTTTATTTTTTTTTTTTTTTTACCTTCGTATCGTCGTCCGTAGGCGGTAGCTCGAAGGCCTTCTCCTCCATCTCCTGATCGGTTATCTTCGAAAATAATTGATCCTCGCGGGAATAATCGGCGTCCTTTTTGTCATCGTTGATGTTCAAGGACACCTCGGCCAAACGTTCCTCCCTTTCCTGCCTCTGACGGACCTCCTCCGCGCGTTCCTCGATGAGCATCCTCTCGTGTTCCTCCATCAGGGCTCGTAGCTTCTCAGCATTGATTTGTCTGGTCGAAAACGTGGAAAAGTGCTTCGTGAGAAAAGAGAAAGAAAACGATAAAAAAAAAAAAAAAAGAAAAAAAAATGAGTTCAATCCGACAATGCAATTTTTGTGTCCAACCGACCGGAGACGTGTCGAGCGTAAAGAGCGCCCTTAAAGCAAAATCTTAGGGCGTAGTTAGGGCGTAGTTAGGGCGTAGAGTTAACCCTTTTCCTCCTCTCCCTCCTCTCCCTCTCCCACCGTCCCCGAATACGCACACCTTTAACCTTAATCGTTACTTTTATTTTTTTTTTTTTTTGTTTATTTTTATATATTTATATTTTATATTTATATTTTTTTTATCGTCGTCGTCGTCGTCGTTGTTGTTGTTGTCGTCAAGACTTCGATCTCTTCGAATACTATTTTCATCGAAGCGAATAATTTTCTTTTAATTAATTTTCTTCGAAAAGATGAAATAAAGATGAAAGTAATAAAGGGAACACTATTTACTCGTGGCTCCTCCTCTCTCTTTTTCTTTCTCTTTCTCTATTTTTTTTTTTCTTTTTTGCTGCCTCTTTCTCTTTCTCTTTCTCACCTTTCAGCCTCCTCCAAACGCAGTATCTCAGTACGTTCCTTTTCTAATCTTTCCTCCTCGACCTTTCTCTCGGCCGCTGCCTTCTCAACCTCGAGGATCTCATCGAGATGAGCTTTTCGATTCAAATCTATCTGCAAAGCCTCCCAAGCCTTCTCCTCCTCCATCTCGTACTTCGTTATTTGTATCTCCGCGGCCTCCTTCTTCTCCTCTTCCGTTCTATGGAATAATTAAGAATTAAATATTACAGATTTATCGGTTATTTTCTTTCTTTCTTTCTTTCTTTTTTTTTCTTTTTTTTTTTTGCGTTCGTTACGTATCGTTGAACCTTCACTCCTTTTTATTTTTATTTATTTTATTTTATTTCTTTTTTCTTTTTTTCTCAAGACTCTAGAAGCAACAGTCTATTACCTGGATTCCTCTTCGACCTTAAGCAAATATTCCTCGGCCCTTTTCGCAGCATCCTTTTTATCTTGTTTCACTGAAACAATATTTTCGTTTTTCCTCAATCATTATTATTTCTTTTTTTTTTTTTTTGTCTTTTCGCTCTAACAAAAAATCTTCTCATTCGTACGTACAAAAATTAGATATATATATATATATATATATCACGTATTGCAAACGAAAATTTCGTAATTATACGACGTATTCACGTATAATTCTCCTTTTTACTTTTATATTAATTTCTATCGATTCTCATTAATATGCATATATATATATATATTTTTTTTTTTATTCGATCTTACAAATAATAAAGTTTGTATCTAACGAATGATATATATATATATATATATATATTTTTTTATAATATACCTATACACGTATATCGGGTAATTTTTGACGAATAGGTATAACGAACATATATGAAAAGTGGGTAAATTCGACGTGACGTATGACGATAAATTATTTCAAGGATACGATTTGTAACGTAACAAAGGATATTATCATACTTTCGACAGACTCGTGACACTGATTATATACATACACGTATATATACGTACATATTACAAAATTTGCAAGACACATTGAATCGTGCAAAGGACAACGTACGGAGTAGAACGAAACGAACGAACGAACAAAAAAAAAAAAAAAAAGAAGAAGAAGAAAAAGATTACTCGAATTCTCCTTTCGACGTTTCTTCCCGATATCCAACGATATTTATTTGTATAAAACGAAATCGAGAGACTCAGAACCTACCCTCTTCCGTAACATTCTCTGGTCGATCCATTTCACTTACGAGTTCGTTACTCTCAGTCTCAGCGGTAGCTTCGACTATTACTTCTGCCTCTTCTATGGGTTTCATTTCTGTTTCTAATTCGACCATAGGTTTAGATTCTTCCACGACGGTCTCTGTTAGGTCTATCGCAGCGGGAGTCTCCGTTGTTGATACCACCGTCGAATCCAAATTCGATTCCACAGTCGACTCCAAATTCGATTGCAAATTCGATTCCACAGTCGACTCCAAATTCGATTGCAAATTCGATTCCACCGTTTTTTCTTCAGGAAGATTTTCCGATCGTCGAAACTCCGTGGCTTCGGTCATCTCGACCGGCACATCCCTCGTTGGTTCCTCGCTACTTGGTGGTTCCTCCTTAGGTGGTTCCTCCTTAGGAGGTTCCTCCTTAGCGTTTTCAAGTTGCACTCGATCGGATCCCAAGGATTCCGCAGGAGTCGTTACCCCCTCCACTCTCTCTTCCCGTTCCTTCGCTGATTCCGTCAATAATTCAGGCTCCTTAGTCGGTATCTCCTTAACACCGGCTGCCTGCTTCGACCTTTTAATCTTGGACTCCTTTGACGATGGTTTAGACTTCGTCTTGACCGTCACCACCTCCTCCTCCTCCTCCTTCACCTCCTCCTGTATCGGTTCTTCCATAGAATCCTTCTTATCGTCTCTAACGATTTCAATCTCTTCCATCGATGTTTTCCTCTCATCCAACTGGGGTATCCCCTTCGCGTCCGACGAACCCTTCCTCGTACCTTCATCCAGTACGTTTATCCTCCCTTCGTTCGTCCTTTCCTCGACCAAATTCGTACTCCCATCCTCCGTCAAATTTTTCTTCTCTTCCGGCATCGATCTCGCTTCTACGAAGTATACAGGGGAGGGGAAGACGCGTAGGAATAACGCAGGGATATATATATATATATATATATATATATATATATATATATACACATATGTCTTGTGCGTATATGCATTTAAGGGATATTATCAGGTATGACATAGAGATAAATAGATAGAGATAGATAGATAGAGAGAGAGAGAAAAATTACTAGAGTAATAATCACTAGCAAAATGATTTGTGCTTACCTCTTTTAACGATCGTATCGGTCCATTCGGTTTCTAAGGCACGGGCTAGAATTTTGTGTTGAATGTCAGACACGGATACGCAGAGTATAGTACGATTAGGTTTGATAATTTCGAATTATTGGAATGGAAGAAGCATTATATATTATTGAGATTTCTTGTGGGCAATAAGTTGGCACCGATTAACGAACGTTACGTTACGTTACGTTACGTTACGCTACGAACGAACGGAATAATAATATCAAATACGTATTATCCAGTTACTGACCCTTTCTTAGTTCTCTCTCGGTCATCGGTTGATCCGGTGCTGGTTGTGGCACAACATGAAACATAAATGTATCGTTTGAACGAGAGGATGATCTCTCTCTCTCTCTCTCTCTCTTTCGGCTATAATCCGATGATAAAAAAATTCAATGACGAACCATTCGAATTTTTTTTTTTTTTTTTTTTCTTTTTCTTTTTTAAATAAGCGAAAAGCAACCGAGCGACTAATAATCGGTGATTACAGCGAAGCTGTTGCTGCCGCTACTAGCTTGACGAAATTTGTTCGTTTGACTATTAATTATTAAAAAAAAAAAAAAAAAAAAAAAAAAAAAAAAAAAAAAAAAAAAGAAAAAAAAAGGAAGAACTGAAAAAATTTTTTTTCCCCTCCTTTAAATCGACGATCCCGTATTCCTCGAAGATTCACCATGTGCTATGGAGATTTGCGAGAGGATGTTGAAAAAAAAAAAAAAAAAAAAAAAGAAGAAAAAAGTCGATAAAGAAATTATCGAGAAGGGCGGTGCGGGGTACTGGGGAGGGGGGCGGGGTGGTCGGTTATATAGGCCAAGGTAAATATTTCTTGCGAAAAAAAATCATTCAGTAATGTTGGGCCCCCCTCCCCCACCCTCCCCCAACCCACCCCACCTTCTAAGAGCAAGCAAATTTCACCTTTTTTTTTTTTCTTCTTCGAAAGAGAGAAAAAAAACGTATTAAAAAAAAAAAGAGAGGAAAGAATCTTGTGCCCTCGACTGAATCTCGCAGTTCGTGTCTCGAGTCGTCGAGGGAAGGAAAAGAAAAAAGAAAAAAAAAAAAAAGAAAAGAGGAAAAGAAAAAGTTAAAACGTGAGAAAAAAGCAAGCGCCTTTTACATAAGAAATTAATATACACGTGGATAAAATTTCAAGCGTGCAGCAATAATATAACACACGTGGTTTAACTGTCTCGCGATAAGCAGCTCCCATGTGATATTATATGATTCGTGTACGATGGTGTGTGACAAATGAATCGAAATTGCAAATGAATTATTAATTGCCACGAATGTTCGGGAATTCTCGCGAGATTACGAGAATTATTTTTACATTCTGATTACGTATTAGCTTCTGTTTTTTCTTCTTTTTGTTTTTTTTTTTTCTTTTTTTTTTTGTCTTTCTTTCTTTCTTTATTTCGTTCTTTCTTTCTTACTTTCCTTCACTTCGTTCGTGGCAAAAGCCGATCGTTAAGTAGACAAAAAAATCGTATAAGATCGTCTCTCTCTCTCTTTCTCTCTCTCTCTCTCTCTCTCTCTCTCTCTCTCTCGATCGGAAGATCATTGTGATCGAATCATTTCTTCTACGATCCTTTCTCGTTCTTGTTTTTCTCTTTTTTTTTTTTTTTTTTTCTATCGTCGTAATTATGGCACGCGAGAATTATTTAATAATAGCGATCGTGGTGCAAAAATTCGCGCGAACCTACAAGAAGCACACATTTACATATATATACAGGGTGTTTCAGCTGAAGGAGGCCGCTTATAAATATTTTCTTTGATTTTTTTTTTTCTTTCATACTTTGAATGTTACGAACAGGTTATATATATATAAGTGTATTTACATAATATGAAGAGTTTATATATATATATATATATATATATATATATATAAATATAATAATATTATGTTATGTATGTTATAGGCGTCCTCCATTAGCTGAAACACCCTGTACATACGTATATATATCGTATACATATACAAATATGTATACATTATAAAAAACGTAAGCTCAATGCGTAATGGCGTAATCGAATGCATTTTGAAACCTCTGCTCTTTTGTATCGCGTCGGTCAGGTTGAGAAGAAAAAAAAAGAAAAAAAAAACAGAAAAAAATAAATATATGTGAAAGAAAAAAGTTACGGACGCGAGACCAGCTCGATCGTGTTTGCAAACGTGTTTCTTTTTTTTTTTTACTTTGTTTCTTTCTTTTGTATCGTTCGTTCGATCTCTTCTCGCAAAGAATAGTTAATCCGATGGTGTTAGTGATGTCAAAATCGTCTAACTCTTTTTTCAATGAGCTGCTCTCTTGTCTGTTCGCATTTGTAAAAACTCAATTAATTACACGCAAAATTTATTTTTTTACGCATCCTCTCTCATGTTAGAAATTTTTAACAGCTGACAAATCGTTCCTCGATTTGCCGATATACGATCGATCGATCGATCGATCGATCAATCGATCGACGCAAACGATCTCACTCAAGGCACTCTCACGACGACAGCTGGAGCTTGCTTGTATTTCTTTATTTTTTTTTTTTTTTCGTCGTCGTTTTTTCTTCCACTTTGAGCACTTACTATTTCGACGTTAAATCTATAATTAAATTTTGCAAAAAAGCATGTTCGTAGTACGCTTACCTCGTAATTTATTTTTTTTGTTATCGGAACAAGTCTCGTTAGGCAACTTGAATCGAACTCAATTTTCTTTCGAATTGGTTACATATATATATATATATATATATTTGTTTATATATATAAATATCACGTCGAAAAAAAAAGTGCTTTTATTTTATAATTTTTTTTTTCTTTTCCACGAGTGTTCCTATCTAAATAAAAAAAAAAACAACGAACGATTTTTTTTTTTTTTTTTTTTTTTTTTTTTTTTTTTTTTTTTTTTTTTTTTTTTTTAATTAAACTTTGTACGACGATACAAAGAAGAGGAAGAAAAAAAAAACAGAAAAGAAACGAAACGTGTCACCGATATGCGCAATTATGTGTATTGACGGATTGTTAATGTTACAGGTTTTAGTTGCGATACTTTAATAATAATATATTTCTTCTCACTTTTTTGTTTGCTTGTTTGTTTTGTTTGTTTTGTTTTCGTATCACTTTTCCCGTTTTCTATATCCTTTGATCGATAATAATTTATTATACGAATAATGAATATACGAATAATGAATAAACGAAAAGGATCGCGGACCTATGAATGTAACTCGACACCGGGGAGTTACACAAATAAATAAATAAATAAATAAATAAATAAATAAATAAATAAATAAATAAATAAATAAATAAATAAATAAATAAATAAATAAATAAATAAATAAATAAATAAATAAATAAATAAATAAATAAATAAATAAATATAAGAATAATAACATCTATCTATATATATATATATATATATATATATATATATATATATATATATATATATATATATATATATATATATATATATATAGTTATCATAATCGCGTAGAGAACAATTTTCAAATCGTGACAATTAATTCGACAAATTATTTTCCAATAGCCATATGTATATACGTATTTACACGCATCCATATATATATATATATATATATATATATATATATATATATATATATACACACACATACATACATATATATATATAATACGATATATCATGAAAGAAAGAAATATAGGACGGTTTTTAAACAATATTATAATAATTATTTTCGTAGAAAGGTCGATCATTCTTCCTTTCGGTTTTCCTTCTCCTCCTCCTCCTCCTCCTTCTCCTCCCCTTCATTATCATCCTTCCCCTTCTTTTTGGCTTTAGTTGGATCCTCGTATAGTTCTGGAACACGATCCCTCCAGCCCTTGCCTGAAACGTTCAAAAAAATCGCTCTGCTTGTTCCACCCCTCTGCGAATGGTTGTTGTTTCCACCTTCGTTCGTGGTGATCATGGGAGAATCCCATGACAAAGGAAAAACAAAAAAAAAACATTGCGATTCGGGTGCGTGTTGTTCCACTTGTGGGTCTACTACAGTGTGTCGTGTAAGTGCTCGGCTTCTTTTTCTGTCTTTGTCTCTCTCTCTCTCTCTCTCTCTCTCTCTCTCTCTCTCTCTCTCACTTAAACTGCATTGTCGTAGCAGCAGCCATCATCGGCGTACCCATCGTTCGAGGGTCAAAAATTCTCTCCTCTCGATCACGATCACGATCACGATCACGATCACGGTCACGATCACGATCACGATCACGATCTCGTTTCTTTTTTCTCCCTTTTTAATCGCTTCCACCGATCGCTCGTTCTCATTTTAATAAAACAAATTAAACGTAAAGTCATATAAATAATAAACGAGACACGAATTTATACCAGCACATTAATAATCTCCCATAGGGCTCTTCCTTCTATGGGAAAACGTTCGCTTTTGTTTCGCTTAGTTTTCCCTTTTTTTTTTCTTTTTTTTTTTTTTTTTTTTTATTATCATTATTATTATCATTATTTTCATTCTTATTTCGCAATCGTCGTTTCGTTTGTCACTTTGCCTGCTTTCTTAGTCCCCGCCCACCCCCCCCCACCCCACCCCACCCCGCAACCCCCCACACTCCTTATCGTCATTTTACGATCCAAACGAAAAATTCAAAAAGAAAAAGCGCTTCACTCGTATGACATGTATTATACCATATATGTTTGTCACTACTATTATCACTAACACTACTATCACTACTATCACTACTACTAATACTACTGCTATTACTACTACGAGACGACGACAACGACAAAAGTAAACGTAAAATATATATTATGTACATATTATACAATTGTAATGTCTCACACCGTCGTTCGCCATTTTTACGATTATTAGACACAATACAAGTGGAATGAAACAGAGAGGCGGTAATAAAATAAAAAAAAAAAAATAAATAAAAAATAATTAAAAATACGTAACGTAAAACGGCAATGGAAAAAAGATTACGCTAGAGAAAGGAGGAAACCAGAAAAGAAAATGGAAAAGAAAAAAAAAGAAAAGAAAAGACGGAAAGAAGAAGAAAAAAATATGGAAGACAAATTAAAGTGTACGGAAAATAGAGACAAATGGAGAGTAAATAATATGTGGTAAATAATGTGAACGTGAAAATAAATAAATAAATAAACAAACAACAACAACGACGAGCGAGGAAAAATAAACGAGGAGGGTATGAAAAAAAAAAACCAAAAAATGATAAGAAAAATCAAATGAACACATATGTTCGTCGTAATCATCATCATTATTATCATCAATCATCATCATCATCATCAATCATCAATCATCATCATCATCATCATCATCATTATTATTATCGCCAGGCACAGCAGAAACGACAAATTTCTCAGACAATTTAATATTCGGTGCCAATCGCAGTCCAAAAATGAAAACAAAAAAAATACATATAAAATAAAAACATACATACATATATATATATATATATATATATATATATATATATATATATATATACAAAAATTTGGAGATACGAGCTTTGGGGGTGAGGGGCGGAGACAAGATAGAAAAATAAAAAAAAAAAAAAACAACAACAACAAAAAGAAAAATGAAAAAAGAGGTTCACACGGACGGCGTCCCACGGCCGTCTTTTTTTTATCTTTTTTTTTTTTTTTTTATTTTTATTTTTCTTTCCCTTTACTATTCAAAAATCATTCATAGCCGAGACACCTTTCCGATCTTCAACGAGTTACGAGATAAAGTACGAACGTTCTTTCCTCTTTCCTTCTTTTTTTCTTTTTCTTTTACTCGTTTCAAATAATTTTTTTTTTTTTTTTTGTTTTTAAATCGACCGATCCCGTACAATAAGGGATCGCCCGTTTTTTTTTTTTTTTTTTTTTTTTCATTCGTCGCTCGTCAAAGTCGGTCCGCACAAAGAAAAAAATGAAACTACGAGGATCGTCGGTCGTTAAGATCGTCCTGCTTGTTTGGATCTCTCTCTCTCTCTCTCTCTCTCTCTCTCTCAAAACTTTAGATAAAACGAGTACACTTTCTGAAATATTCAACAAATCAAATATATGCGTTATACGATATACCGTTTGCTTGTTTTTTTTCTTTTTTTGCCATCGAAACGGTATTGCCCGGTGCCAATCATTCGCGTTGGCGATATTTGCTTAACAGCGGAACATTATTATTCATAATCGAACGTTCGAACGTCACGAAAAAGCCAAAAGAAATAATTCTCGAAGGAATTAAAAAAAAAAAAAAAAAAAAAAAATATATATATTGATTCGAAACTCGTACATACGACGTATATGTGTGCGCATATTCACGCGTAAAATAAAATAAAATTCGAGTAAATACAATAATATCGATTACGCGTATATATGATTAAAAAAAAAAAAAAAAGAAGAAAAAAAAAAGGAAAAAAAATATGTCCCGCGTAAATCGCGAGGCAAATTTGTCGCGTGAAAAATGGGATGGTAAATTTGCGTCGTAAATCGAAGTACGATTGTATATATAAAATTAATGTTGTATATATATATATATATATATATATATATATGTATTTAAATATAAAATTATATAAAATTAAATTTATATAAAATTATATAAATAAATAGGAAATCTTTACGCGTATGACAAATAAACAGGACGAACTCTCGACGCGACTTTCCTCCTTCCCCCCCGTTTAATAATAAAATCTAGCTGGTGTGTGTGCATTTACATCATATATATATACACATATACATACACACACACATATATATATATATATATATATATGGGATGAAAAGTAATTACGATTACTCACAAGCGTCGGCAGCAGCCTGCCGATTCTTTTGGTAGTAGCTCAAAAATTTAACGTCGTTCTTGATGTCGGACGGACGTAGATCGGCTACCTTGTAATAGGGTCTTCTGATAGATTGGGGCTTCCCTGCTACGTACTTGACGCACGCCAAATTTCCAAAATTTCCTCTCTCCGGTACGTCGTACCACGATACGGCCTCGGCGTCCTTTTTTGTATTGTTCTTGCCTGATATCAGTCGGCGAACATAATCGCCACTGCGCATGCGCTCCGGTACAATTTCCTCGGCGAAGTCGCTGAAATTTTGAGAAAGGGTGCCACGTCAGAGGGGTCTCTTATTTTTTTTTTCTTTTTTTTTTTTTTTGCCTATTTTCTTTTCTCTCTTTTTTCTACTGTAATTCTTTTTGATTAAATTTTATATATATATATATATATATTTATAAGAAATTTCCATCGTCGCTCGCTTTCGAATGGGATTTGTCGAGTGAATACCTGGGACAAGCTCGTGGTATGTAGACGTGAACACGTCGTAAAAGAGAATCCACCCTCGCACGTATTTCTTTGGCCTCGTCGTCGAAGTACTGCGAATAGATAGATTGATAGATTGATAGATAGATTTTTATATTAAATATGTATATTAAAATCTATATGATACACTAACATAAAGATTCATTTTGAAAGTAATATTTCAATTTGCGATCTACTTCAAATTAACATCGTAAATTATTTTATTTTTCCCAAATAAAAAAATATATAAAAGTATGCTAAATTCTATTGGCTCGTCTAAAAGTATATATATATATATATATATATATATATATATATATATATACTTGTTTTTTTAACCTCTCAAATTTCTTTATTCAATCACGACCATCATAAATTACATAGAGACATATTAAAATCAATCTCGAAAGAAATTGGAGGGATTCGAACGAGGGAACAAAATAAAATTAAATTTAAAAAAAAAAAAAAAAAAAAAAAAGAACTAAACGCTTCGAAGTCATTTGGCTCTTTGCTCTCGAACGACTTGGTCGGATGATATCGATCTTTTTCTTTTTCTTTTTGTGCGAACGCCATCATCCTGTAATAAGGCTCCGCGTCGAAAGTAAAAAAAAAAAAAATATGAGACGCGATCTAACGACGCGATTCCGCAATCTGGATGAATCGTGAGAGATGACTTGATGAAGACGACGACGACGACGACGACGACGACGACGATAGATGATCGACGATAGATGATCGACGTTAGATGATCGACGATAGATGATCGATGATCGATGATGTATGGAAGATGAGAGAAAGAAAGAGAACGATGAAAATAGAAAAAGAGAGAGAGAGAGAGAGAGAGAGATAAAAACCATGGTTCTTCCTTTTCTCTCTCCCTCCCTCCCTCTCTCTCTTTCACTTTCTCTCTATTTTTTGTTCACTTACGATATGATCCTTGGAATTTAAATAGTGCTCGGTGTAAGACTCGGTGGAGGGCCTCGGTAGATCGCGTATCCTCTTGAGTTCGGCGGCTATCACGCTCGGACGTACGCGAGAATGTATTCTTATCGGTATCATCGAGCCAGCGTAGTAAACATTATGGACCGGTGAATGGATTACGGTGACGAGCCTCTTGTGCGCAATGTAGGGCATTCGAGGAAGATAACCCCTCAACTAAATATATATATACACACACCAATTTGTCATCTTTACTCTCGACCGATCTCCGTTCTCATTGTGTATCGATCAGCACACGACTCTCTTCTCTCTCGTATATTTCCTTCCTTTTCTTTATTGTTTGTTTGTTTGTTTGTTTGATTTTCCTTTTTTTTCTTTTTTTTGTTTCTTTTTATTTACTTCATCCTTTTCACAAATTTTCTCTCTTGCCATTAGCGATATATACATATATATATATATATACACACATATATATATATTCAACGATAAGATTTCATTATGTAGTAGATACCAGACGTATGTATTGACATATAAATATATAAATATATATATATGTATGTATGTATGCACGAAGCAGCCCACGTAAACATATTCGTCGTCGTAGTAAGCCATTCCACTGACGTTAGTCCGCATGTCCTAAGCGATTACGTTCGATGGTTAGCAGCGAGATGGTAAGATCGACGATGAGGTTTCGGTTAAAAATGATCGATCATATGGATGGTATCGATTGATACGTGGCGCGATGAGAAATGGATTAATGTGAGAGCCGAAAAGCGTCGTTAATTCGCTCGCGATCCGTTTGACGATTAAGTTCCCGGCAAAATTATTTCCGTTTTTTGCGGAAAGCACAAGCATACGAATGCGAGCTCGTATATAATTAGACATTGGCATTGGGGCAGGGGGAGGATGGGGAGGGAGAAGGAAGAGATTAGAGAGATTGGGTAGGGATATGCCGCATACTGGAGCCTCTTCAAATTCACAAGCTTCCTTTTCAACTGTCGAACTTGAAATTCTTCGTCTAATAAAAATAATACGATCGAACGCTCGGAGAGATACACGTCGTAATCGATCGAGGATCGATGTGTTTCGACTTTGGATATCGTCTTTGTAATCGTTCGATCGTATCTCTCAAACTTGAACGAACTTTTATCCCGATTTCAAGAGGCTCGCGAGAGAGAAAACTTAACGTAAAGTATTTTCGCTGGAGTATTCCCCGCTCTCCCCCCCCCTCCCTCCCTCCTTTTTCTTTTTTCCACCTTCGAAGATTGTTCTTCTTTCTTTCTTTTTCTTTTGTTTTTTTTTTTGTTTTTGTTTGCTTTCTTTTTTCTTTTTTCTCATTTTTTGTTGCTGTCCCTTTGAAATTGGGAAAGATCCCAAATGGAAAATGTGCGCCGGTACGAGATATTTCGTTTGCTTGAGTTCTCTTTTTTTTTTTTTTTTTTTTTTTTTCTATTGCTGCTGCACACATAGGACACTTACCTGAATGACGGCAGATAGCGGTAGAACAACGGGGGTGGTTGTCTATGGTCAGTCCGTCCGTACGCGAGCGTGTAAAATTTCGATAGGATGGAATTGTGTCGTTTGTGATTTATGGGTTTTTTTTTTTGTTTTTTTTTTTTTTTTTTTTTTTTATATATATCGACGATCGTCCGGGAAACGGAAGTTGCGATGCCGATTGCGACGGGGTGGTTGTTGGTGGCGGTGGTGTTGGCGACGACGAAGGTCATGGGGTTGGCGATGGGGTGTCGACGACGACGGCCATGGGGTGTTGGCGACGACGGCCATGGTGCGTTGGCGTTGACGTTGACGTTGGCGATGGCGACGGCATGGGGTACGAGGAGTCACATGGGAGGCAGAATAAATAAAAAATAAGAAGAACGACACTCGGTTAGTGACCTTGGCAGCGATTCTCTGTGCTTTGGAATAATAACGCACGCCTGCTTCAGGGGGTTGCTGCCTTTTTCCCTTTATTTATATATATATATATATATATATATATATATATATATATATGTATATGTATATGTATATATATATAATTTTTAATTTGTATTTTTCTTTCAATTTTTTTTTTTTTTTATTTTCTATAATTTTTTTCTTTTCTTTTCCTTCGTTCATTTCCCATCTTTTTTTTCTTTTTTTCTTTTTCTTTTCGTCGTCGTCATCGTCGCCGTTTTTTCTTCCTTTCCTATCGTTCTTTTTTTACTGTTTGTTTTTTTTCTGCTTTTAATATTTCTTTTTTTTTTTTTTTTTTTTTTTTTTTTATCTTTTGTTCGCTCTCAAATTTCTTGTCTATTCTTACGAATGCGATCGCACGTGCTAATTGTCGAGTAAAAAGAAAGAGAAAGAGAGAGAGAGAGAGAGAGAGAGAGAGAGGTAAATCTGGAGGATAAAAAATGGAGTAGTAGCGAGGAGGAGGTGGATGGATCGGTCGATTCGTTTCGTGCATCTAAAAAATATATGATCTACGTGATTTGGCCAAATTCTCGCGTTGTGTGTCCAACGAGATCGATGTAGCAGTGATATTTATTAGAATCGTACTCCATCAAGTGGTTTGTTTCATACAGTACGTTTATTCATTTAATATCTCTCCATACATTGGACATATATATATATATATATATATACTCGTGATAAATTCAAATCGATGATAAAATAACAATTATATTCGTATATATATATTAGTAAAAACAAAACGAAATAAAACAAAAAATAAATAAATTTAGTAATCGATTCCCATAAGAAAGAAATTGATTTTTGACAAACAATGTAAGACAACACAACGAACGCATCTGCATATTTCTACACTTTTTGTATACACTTATTATATATATATGTGTGTGTATGCGTGTAGTTGTTCAACTATTTCGCTATAATTACGACATTGTTAAGACACCTAATTAATTGTTCAAACGGTTAATAATGCACGCCAGTAGAGGAAAAGAAAAGACACGCGATATTTAGCGAACTATTATTATTATTATTATTATTATTATTATTATTATTATTATTATCATCATTATTATTTCTCGATGTCTCTAAATGCAGCGATATAATATAAACCAAAAAAACACTACAGACCCATTTTACCGGTGTTGGGCGGGAGGGAGGTGGAGGAGTGGAGGGATTTTCTACGTTTCAGGGAGAGTTTCTACGAATAGCAGCGATAATCGGGGATCGGCGCATTTTAAGAGATTCAACATCTTTCGTTTTTCCCTACGAAAGGGGAAATACCTACTAAGCTACGGTAAATACGGTGGACGAGCGCGGACATATGTGGGATTCTTGCGAAGACGAGAATAGGACGAGAGGAAAGGGACAGAGATAGATAGAGAGAGAGAGATAGAGAGAGAGAGAGAGAGAGAAAAAAAAAAAGAAAAAGAAAGGAGAGAGAAAAAAAAAAAGGTAACACAAACGATATATACCGGAAACTACGGAAATTGGGATGGGGTGGAGCGAGAAGGAGGAGAGAACAAGGGGTGGTAGGGGAAAGACGGGGTTTCTTTCGCTTAGTCGTTAAAAATAAATCATCGTCGTCGTCGTTTTCCTTTCCTTTCCTTTCTTTTCTTCCTCTTCCTCCTCTTCCTCTCGTTCTCTCACCCCTTTTCTCCCGCTCGGTTTTGAAGGGAGGGAAATCATCGGGAATATTTAGACGCGATAGGAGAAATGACGATAAGTGGTGCCACCGGGCAAACGTCCGGACGAATGGGACTCGTACGAGGAGTGATAGCTTCCAGGGCCACCACCACCGGTCGACGATCTTGATGATCTCTCGGTCGAATAAGATCCGTAAGGTCCGCTCTCCCTCTTGACGACGTTCTCCTCGGTATAGGATGACCTCTGTGGACGACGCGAGTACGGATCCGCCGAGGAGGAACTCGACGAGGAGCTGCTGGTGTTGGTGTAAGCGTAACTGTAATGCTCTTGGGCAGACCTCACGCCGACCTCGGGATAGTCACGGACCACGTAGTGACGAGGCGTCTATAGATTTGGGTTAGAGACAAGTTCAACAAGCTAAAACCAACGGACTTTAGACTTTAACATCCCCTCATCCCTCCCTCCCAAGCTATTCCTTTTTCTACTGTCTTTCTTTTAATTCTTTTTTTTTTTTTTGTTTCCCCTCTCTCTTTTTATCTCTCTCTCTCTCTCTCTCTCTCTCTCTCTCTCTCTCTCTGTATACCATCGCCCTATCTACCCCTCACGTTCCACTACCTCGTCCCTATCGCTATCCCCTCTCACTATCACCCTCCCTATCGCCCATCCTCACTTCAATCCCCTAATCTCTCCTGTCCCCTCTTTCCCGCTTCGCGATTATTTTGTTTTTGTATTTTTTTTCTTTTTCTTTTTCTTTGTCACGTCCATCCCAACTATCTCTCTCTCTCTCTCTCTTCTTTTTTCTCGAAAACGATCGAGCGCGCGATTCCAAGAGCGAAGAACCCAATTTCCTTTTTTTCCTTTTTTCTTTCCTTTCCTCCTCTCTCCTTCCTCTCTCCTTCCTCTATCTCTCTCTCACTCTCTCTCTCTCTCTCCTTTCTTTCTCGACGTATCTACCCGCGACGAGGTTTTCTTTACGGATCGTGGATTTCTTTCTTTTTGTTTTTTTTTTTTTAAATTCCTTCTACCCTCCAACACATAATTCTTAATACCTCGTTTAACCGATCGGACCGTATCGAATCGAATCGAATCGAATCGAATCGAATCGAATCGAATCGAATCGAATCGAATCGAATTTTTGGGACTCTTAGAACGTTCTCGTAGGTATTGCGTTTAGATTAAATGAAAGGAATAGTATATAGATCGATTTTTTATAGTCGATACGAGAGATCTATCTATAGACACACAACGTAGAGAGGGGGGCCAATTATAAACGCTCGTCGAAATGTATATATATATATATATATATATATGTAAATGTATATGTATAACTGTATGCACGTATGTATATATATATATATATACATATATATATACACACACATATATGTATGCATTAATAATGTCTCCTTGCCGAAAAACATTCAGGGCATGCTATATGCTCTCTCTCTCTCTCTCTCTCTCTCTCTCTCTCTCTCTCTCTCTCTCTCTCTAAACGTTAACGCGTTGGGTAACTTTTACGTTACCTTGCCAAGAAATACACACATACGCAAGTTTTCTTTTTTTTTTTTTTTATACGACGCTAATACGATTAGAAATTGAGCGTGTACGCGTGTCCGTTTTACCGTGACCGTGTGTATATTCGCGTGCGTGCGTGCGTGCAACCCGATGCAACCCGATGCAAACACTCGGTGGTGGTGTCTCGGTTCCTATCGAAAGAAAGAAAAAAAAAAAAAAAAAAAAAAATGAAGCAAAAGCAGGTGCTTTTTTTTTTATGCACGATGCTTATAGGGCAAGATCTTTTGAAAAAAAGGCGTATTCAAACGTATCCTGGTCGCCTCTTTTTTTTAACGTTCGCATATTTATTTTCTCAAATTGGATTCTTACGTTCTCTTCTACTTTTTTTTTTTTTCTTTTCTTTTCTTTTCTTGTTCTGTATATTTATTTTTATTTATTTTTCGTTGGGTACACATTCACGAGAAACCCATTGGGAATTTTATTATTTTATTTTTATTTCTATCACAGTTTTTAATACACACGCATATATATGTGTATAAATATATATATGTAGATATATTGATATATACGAATTGAATTGTTAAAAGTTTGTGTCACAGTGACGATCGAGAGAGAATGAAAGATAAAAAGAGAGGAAAACGTCGCGTCGTCGTACATCCTCCAAGTATAAACGGACGAATAAAATATTGGGATGATGCGTTTAAAAGAAAAAATAATAACAACAACAACAACAACAATAATAATAATAATAATAATAATAATAATAAAACAAAATAAAAAAAAGTAGAAAAAAGAAAGAAGGAAGTTCGATAAGTGCGAAAAAGCTGGTCAATATCGAAACGAAGCGCGAGTACTTAAAAAAAAAAAAAAAGAAAGAAAAAGAAAAAGAAAAAAAGTAAGAAAAAAATTATTCCAAATTGAAATGTGTGATTAGGTCGATATATGGAAATAATACATACATATATATGTATATATACATACATACATGCATACATACATACATACATACATACATACATATATATATATATATATATATATATATATATATCTCGGATAGGTAAAAAAACGTTATTGAAATAGGAGGGACGTTCGAAACGGTTTTCAAAAGCGTACGCGTTCAAAAGCGATACCAAGATGGCGTCTGTAGGGCCATAAGTATCTTGGTGCGCCCGGTGGCCGGTGCAAGGGCATGCCTATGGGATCCGGCATGTTGTCTCGATAGTACGCCCTTCTCGTAAACGTGGCCCTTCGTCGCCAATTCCGCGGCGGCGTCCAGGTTTACCCTCGTAACCGTGCCACCCTCCAATAGTCGTCTCGTGTGTTCATCCTTCGCAGGATTTTTCCCACGTACGACGCCCTCCTTGTCCTTGAGGGTTACGTACTGATAAAACTCCTTACGGGGATCCTGCCTCTTGCGGCCCCATACGGTGAATGGTTCCGGTACAAGGGACGGCCTTGGTACGAACGGTACCTTCTCCCAAGGAAACAAATCCGGCTTCTGCAACGGCGTATTCTTTCTTTCTTTCTATTTCTTTCTTTTTTTTTTTTTTGTCTTTATTTCTCTCTTTCATTCATTTATTTTTCTATTTTTTTTTATTTGTTAATTTTTTTATTTTATTTATTTATTTTTTTATTTTTATTTTTTCGTCGTCTTTTTTCCTCCTTCCCTCTCTTCCTCCCACCCTCCCTCCCTCTCACTCTCTCTCTCTCTCTCTCTTTATCTTTATCTTCATCTTTATCTTTATCTTTATCTTTATCCTCCTTCATATTTCAAGCCTCGCGAAACCTTCACCCTTTTCCTTTTTCCTTCTTTACCTCTTCTTCTATCGTTCCTTTTTTTTTTTTACTTTTATTTTTATTTTTATAATTATCTCTATCTCCTCTTCGTTCTCTCACTCTCTTGTAACTCTCTTGTAACTTAGGATAAGGCGTTCTCTCCCGAAACCTCCTCCTTCGATGTCTCCACTTCCGTAACACTTTCCTCCGCTTCTTTTTTTTTTTTTCTTTATCTATTTATTTATTTTATTTATTTATTTATTTTTATTTTTTTTTTTTTTTTTTTAATCGTCATCTATACGTCGGAAGGAGAAATTGTGTTCCTAAGCGTTCGTCAACTATTATTAATGATAATCTTCCTCGAGATCGCCGTACGACGTCGTGCAATGCCTTTTTTTCTTTTCGTTTATTTTATTTTTCGTTTTTTGAATCATCGAACTATGGATTTCTTTTCTCGTTCGCGTTGGAGTATACGTAAGTTCCTTCTTTCTTTTTTGTAATTATTATAATTATTTTTATCGTTATAGTCGACGCAACGTATCGTAGATAATTTCATATAAAGCTCGAAATTCTATGACCGTGTGGAGTGATAAAAAATGGTTCGTCGTGATCGATAACGCCTGACATTTTCGCGAAAACCCCGTAACAATCTATCCCGGAGGAATGGATAAATCGGAGAGGGTATTTGAAAAAAGAGAAGGGGGTTGAGGCGGGGGCCGGAGGAAGAATATTGGAATGAATATAAAATAAATATTGATAGACACAAAATAAATAAATATATATATATAGATAGATAGATAGATAGATAGATAGATAATAGTAGATAAAATTTGAGAATATTTCGAATCTTTGATAGATCATCCGTACGATAGATTTTCCATAAAATGAAGAAATAATACATTTTGTAGAGGATGAGAGATTAAAAAGGAAAGAATTAAAAAAAAAAAAAAAAAGATAAAAGAAAAGGACAAACGTAGAGCAAGCAAAACGCGTTGAAAGTTAGAAAAGAAAAATAAATTAATTAATTGATATACGTCAAAAAAAAGTGACAAACGAGAAACTATCAAGAAATAAAAAGAAGTGAGTGAAAGAGAAAGGAATTTTCGTTCGCCAATCTCGAAAGTGATTACCTGAGAAAAAATATTTGCTCTGAAAAAGTTTGCATTTGAAAAGACAGAAAGAAAAGAAAAAGAGAAGAGAAGAGAAAAGAAAAGAAAAGAAAACCAAAGAAAAGAAAATTGCCCTACGAGGGAAAAAAGAAGAAAAGATTAAAAGAATAAAAGATAAATTGAGAATTCAATTTCTAATCTTAGATAAATCGTATAAGAGGATTCAGATCGATATATTTTAAAAGTTATGAGCGAAGAGAAAAAAATGAATGTGTATATATTACATATATGTGTGTGTGTGTGTGTAACGAATGTGTATATTATACACACACACACGCGCGCGCGCGCGCGCACACAGCAGACATATACTATATAGAAGAAAGGCACGTCGTAGCTTAAAGTTCGAATTTAAGAAAGTGAAAAAGAAAGAGAGCATTCGGAAAATTTTCCGTTAGGATAAAATCGCGAGGCAAGAGAAGATATAGATCCATCCATGGTGGGAGTCGCGACGACCGTCGACGTTCGAGAGGCTCTAACATCGTCCGTCGGTGTCTAAATTAGGGCACGGTAACGCAACACCGATCCACGAGTCTCCTCTCCCCCACCCGTCCTCTCGCCCCTCCTTCCACCCCTCCTTCCACCCCTCCTTCCACCCCTCCTTCCATCCGCTTTACGGATAGGAACACGAGAGCTGCTGAGGTTTTCAAAGAGAGCCACCGAAAATGGCGAAAACGTACGTTGAGAACAACAATTTCTTACCCGACTTCGAGACTTTTTTCTTTTTTTTTCTTTTTTTTTTTTACGTTAGATCACGATTATCGTCTCTGCGAGAGAGAGAGAGAGAGAGAGAGAGAGAGAGACAGTGAGAAAGAGAAGAGAATAACATCGTCGAAATCGTCAAAGACGTCGTGGAATTTAGGTCGAATACTCGCGCTAGTTCGAATCCCTACTAGACACGTTCGAATTTCTAATCGATCCGTGGGGAGGGGGGTGGGGGAGGGTCTCGTGACAAACAAAAACAAATTGATTAAAAAAGATACATACATACATACATATATATATATATATATATATATATATATTTATGTATGTATTCATGTATGTATGTATGTATGTATGTGTAAATAATTAAAATATTAATGAACGATGATATTAAAAAAAAAAAAAAAAAAAAAAAGAAAAAAAAAAAAAATAGAAAATAAAAGAAACGAACGAAACCTTCTCTTCCTCGTACAATAACACAGTTTCCTTCTCTTCTATTCCATTCTCTCTCTCTCTCTCTCTCTCTCTTTTTTAGTTTTCTTTTGTTACTTGTATTTTATTTTTTCATCGAGAAACTTCGTCGACTCCATCGTTCGATCCTCCATACACCGTTTCGCGTGCGTTTTTTCATTGTTCGCTTTTCTTTTCTATTTTTTTTTTTTTTTGTATATATCCTCTCTCTCTCTCGCTCTCTCTCTCTCTCTCTCTTTTGTCTTCCTTTCGAAAGAATCTACTCTCGAGTCTCTCGAGTCTCTCGAACTCGAACTCGAACTCGAACTCGCCGACCAAATTCATTTTTTTTTCTTTCTTTTTCTTTCCTTTTTACCGACTCCGTCCAAGATTTGCCGGGTCATCTAGAATATCTAAGTTTAACGCCTGAAAGTCCCGGTAAATGGCTGCGACACTATAATTAGATTCTCTTGTGCGACTCTCCCTCTTGCTCTCTTATACACGCTATTTATAATGTTATAAAATATTACGATTCGCCTAGATAATTCCACACACATACACACTCTCTCTCTCTCTCTCTCTCTCTCTCTCTCTCTCTCTATCCCTGCGATCGTTCGATCGAATATAGTACGCAAAGTTTTATTGTATCCGATCGTTGAATGTCATCGATGACGATTCTTACGCTTAAGGAATCCTTTCCCTTGAATCGGAGGACAGAGAAAGAATTAAAAAAAAAAAAAAAAAAAGAAAAAACGATGAAACCAAAAACAATCGTACAACCAACAGATAAGGAAAAAAGAAAAGAAAAAATCGACGAACAATTCCACGCAACAACTAACCCACTCCTGGGACTTTTTCGAGTAAATCGACGAGAGGAGATAAAAACGAAACGAAAAACAAAAACAAAACAAAAAACAAAACGAAAATAGGAAGAAAAGGTAAAAACACTTAAGTACACTACCTTTCTTCTTTCTTCCTTTTTTTTTTTTTTTTTTGTTTGTTAATCGTACGAATTCCAAGGTACACGTCATAGATAGGGCTTGTATGTGGAGAGACAGAGAGACAAACGAAGAATGTAAGAGTAAAAAAAGTGAGAAAAAAATGGACGAACAAAAAAGCAAACGCTGCAAGAATTATAGGATGATGATGCTTTTGACTATGTGCAATATTCGACATAGTAAATACATCGAATTTGATCGTATAGGTTATAATCGATCGTATTACTACGTCTTGAATCCGTAAACTGGATGTTGTTTCAGCTCTTTTTTTTTTTTTTTTCTTTACTTTGTAATTTCTTTTTTCGTCAGGCTGACGACGTTGATCATCGTTCGGCCAAATCGTTACGTTTCATTTTAACGAGGAGACATTCTCGTTCGATCGTGGCCAATCGACAAGCTCGAATAGACAAGAGAAAAAAGAGGTAAGATAAGAAAAGAAAAAAAAAAAAAAACAAAAAAAAGAACACAAAAAATAATAATAAGAAATCGCATTTCGAGACACCAAGTGCACGCATCGAGTTGAAACAGTGGGTGAGGGTAAGGTGGCGGGGGGCGGGGTCGGGGGCGGGGGGGGGAGTGGGTTGATGACGGTAGTAGAGGCTTAGGGAGCGATCGGTTGATCCTTGTAGTGATAAATGGCAATGATAGTAGTGATCGTGGAAGTAGTAGTTACAGTAATAAGTGATAATAAGTAAATAGTAGCGGCGGTAAAAGGTTGGGATAGCGGTGAAACCAGTAGTATTAAAGAGTCTTTGTACTTTGTCTTTTTTTTTTTTTCTTTTTTTCTTTTCTCTTTGCTTCGTTTTGATTTTTGTCCTTTGTTCTTTTCTTTTTTTTTTTTTCATTCTCTCTTTTCTTTTTTTTTTTTTTTTTTAGTTACGGAGTAAAGTGTGGAAGTTGAGACTTCGAGATGTGCATCGAATTCGATATCGTCGCGTTGATCGATATCTCGTGAATCGCTTTTTTTTTTTCGTTCTTTCTTTTTTAATTTGATTTGATTTGATTTGAATCCGACGGCAGAAAAAACGGGACCAACGTTCTCCGCGCTAATTAAATTCGCCATTACGAATATCGATTTCTATTATAACTCGTCGTTATTATTGTCATTATTATTATTATTATTATTATTATTATTATTATTATTATTATTATTACCCTTCATTATTAAATTTTCTTCCTCCAAATCGTTCAACAACGTACGCGTGAAACGAGCGAGATACATATTATTCAAATATTTATTTCGTCGTTTATAAAACAATCGACGCGCGACGAAATCGGCTATACGACGACGGCATTAGAAGAAGAAGGAAAAAGGAAAAACAAAAAAAAAAAAAAAGAAAAAAAAGAAGTATATTTAAATTCGCAAGGCTTTTGTTTTTTTTTATATATATATATATATATATCCTTCAGACAAAGATAGAAATACAATCCAATAAAAACAATCTGATATCCGACGATAATATGATCATAGAGAGAAAACGGAGGGAGGAGAGGGGAGGGCGGGTGGTGGTGGTGGTGGTGGTGGTGTGAATATATTTGACGTTATATGCGTGTGCATTTAACGCGCAAAACGTTGACACCCCCGTCCCACCCCCCACCGCTGAGGGGTTAGAGGGGGGGGGTCTAACGTACCCGTTATATCGCAAATGATCGTAATTAAATAGGTGGGGGTGATAAGTATATGAAATAAATATATTTAGGATTTTGTTGTTGTTGAGAATCGTATAGGCTGGCGACACAACTAGGCCGGTTAAGTGTGTAATCGCGCTATACTTTAAACAATAAGTTAGTTTGGCATAAAGGAAAACATTATTAAGTCATACTCGTCGAGTACCGCTCGATCGGTAAAATCCCATGTATTAAAACAAAGATAAATATATATATATATATATATATATATATATATATATATATGTATGTATGTATGTATGTACAGAGAGAGAATCATATTTATACTGACCGTGATGCTGTAGGACGATGCAAGGGGCCTCGAGTAGGGTCGTCGGGTCGTGTAAAAGTCGCTCTCGTAAACCATTTTGACCTCCTCTTCTTTATTTCGTTCTTAATTTATATTAAATTTCTTTTCGCCGAATGTGAAACTTATTAAAGACGTTGTTTGTATCTCGATAGAAATTATTTGATTTCGATCGGTTCGATTGAAGCTTTTATATATATATATATATATATGTATGTATATATATATCGTTTACGAACTAATCGTCCGTCGTTACGAATCGACTTAGAAAAAAAAAAAAAATTCGAAAGAGACTGGACTATGCGTTCGCGATGGAGGTTCTTACGGTTCTGATTCGGACCCGTTCTGTGCGAAGCTCTGATCGGCTTTTCTTACCACCTCCTCATCTACCTCCTCCTCCTCCTCCTCCTCCTCCTCCTCCTCTTCTTATTCGTGACGCGTTTGTGCGCCCACACGCAACGTCTTTGCACGACGCAACCCCAAGAAAGAAAAAGAGAGAACGAGAGAGAGTGAGAGAGAGAGAGAGAGAGAGAGAAATAAATAGTCACCGAGTTTAAAATTATTGCTTCGCCATTCGATGCGTAAAGCTTGAACGATGCATCGAAAGAAATAGAATCGTGTTAAGGTTGCGTCCCTTTCACCCCCAACCTCCTCCTCCTCCTCCTCCTCCTCCTCCTCCTCCTCCACGCATCCACCCTCCCCTCCTCTTTCTCGAGTTCTCGAAATTTTTAGTCGGTTGTTTTATTTTCTTTTTTTTTCTTCTTCTTTCACCGGTTCTTTCTTCTCTCTCTCTCTCTCTCTCTCTCTCTCTCTCTCTCTCTCTCTCTCTCTCTCTCGTTTCCTTCTCCTTTTCGAAGGAGTGTTGTACGAGAGATTCGCAATATGCAACGCGGCACAGAATGCATCTTCTGCCGTCCATCGAACAAGTTAATGCGCAAACCTTGAATGTCATGACGGAGGACCTAGACACCCTGACTCACGAAGGTCTTCTAACTTTATAAAACTCTCAACGTGATCGAGCTTTTTCGAGCATCTCTCTTTCTTTCTTTCTTTCTCTCCTTTGAATTTCTTCTTTTTTTTTTTTTTTTTTTTTATGTTCGGACGATTACAATATTTTAAAAACGCAAAACCAGATAAAGAGAGAGAGAGAGAGAGTTGAGAGAGATAATTTATTTTCTTTATCCTTCATAATGGTAGCTGCGAAATTAGAAAATATTATTGATAATATCTGTAAATAATAAAATGGGTAAGAATAGATAAGATTTATATCAATTTTAAATAGAAAGAGAGAGAGAGAGAGAGAGAGAGAGAGATTTGATTATCATATTAATGTATAACGATGATAATAATTAATACATAATTTATTAGATATTATAATATTTATCGGATTGATTGTAATAATAATAATAATAATAAAAAAAAAAAGAAAGAAAAGAATAGAAAAAAAATGTCAGTATAATAATGAGAAAGTAAATCCCTAGCCGTAACAAAGATTCGCGAGGAAAAATTTTTGAAGTAAACACGCTGTATATTCGCTTGTGTTTATGTAGGACACGTAATAAACGTGCATATATATATATATATATATATATATATATATATATACATATGTTGAATGGAAGACATATGTACTTGCTTCTTAATTCGAATATTATTACATCTCTCAGGCAATTGTCCAAAATCTCCGAATACGAATTTTCGGTCGACTGTAATTTTATAAAAAAAAAGAAAAAAAAAAAAATTGTTAAAGTTGCGAACAACGCAATAACTCCACCCGTCGTATAACACACACGCACACACACACACACACATATATATATATATCCATTCAAAATGAATAATGACAAACAATAAAACAATTCGAGTCATTAATTATTAGCAACGGAAGAAAATAAAATTGGGAAAATTCCAAATGGTAATAAAACTAACGATATGAATCTATTTATATATATATATATATATGTTTACCTACATATATCTATATATACATACACACACATCATCAGGTTATTTATATAATACGTATGTACGTATGGGTCAAGCCAGGAATTACAGCTGGATTGTGAGGTTAGTAAGACAAAAAATAAATGTATGTATATATATATATATATATATATATTCCGAAACAAGCCGAAGCAATAAATTTGTCAATTAAATAACTGAACATTTGTGTCTTATCTCTACGATTAAGAACATCATATAAATTTTTAATCCAACTATAAATTCCTCGTACAAATCCTCGAACGTATACTTTAATGGGGCCGAAGGTATCGCCATCTTTCAACCGTACGCGAAATTAATATATATGGATATCTACCGTTGGTAATTTGTTGAAATTATAAACGATCGAAGGTTTTGTCATAAAATATTACATACAAAGTACTGCGGAAGATCATGGGATATTTATTCGTTAGAGAATAAATCCGTAACAAACTTTTCTAATATTATTTTTTATAAACATTATGCTTTATATATACGCGTGTGTATATGTGCGTGCGTATGTCTAATATTTTTATTATTCCAAAATACAGCAACGGATCATTGAGTATTTATTCGTCAGAGAATAAATCCGTATTAAATTTTTCTAATATTACATTTCACGGGATATAAACATTAAGCTTTGTATACGTGTGTGTGCGTACGTATGTCTACTAATATTTTTATTATTTCAAATGTATTACTAATAAAGAAATATATTTTTAATAATTTTTCGACTTGGGCAATATTTAAATAACAATCGATGGTGATCCAACGATGAGATTAAACGTTGAAATCGTTACGATTGATTTAGAATTAAACTGACGATATTGAGAAGAGGGAAAAAAGAAACGAAAAAAGAAACGATGGAAAGGTTCGCGTCCTCGATAAAACAAACTGGATGGTTCGTCTTAGTTCTAAAAGATGACGTCCCATTATCCCAGTTAGATTTTGTATCGTAAAGCTCTGAGAGCGATTATAAAATGCGTTACTCCTCTCTGATGCACGTTAACCTCGATCGCAATAAAACGCAGATACTACATAGATACACTTGCAACGCTTCGTTATTCCGTAGTAAATACATACATATATATATATATATATATATATATATATATATATATATACACACTTTTACTATCTAACGGAAATTTTACATATAGATATAATCTCGATCGTTCTATTTAGAAATGGGAGAGGGGGGAGGGGAGAGAGCTCTTATCGATTTGTTAATATATATTTACATTTAGATTTCAATTTTCGATTCGTCGATCGGGAATCGTTCCGAAGCCTTTGACGTAAGTCAAAAAAAAAAAAAAAAAAAAAAAAAAAACAAGAAAAAAAAACAGAAAAGAAAAATAAAAAAAATATTATATCTTGATTTATGGATTAACGGTGCGCGCGCGCGCGCGAGAGAGAGAGAGAGAGAGAGAGGAAGCGAAAATGGCGCGGGTTCTGTACGATTAACGATCGTACGAGTTGATTCGATAGGAAAACACGAGCCGTAATATTAATTAAGATTAATTAAGAAATTTACATAGCGTTTCCGAGAGAGAGAGAGAGAGATAGATAGATAGATAGATAGATAGATAGAGAGAGATAGATAGTACGATGTATTTTACGAGAAAGAGAAAGAGAGAGAAAGAATGAAAGAAAGAAAAAATAAATAAATAAATAAATAAATAAATAAATAAATAAAAAATGTTATCTTCGTTTTTAATACACGCAAAGTTGTTAGTCGGCGGCGAACGCGATACACCTCACGATAAGAAGAGAGAAACTTTTGATTTTTGCTTTGACTAATGCATACTTTTACAAAGGAGCCACATATTCATTTCTAATCTATTCTCTTTCTCATGGCTCATGGCATCGTGTCGTGACCATGATCATTTATACGCACGCATATGTTTATGTGAGCGTGTATGTGTGTGTGTGTGTGTCCTGTGTGTTGTTGTGTTTGCGCGTGGTTTGTGTGTATATACATATATACACGAGCGCGTATCTAATATCTAACGCTTGCTTTTGTAATAGTATACGAGAATTACTATTTTCGTGATTCTAATCGTATCGTTTAGAGCTTAGAAACGATTCGTTTTATCGAATACGTTTCGATAAATGTCCCATTAATTATATTATCAATTTAATTACTGCCATTGTTATTGTCGTTGCTGCTGCTGCTGCTGCTACTGTTATTGTTGTTGTTGTTGTGATAATAGTAATAGTAATAGTAGTTATTATTATTGTCATTGTTGTTTTTGTTGCAATAGTAGTAGTAGTTGTTTTTGTCGTTAGCTTTTATAAAAATTAAGCAACAGTTTTTTTTATATTTTGCTCTATATATCTATATATTTATATAGATCTCTATAATTTATATATTTCTATATTTCTATTTTCTATTTCTATATTATTTATATATTTCTAATATATTTCTATATATTTTATATATATATATATATCTTTTTTTATTTTCTTCTTCCTTTTTTAATCCGTGCTTCGATATTTTTTTCTCAAGAGGCCGGTGGGATGGGGATGGGAGGAGGAGAAGAGGGGTAGGGTGGTTTAAAAAATTTATTGGGATCAACGAAGCATAATTCGCGATAATAAATAGATCATTCACGATCATCGAGAACTTTAGATGAAAATATTATTGATCACCCTCCCCCCCTAACTTATTAAAATGATTCATCTAAGCATACTCTCTGTCTCCTCCTCCTCCTCCTCCACCTCCTCCTCCTCCTCCGTCCTATGCCGCCGGCCATTTGACTTTTTATCGATAATAAGAGTAACTACCGTTACGGAAGTTGATCATCATTTAGAAAGCGGAAGTCGTATTTAAAGGCAGCCTTCTCTCTCTCTCTCTCTCTCTCTCTCTCTCTCTCTCTCTCTCTCTCTCTCTCTCTTTCTGTGCATAGTTCTACATACATAGTTTGACCACGTGATCGAGAGAGACAGAGAGAGACAGAGAAAGAGAGAGAGAGGGAGGGAGACAGAGAGAGAGAGAGAGAGAGAGAGAGAGAGAGAGAGAGTGTGTGCGCGTATTATACAAGAGAGATAAATTATCGCAGTCGAACGTTTTTTTCCCCTACTTCTCTTTTTTTCACCACCTTCTGTCGCTCTTATCTAGCATGTTTCTCCGATGATCGTGAATAACCTGATAAGAAATAAACGAAACGATCGAGATCCTCTTTCGTTTCGACGATTAATATTACACGAGAGAGAGAGAGAGAGAGAGAGAGAGACGTTCGCGAACGAGACAGGTCATCATCGTCGATTAACTCCATTTTTTGCCCCCGAGAACGTTCCTCAAATTTATGCGTATTAATCGAGACGCGGGAGTCCTCAATTTTTATAAAAAAAAAAAAAAAAAAAAAAAAAAAAAAAAAAAAAAAAAAAAAAAACAATTGAGAGATAAACAAATCTCGCCCAATTTTTCGTTAACTCTCGACGCACACGTCGAACGGCAAAATTTCTTTGGCTGGCCGTCTTCTATTGAAATTGAAATAATAAATTTATTAAATTAATTTATTTCGGTAACAAACGAATCAGTGATTCGAGACCGTAATATTCTATCTTGTTCGCGTTATACGTCGTTGGATTAAGGGGAGGGTGGAGGGGGGGAGGAGGAAGGGAGAAAAAAAGAAGCGTTCAGACGCTCTACGATATGTTCATTTGAATTTATACCTTAATGAGAATTTCGAATAGCAATAATTCTACGCCGTCGCGGTCGCATATATTACCTCGCTATTCACGTTTTACGGAGTTAATCGATTTGGCTTAAGAGCGGCAGGCATGGAAGAATTAAGAAGAGAAAAAAAAAAAAAAGAAAAAGGATGCAATAAAAACGATTAAAAAAAAAAAGAAAGAAGAAAAATATATTTCTTTCTTGTATTTAAAAAATTAGTTATTATTTCTTGTAAAAAAAAAAAAAAAAAATAGTACATTTCTTTTCTAATATATTTTTTTAAGTTAAAGAAAAAAAAAAAAAAAAAAAAAAGATCTACGACCGCCGTCGAGTAACTATAAAAAAAAAAAAAAAGAAAAAGAAGAAGACAAAATTGATGCGATAAAAACGATAAAAAAATATATATTCCTCTCTTGTATTTAAAAAATTACAGTTATTATTTCTTGTAAAAAAAAAAAAAAAAAAAAAAAAAATAGTACATTTCTTTTCTTATAAATGTTTTTTTTTTTACATCTCCTTCTTCTACTTCTTCTTCTTCTTCTTCTTCATCTTCATCTTCTTCTTTTTTGCTTCTTTAAAGTTGTAGGGAAAAAAAAAATAAAAAGAAAGAAAATAAAAATAGAAAAAAACCGCGACGAAGATAAAAAAACGAACGACGCGATACGCGGTGGGAGTTTGAGGAAACGAAGAGAGAGAGAGAGAGAGAGAGAGAGAGAGAGAGAGAGAGAAGAAAAAGAAAAAGATAAAAAAAAAAAAGAAAGAAAGAAAGAAAGGGAGGAAGGAAGGAAAGAGAAGTGAGTCGCGCGTATATAATAAAACAGGTTGGTAATAATTAATACGTAAACAGCGAAGGTAAAGAAGGAAAGGAAGCTAGGCCGGTATGTTAATGAATGTCACGAGAGGGGTTGGGGGTTACGGTGAAGGAAGGAAGGAAGGAAGGTGGGTGGGTGGTTAAGTGGGTGGGTGGTGATGGTGATAGGGTGGAGAAATGAAAGAGTGAGTACAGTGGGGTGAAACAGGAAAGAACGATAAAATTAATTAATCCTTCGGTGTCGTTTTGTTTACAAAATATCCGCGCTTCCTGGATAGGGCTAAGAAACTGCGAGCCTTTCAGAGAGAGAGAGAGAGAGAGAGAGAGAGAGAGAGAGAGAGAGAGAGAGACCGATGACGACGGAACGTACGACGACGTTGTTGTTGCGCGCGCATTTAATATTACCAAGGCGCCACCAGTGACGTAGAAAAAAAAAATACCTCCTAGCGAATTATTATTCGGGGAAACCAGTGTGAAAGTCATCGATTACGATGATAGATTTTAACCGCATGAAAAAAAAAAAAAAAAGAAACGAAAGAAAAAAAAATAAAAGATTACGCTCGACGTGATCCACAATCATCCGTAGGATCTCTCTCTCTCTCTCTCTCTCTCTCTAGCTATCTCTGTCTCTATCTTTATCTCCATCTCTATCTTCTTTTAATGTTCGACAGCTGCCAAAGAAGCTGACGACTATGCTATTGCTGATGATGCAATGTAATAGCTTTCGTAACGCGCGATTATAGATTAATCCGAGATAAAGATATATATATAAAAAAAAAAATATTTAAGGATAAATTGTCATTATTTATTGATGTGATTATTATTGAAACGTAGAAAGATAAAAATGTGCGATATCGCTCTCTCCCTCTCTCTCTCTCTCTCTCTCTCTCTCTCTCTCTCTCTCTTTCATAATATATACGTGTACATAATAAACACATCACACACACGCGCGCGCGCGCGTTCTCATTAGTAATAAAATAAATGTTTACGCGTACATACGTTCGTGTAATTTCATTAAAAAAAAAAAAAAATTGGAACGATCAAAAAAGGGAAGAATACCAGATAAAACGATGCGAATTTATCTCTAAGCGTATCAATAGATACGTACATACGTACACACACACAGCCATATATATATATATATATATATATATATATGATGTATAGCTCGAAAAAAAAATTTCGAAGGGAAAATAATAAAAGGTATGTACGTCGAAGCGACCAAAAACAAAAAGAGGAAAAAAAAAGGAATCGAAAGTAGAGACGTATCCGGGGTGGGGGAGGGGGGGGGGGGAATGAATCGATCGACGAAGGATTTATTTAAATAGACGACGGTGAGTGAGATCTCTCTCTCTCTCTCTCTCTCTTTCGATATCTCGATTGATAATAATTTATTCGTTAAATTACTCTTAAAACTAACGAGTAACCGTATATATATATATATATATATATATATGCGACGTAATAGAAGCGCGACTTGTGTGCCGATTTTATGAATGAAAGCATTGACAAGAGAAACGAAATATATAGCGAATAGAGTAGTAGACCTCGGTGGAGCGGGGTGGAAGGAGGGAGGACGGGAGGGTGGGTGGTACGTATAACGGCCAAGATCTATTCGATTCTCGAAGGTAGCGCCGCTACGCGATATCGTGTCGTTTATTTGCCAAAGTATAAATATTTCGAAAGTAAAAGTAACAATTTGAGATTCGTCTCTTACAATTTTTCCTTTTCTTTCTTTTCTCTCGTTCTTTTTCTTTTTTTTTCTCCTTTTCTCTTTTACTCTTTCCTCGTGTTAACGCACTTAGCTGTTCGATCGGATATGTATATATCCCTCCTCGACGAGAACTATCGTTTTTCGTCGTTCGTATCGAAGAAAATTAAAAAAGAATTTTATATATATATATATATATATATATATATATATATATATGTATGTATATGTATATATTACGCGATAAAAATGAATAAAATATTCGAGAGGTTAGTTCGGTGGCACTCGGTCGCATTGATACGGGGTTGAAGTGTGCGAGCTGCGGCTCGTAAACGCAGAGAGGCAGTTGTGCATGGTGTCGTCGTCGTCGTCGTCGTCGTCGTCGTCGTCGCTGCCACCGTCGTCGTCGTCGTTGTCGTCGTCGTCGTCGTCATCATCGTGGTCGTGGTCGTGGTCGTGGTCGTGGTCGTGGTCGTGGTCGTGGTCGTAAAGAAATCGTAGCTGGAGCGCCCTTAGTTAGTGCAGTGTTCATATATGTACATAGAAGCACAGAGAGAGAGAGACTTCGCAACCGGCTAACCGTGTGTGTGTGTATTCAAGAGAAAGAGAGAGAGAGAGAGAGAGACGGATTTTCAAAAAGGAAGAGGAAGGAAAGAGAAAGAGAAAGAAATAGAGATAGATAGATAGATAGAGAGAGAGAGAGAGAGAGAGAGGGAGATAGAGTGATAGAGTGCGCGATAGTGAGAGGAGCTTCGAAAAACGTGTCCACACAGTGTCGACGGGGCTGACACCCCGACTGGAAGAGAAGAGGTTGTGTTTCTAATCGGTACATAGTTGGAATAATATAAGTGGTAATAAAGTATATATATATATATATATATATATGTAAGAGGATAATATTTAGGCGAGGATAGGTAGAGCGAAGAGAGAGAGAGAGAGAGGGGTGGGGGGAGTGGATAAAAGCGAGTGTATATAGAAGGTAAAGAGAGAGAGAGAGAGAGAGAGAGATAGAGTGAGTGAGACAGAGAGAGAGAGAGACGGACGTCGCGACGGACGTCGCTGGACGACGTCGCGTGGGACCAAGTGGCCACCAGAAGCAAGAAGTAGAAGAAGAATTGGAAGAAGAATTAGAAGGAAGTAGAAGAAGTAGAAGTAGAAGGAAAAAAAACCCGAGGTACGCTTCTTATTCCCGTGTGTCTCTGATGAGCTCCTCCGTCGTACAACGGTTGGTGGTAAGATGGCTGTGCAGCTGGACGGAGGAGGGAAGGAGGTCTTGAAAACACAATTCGCCACGCGGGAAGGAACATACAAGCTGATGACCTTGTCGGAATACTCGAGGCCGAACAGGGTCGGCTACACCAACAGCCAAGGGGGTAGTGCGTCCGTCAGGGTGTCCTTCGTCACCTTGCCGGACTCTACGAATCCAACGGGTAACCAGGAACACGACGACCGAATGTGTTTCAATTTCGGAAAGGAACTCTACGTTTACGTTTATCGCGGTGTCAAAAAGGTAAGCCGTTTCCCCTCGGTCCCCCTTCGTCGTCCTCTACCCCTCTAGAACCCTCTAACCTAACCGACCGACCCCTCCTCCTCCTCCTCCTCCTCCTCCTCCTCCTCCTCCTCCTCCTCACCCGCGCACGAACATCGACAAATCGATTCGTTTTGTACCACGTTTTATTGTCCCCCTTCGACAACCGAATAAACTTTTTCCCTATCGTCGCGCAAAGAACCAAACCTTTGAGCCCGAGAGAGAGAGAGAGAGAGAGAGAGAGACCACACCGTTCCGCGACCTAACCTCTAAGTAGATGTCTATTTGGCACGAGAGTCTAGCGATTTAAGCCTCGCCGACGCTCGTACCCGCTACGTCTTCCCCAGGCTCTTTCGTTCTCGATTCCTTTTCGTTTTGGTTCTCTTTTTGTTTTTTGTTTTCTACATTTGATCTTCTCTCCTTACGTGCTTTCTCACTTCCTCCAACTCTTTCTCCTCCACCGCTTCCTCCTTCGATGACACGTCGATCTACGAGTAATAATTTTGGTTCAACGATTTCTGGTTCGTTCGACGTTTTCCTGCCATAAGAGCCTAGACGTTTAATCTTCAAATGTCGCCTCTTTCTTTACAATACGACTCCTGTTCGCCAGGTCATAACTTACATCCACCGTTCTCAACCTTCCCTTTGTTTTTTTTTTCTTTTTCTTATTTTCTTGTTTTTTCTTTTCTCTCTTTCCAGCCTAACTGGATACACGCATAAACCGAGCACGAATGTATGTCCTAAGTAGATTCCATCTGCGATTTGAATCGTTTCTAATGTTCGACGTACATAAGATCGACGTCATATTCTATGTGTCTCAAACTCGTCCGTATCCCTTTCTGATAAAGTCATCGAATTAATTTGTTCACGGAAGAAACGTTTTCTTTATATTCCGTTGTTTGATATTGTCTCCTGATAAGCTCAAAGTAAATTGATGCAAAGTTCAATGTTTCAGGCTGTGGATTTGAACAATCCCGTGGAAAAGAAAACATACAAAGGAACTAATCCGACTTGCCACAATTTTAATCAGACCACAGCGACGGCGGATAGCGCCCCATTATTAGTAGGATTTTCTACAGGACAAATACAATTAATAGACCCTATAAAACAAGAATTCAGTAAATTGTATAACGAAGACGTATGTATAGTTTTTCTTCTTGATTCGAAGTTAAATCGTAGAAATTGATACGTTATTATGAGAAAATTTTGACAAATCGGCGATGGTAAATGTTTGGTTATCTTTAAGTTTGCCGTTAACATTTAAAAGGTATATCTGTAATAAAATGGGAGAATTAAAATAATAATTGGATGGTTTATAAAACTTAGATGGTCTCTCTGTACGATCGTAGCTAAAGTAATTTCATGAGGTGATCGGGGAGTTGCTCCATATCGATGAGATTAGAATCCAATTAAATAATTAAGCTCGATAGGCATATTATTATGTCATGTTACGTCCTTCTGTTATAATAACCGCGCGCGAATATAGAATACGCCTAGTTTGCTTTTCTTTTCGCCGATATTGCCTTATTTTTCTTATAAACGAATCATACGGTCGTGTAAATAAAATCTCTAGATAAAAATGACGCGTTACTGCGAAAGAGACAATTATATTCGAATGATTCATAAGCACGATCATTGTAAATATGTAAAAATTTCTGTTTCAGAGACTTATAGACAAAAGTAAGGTAACTTGCATAAAATGGGTTCCCGGTTCAAATAATCTGTTCTTGGTATCTCATAGTTCGGGTCAGCTATATCTGTACAATGAGGAACTTATTTGCGGGACGACAGCTCCTCACTATCAATCGTTTATGTCAGGCGATGGTTACGCCGTATACGTGTGTAAGGCGAAATCAACCAGGAACCCTCTATACAGATGGGTGATAGGTGCGGAGGGATGTTGCATAAATGAATTTGCCTTCAGCCCATGCGGCTCGAATTTGGCAGTTGTCTCTCAGGATGGATTCCTTCGAGTATTCCAATATAATAAAATGGAACTTTTAGGATCGGCAAGAAGTTACTTTGGTGGATTTTTGTGCGTATGTTGGTCGCCGGATGGGAGGTACGTCGTTGTCGGAGGAGAAGACGATCTTGTAACGATCTGGAGCTTTCATGAAAAACGGGTTGTAGCCCGTGGACAAGGTCATCATAGTTGGGTGAGCGTTGTTGCGTTCGATCCGTACACGACGTCGTACGGAGATCAAGACCCTGACTTTAGCGGATCGGACGATGAAACGATGCCCCATAATAACCATAATCATTTTCATGAAAAGTCAAACCGTTTGTCGACAAGTTCGCAACAAGGGGTTCATTCTAATAGGAACTCTAGTGGATCGGAACTGAGAGTGCCAGGTGGTACGTGTTACAGGCTTGGTAGCGTATCGCAAGACACCCAATTGTGTTTGTGGGACATCACGGAAGATATATTAAGGCAGCCGGTATGTCCTAAGCAGAGACCTTCCGCCGCGGGTTCTACTACATTCTCTTCTTCGGGGACACACAATAATAGCGGTAACGGCTCAATGGCCAATCATCATTTGAACAATTCTAAAATCAATAATACAAATAATATAAATTATAAGGAAAACGTGAGTGGTAATAATGAAAGTAGTAACAATAGCGCGAGTACCAACGCAGCAGTGTCTACTGTTAATTCGTTGACACAGAGGCTAGCAGGTCTTGGTTTTGGTGAACGTAAGGGTGATAATCACAAGAGGAACTTTAGCCTCACTATGAGAGGTAGTGGTGCATCTAATAGCACGATCGTGCAAAACAATAGTGGCGAAAAAACTAGCACCAACTCTAATGCGAGTAGTAATACGAACAGTGTCGGTGCAAGTTTAGTAGGTGCAAATAAGAAGGTCAGTTCGGTGATGGACGATCCAATGAAATTAATAGGAACTGCCTATTGTCCGAGGTTCGACGAGTGCCCAGTCCTACAGCCGTTGGTGTGCAAAAAGCTGGCGCACGAGAGATTGACTGAATTAGTGTTTAGGAAAGATTGCTTCGTAACCGCGTGTCAAGATGGATACGTATATACATGGGCAAGACCGGGTCACATGGTAGGTCCTCTTACCATAAACAACACTCTGCACAGGCCACACCATCATAGTATCCCTTACACCAATATCAATTCCTTGCGATCTAACGATCTCTGATGTGTAACTTGTTCCCAATTGTTGAGATAACTCCATAAAGTAGAATTTATTAATTATCGATATGTCAATTTCTATGTAAATAGAAATAATTATAGGTTCTTTACCTCGTAAGAGCCATTAAAAATCCCTAATACTTTATTACGTCTTATCCACCAGTCTCACTGAGAGAATTGTTAAAGCAGGGGGAGAGATCTATAAAATTTAATGTATATATAATCTCTAAGAGAGAGAGAGAGAGGGGGAGAGAGAGAGAGAGAGAGAGAGAGAGAGAGAGAGAGAGAGAGAGAGAGAGAGAGAGTAATGTTATAGTTGAAGGTCATAGGTCGACATTTTCACGTTTCCGTGTTCTTTGTATATGAC